>NC_069445.1:1616170-1701170 GCF_026875155.1 Cherax quadricarinatus | reverse complement strand
ACATCCTGGAGCCTACCCTCAAACCTTTTATCCACCAATACATAATCTAACAAACTACTTTCATTACGTGCTACATCATACCTTGTATATTTATTTATCCTCTTTTTCATAAAATATGTATTACTTATTACCAAATTTCTTTCTACACATAGCTCAATTAAAGGCTCCCCATTTACATTTACCCCTGGCAACCCCAAATTTACCTACTACTCCCTCCATATATATATATATTTTATATATAATATATATATATATATATATATATATTTATATATATATTATATATATATATATATATATATACATACATACATATTCATTTTCCTGTTCTTACAT
The DNA here is from genome assembly GCF_026875155.1 of Cherax quadricarinatus. NCBI lineage: Eukaryota > Metazoa > Arthropoda > Malacostraca > Decapoda > Parastacidae > Cherax > Cherax quadricarinatus. The sequence goes on along the minus strand of NC_069445.1, from coordinate 1,700,834 downwards.
GGCAGGGTATGGTGCTCAATTGTGGTTTCAACAGTGGAGTCAGCTTCTGTCCCCGTTGACGCAGAATCAAATCCTGACTAGCCAAAGTCCTGTTAATGATTAAAAATGTCTTGTTTGGTGTGTGTGTGTGTGTGTGTACTCACCTAGTTGTATTCACCTAGTTGAGGTTGCGGGGGTCGAGTCCGAGCTCCTGGCCCCGCCTCTTCACTGATCGCTACTAGGTCACTCTCCCTGAGCCGTGAGCTTTATCATACCTCTGCTTAAAGCTATGTATGGATCCTGCCTCCACTACATCGCTTCCCAAACTATTCCACTTACTGACTACTCTGTGGCTGAAGAAATACTTCCTAACATCCCTGTGATTCATCTGTGTCTTCAGCTTCCAACTGTGTCCCCTTGTTACTGTGTCCAATCTCTGGAACATCCTGTCTTTGTCCACCTTGTCAATTCCTCTCAGTATTTTGTATGTCGTTATCATGTCCCCCCTATCTCTCCTGTCCTCCAGTGTCGTCAGGTTGATTTCCCTTAACCTCTCCTCGTAGGACATACCTCTTAGCTCTGGGACTAGTCTTGTTGCAAACCTTTGCACTTTCTCTAGTTTCTTTACGTGCTTGGCTAGGTGTGGGTTCCAAACTGGTGCCGCATACTCCAATATGGGCCTAACGTATACGGTGTACAGGGTCCTGAACGATTCCTTATTAAGATGTCGGAATGCTGTTCTGAGGTTTGCTAGGCGCCCATATGCTGCAGCAGTTATTTGGTTGATGTGCGCTTCAGGAGATGTGCCTGGTGTTATACTCACCCCAAGATCTTTTTCCTTGAGTGAGGTTTGTAGTCTCTGGCCCCCTAGACTGTACTCCGTCTGCGGCCTTCTTTGCCCTTCCCCAATCTTCATGACTTTGCACTTGGTGGGATTGAACTCCAGGAGCCAATTGCTGGACCAGGTCTGCAGCCTGTCCAGTTCCCTTTGTAGTTCTGCCTGGTCTTCGATCGAGTGTATTCTTCTCATCAACTTCATGTCATCTGCAAACAGGGACACCTCAGAGTCTATTCCTTCCGTCATGTCGTTCACAAATACCAGAAACAGCACTGGTCCTAGGACTGACCCCTGCGGGACCCGCTGGTCACAGGTGCCCACTCTGACACCTCGCCACGTACCATGACTCGCTGCTGTCTTCCTGACAAGTATTCCCTGATCCATTGTAGTGCCTTCCCTGTTATCCATGCTTGGTCCTCCAGTTTTTGCACCAATCTCTTGTGTGGAACTGTGTCAAACGCCTTCTTGCAGTCCAAGAAAATGCAATCCACCCACCCCTCTCTCTTTTGTCTTACTGCTGTCACCATGTCATAGAACTCCAGTAGGTTTGTGACACAGGATTTCCCGTCCCTGAAACCATGCTGGCTGCTGTTGATGAGATCATTCCTTTCTAGGTGTTCCACCACTCTTCTCCTGATAATCTTCTCCATGATTTTGCATACTATACATGTCAGTGACACTGGTCTGTAGTTTAATGCTTCATGTCTGTCTCCTTTTTTAAAGATTGGGACTACATTTGCTGTCTTCCATTCCTGTGTGTGTGTGTGTGTGTGTGTGTGTGTGTGTGTGTGTGTGTGTGTGTGTGTGTGTGTGTGTGTGTGTGTGTGTGTGTGTGTGTGTGTGTGTGTATGTATGTATGTTTATATATGTATAAATGCAGATCAAGTATTACAGATGTACATAAACACTAGTTGATGGTTCTCACTGGACCGAAACAACGACAAAACCTTCAGTCTCGTATGTGCGAATTATTTGTGTAATTGTTCAGAAAGATTCAGACATCACATACAGATTGATACATTCAGTCAAGTAAATACACCCAGGTATATACAGTGAGTTATCCCAAAGAGGTATATACACCAAACATTTATAGGTGTATACACTCAGGTGTCTCAGAGAAATATATACCATTATCTCTGCAACACAAGAGTAAAATAGTATAAAACACAGCTTGGGCAACTTTTCAAGTGAGAAGGGATGGCATATGAGAGGGACCTGACCTGTCAATGATCACATTCTTCTTCTAGTGGACTACACCTCACCTTCTGACAGCATATAAGGCTGAGGGACTGATCACTCCACATCTACGTCTTCATGGGTGATGGACTGATTACCTCGTCTTCACATCATACTGCCTCTGCTTACTCCTCTGTACTCGACTGAAGAAGCCTGCTGTGTAGACGAAACGTTTCGGAATAAAGATACCTAATTGTTGCTCAAGTGTCTTATTTGTCAAGTATATACTTCAAAAATCTCAGGTATATATATTCAGGTGTCATACACCTGCATATACTTTCAGATATGCACATAGATACCCTAGGTATATACATAAAGTTATCAGTATAATAGATATATACACTCATGTATCACGTATATACACTCATGTGACAGACAGGAATATATATTCAGGTATACACAGAGGGTGAGGTTCCAGAGAGACGCACACGGAGGGTGTGGCCTGTGACCATTGCGGTCGTCATGGCCCTATAAGGCATTCACCTTAATTATTGATGCTGGGGAGGTGGGAAGGAAGGGGCCGCACCTGCAGGTGACGGCTCCCCTAGCAAGCGAGGAGGTGCTGGGATCCCAGACCGCTCACCAAGGAGGAGGAGCATACTCAGGCGGAGATTGTTTGACGTTGAATCGAGTTAGCCTGTTAAGGGTTGACTGCTTAGGATAGGTAAAAACCTAGTAATTAAGGATATATTTGGTAAATGTAAAGTGACAGTGAGTTAGAGTGTTTTGGGAGTTATCGTTAATATGTTGAAAGCTGAACTTGGCTCCACAGAGCATCTGTGAGGGCAGACGTCTGGTAACTACTGCAGAAAGACAGTAGGAAGCATCTCGCACCGGATTAAAATACAACAATGAAAGTGATCGTCCGTGTTTCGTAAATCAGCCTGATTTATGGACGAATATAAATGCTTGTTTGTTGATGACGAAAAGAAAATTCGTTTTCTTTACACACATTCATTTTGACAAGAATTTTTTGATAAATTAAAAATTCGCACTAGGACGCCTTTTCCTTCCCATATCCTGTACTGCTTGTTGGACCACCTACCCATCACCATATCCATTCTCACTGCTCGTTAATATCTTCGATCCAGGTGAATCCTTGCCCAATAGCATACTCACAGGAGTGACGAAACTCAACTCTTTGCCAGTAACATTTCAAATGAAAGATATAAAGGTCACTTGCTCGCTAATATCTTCGTAACAAAGATGTATCCGAGCACACTAATATCTCCTAAACAAAGTTGTGTTTATACCCACTTGTCCTCCACGCCAGATCTGCCCCTCACTGGGCACAAAGAGGCAGCGTCCACTCCCCCCGCTGGGATGCTGATATCAGGGGCCAAGGGAGGTCAGCTCCACCTGCCCTGTCGTGACTTGTGTGACCTCTGCTATCACTCCACGTCCTCACTGCTATGTTAATACCTCGTTAAACTCACCTTGAGTTATGTGTTATGGGAAATAACAGAGAATATAAATGCTGAACAAGAATATGGAGACCACACACACACACACACACACATACACACACACACTCACACACACACTCACACACACACACACACACACACACACACACACACACACACACACACACACATACACACACACACTCACACACACACACGCACACACGCACACACACACACACACACACACACACACACACACACACACACACACACACACACACACACACACACACACACACACACACACACACACACAGAAATGACGAGTGGGGTCCCACAGGGGTCAGTCCTAGGACCAGTGCTATTTCTAGTATTAGTGAACGACATGACGGAAGGAATAGACTCCGAGGTGTCCTTGTTTGCAGATGATGTGAAGTTGATGAGAAGAATTCATTCGGACGAAGACCAAGCAGAACTACAAAGGGATCTGGACAGGCTGCAGACCTGGTCCAGCAATTGGCTCCTGGAGTTCAACCCCACCAAGTGCCAAGTCATAAAGATTGGGGAAGGGCAAAGAAGACCGAAGACGGAGTACAGTCTAGGGGGTCAGAGACTACAAACTTCACTCAAGGAAAAAGATCTTGAGGTGAGTATAACACCAGGCACATCTGAAGCGCACATCAATCAAATAACTGCTGCAGCATATGGGCGCCTAGCAAATCTCGGAACAGCATTCCGACATCTTAATAAGGAATTGTTCAGGACTCTGTACAACGTGTACGTTAGGCCCATATTGGAGTATGCGGCACCAGTTTGGAACCCACACCTAGCCAAGCACGTAAAGAAACTAGAGAAAGTGCAAAGGTTTGCACCAGAGCTAAGGGGTATGTCCTACGAAGAGAGGTTAAGGGAAATCAACCTGACGACACTGGAGGACAGGAGAGATAGGGGGGACATGATAACGACATATAAAATACTGAGAAGAATTGAAAAGGTGGACAAAGACAGGATGTTCCAGAGATGGGGCACAGCAACAAGGGGACACAGTTGGAAGTTGAAGACACAGATGATAAATTAGACACATGTGCAACTCTTGGGTATCTTTATTGAGGAAACGTTTCGCCACACAGTGGCTTCATCAGTCCATACAAAGGAGAATCTTGAAGAACAGGAGGAGAATGAGGTAATCAGTCCCTCAACCTTGAGTCGATGTGGTCAGTCCATCAATCTTGAATAGAATACGGCATATGAGCGGAGAAGGAGCTTATAAACCGTATGGCAGGAGAGGTGTAGCAGTCATAGGTGGTGTCACATTTGCCTAATTCTTGGGCACGACCTACTTCCACATTGAACAAATGTGACACCACCTACAACTGCTGCACCTCTCCTGCCATACGGTTTATAAGCTCCTTCTCCGCTCATATGCCGTATTCTATTCAAGATTGTTGGACTGACCACATCGACTCAAGGTTGAGGGACTGATTACCTCATTCTCCTCCTGTTCTTCAAGTTTCTCCTACGTATTGACTGATGAAGCCACTGTGTGGCGAAACGTTTCCTCAATAAAGATACCCAAGAGTTGCACATGTGTCTAATTTATCAACAATCCTGTCAGACACTGCAACTTCTTGGGATCTTAATACTTGGGAATTCTTCACTTGCCTAATTCTTGGGCACGACCTACTTCCACATTGAACAAATGTGACACCACCTACGACTGCTGCACCTCTCCTGCCAACGGTTTATAAGCTCCTTCTCCGCACTTATGCCGTATTCTATTCAACCCATCCAACCAGAAGTTGGTTGGATGGGCAGTCTGGGGTAGATCAGGAACACTTAACTAAAACACACATCTTGCAGGTAGTTGTGCTGGTTCCTCCACCAGTGTCAGTCGCTGCTCTTGTCTACGTAATTCAACGAATTAGAGGGAATTATCGCGGGTTAAGTGACATCTTAATAAGTGCTGAAATGTTGTGGAATTAAGAAAAGCAAGTGGATGTATATTTTAAATATATGTTAGAAAATATGTGTTTCAAAAATACGTGTTTTAAAGTATACGTTTCATAATATTCCACGTGGTTTATAATGTACCACGGGGTTTATAATGTGCCACGGGGTTTATAATATGCCACGGGTGCCCCGCGGCCTGGTGGGTGAAGCTCTAGCGTCACACGGCGAGAGTGAGTGGAAAAGCCTGGTGCCGGAATGTAAAGTTTTGTCTCTGCTGCGTTGCTGATGTGGCTGCTGATGTGGCTGCTGATGTGGCTGCTGATGTGGCTGCTGATGTGGCTGCTGATGTGGCTGCTGATGTAGCTGCTGATGTGGCTGCTGATGTGGCTGCTGATGTGGCTGCTGATGTGGCTGCTGATGTGGCTGCTGATGTGGCTGCTGATGTGGCTGCTGATGTGGCTGCTGATGTGGCTGCTGATGTGGCTGCTGATGTGGCTGTCTGTGAGTGAAGGTAAAGAACTTTTCATTATGTCCAGAGTGTGTATCAGCAGATCCTCCTCCCAGGTAAGGTCAGTATTTCACTCTGGCTGAGGACCCTCCCATGTGTCACCTTGACATTAGAAATAAAACGTGGTTATATGAGTTTATTGTACAGTGTTCAGTACACATAAATACGACACAGTACGCTGTTCATGACAATTTTCAGATAAAACGATATATCTACCAGCAACAATATCAGTCCCCTGGTGGGCGAAACTCTCACTCCAGGAAATACCACGAGCCCCATATTGCGTCTTACTGCACATACTTGTACGTATAATGTCTCCCACTTGTTTACATATTATTCTGTCTGCTGTTTTTCTTACTGTTCTCTCTCCACGCTTTAAAAGTTGTAATCGACTGAGTGTATTACTGTATTTACCGTTGTTATAATCGGGTAAATTTTTCTAAGACGACCGTCTTGAATTCCCTGGCCTAACCAAGACGACTCTAAGTGTGAGAGATGTGCGTGAGTGCATGTGTGCGTGAGTGCATGTGTGCGTGACTGCAAGTGTGCGTGCATGAGGGTTGTGCACTAGGTTTGAATGTTATCTACTGTGCTGAAGCTGTTTAACGTGTACACCATCAGTCAGTAATACGTTAATCCCTCACAAAAGGATTAATGTAATCTCCGTGTATGTACTCTGAAAGTGTTAGTGCATGAACTAGTTTATTAGTGAATACACACGCATTTCAGTATATTTACTGATAAACTAGTTGATACACTGACACTTTCAGTGTACATACACGGAGATTACATTAATCCTTATTTGGTGTACACCAAACAGGGACTAGAATAAAATTATCCTAGTTATCCACACCATCGTATATCCTAGGGTAGCGAGTACAACATCCAGTTCTGCTGGATGCGCTACTCTTAAGGATTGGGTGGTCCAGTGGTTTAAGGCATCATAAGTTTTCGCCCACCATGAGGCAGGCCAAAGCAGCATGGGTTTGAGTCCTTGGCTAGCCGCAGTGTTGTTATTGATCAATACCACTCGTTCGTGGGCATAAATAAATATATATATTTTATTTATTTATTCATTTATTTATTTATTTATTTATTTATTGTGCCCACGAACGAGTGGTATTGATCAATAACAACACTGCGACTAGCCAAGGACACGATCCCATCATGTACTGGCCCGGCTGATGGTGAGCCAGAACCACTGAGCCAGAACCACTGGATCTTAAACCACTGTACCACTGGGTGGTCCTGTGGTTTAACAACTCAAGAAGTTGCAGTGTCAGACAGGATTGTAGATGAATGGTTCAGAGAACCAGGAAGTTGATAAATTAGACACACGTTTGGCCACACAGTGGCTTCATCAGTCAAATACAAAGCAGAAACGTGTAAGGAGAGGAGTAGTTTGAGGTAATCAGTCTCTCAGCCTGGAGTCAATGTGTTCAGTCCATCAATCTTGTAGTGATGGACTGAACACATCGACTCCAGGCTGAGAGACTGATTACCTCAAACTCCTCCTTTCCTTACACCTTCCTGCTTTGTATGGACTGATGAAGCCACTGTGTGGCTAAATGTTTCTTCATTAAAGATACCCAAGTGTTGCATGTGTGTCCAATTCATCAACTTGCTGGTTCTCTGAACCATTCATCTACAGTCTTCAATTTGTCGTTTTTTTAAACCATTTATCACATTTATCGGTAATCCTACCATAGTGACCAGGAGAAAATGCAGAGAAAAAAAGTTTTACCTAGAATAGCACAATACCCAAATAATAACTGTTTCTCAGAACTTTAAGTGACTCAGTGACATGTCTTCCTGCTGTTACTCAAGTTGGAGGGTAAGATGTCTTCCTGCTGTTACTCAAGTTGGAGGGTAAGGTGTCTTCCTGCTGTTACTCAAGTTGGAGGGTAAGATGTCTTCCTGCTGTTACTCAAGTTGGAGGGTAAGATGTCTTCCTGCTGTTACTCAAGTTGGAGGGTAAGATGTCTTCCTGCTGTTACTCAAGTTGGAAGGTAAGATGTCTTCCTGCTGTTACTCAAGTTGGAGGGTAAGATGTCTTCCTGCTGTTACTCAAGTTGGAGGATAAGATGTCTTCCTGCTGTTACTCAAGTTGGAGGGTAAGATGTCTTCCTGCTGTTACTCAAATTGGAGGGTAAGATGTCTTCCTGCTGTTACTCAAGTTGGAGGGTAAGATGTCTTCCTGCTGTTACTCAAGTTGGAGGGTAAGATGTCTTCCTGCTGTTACTCAAGTTGGAAGGTAAGATGTCTTCCTGCTGTTACTCAAGTTGGAGGGTAAGATGTCTTCCTGCTGTTACTCAAGTTGGAGGATAAGATGTCTTCCTGCTGTTACTCAAGTTGGAGGGTAAGATGTCTTCCTGCTGTTACTCAAGTTGGAGGGTAAGATGTCTTCCTGCTGTTACTCAAGTTGGAGGGTAAGATGTCTTCCTGCTGTTACTCAAGTTGGAGGGTAAGGTGTCTTCCTGCTGTTACTCAAGTTGGAGGGTAAGATGTCTTCCTGCTGTTACTCAAGTTGGAGGGTAAGATGTCTTCCTGCTGTTACTCAAGTTGGAGGGTAAGATGTCTTCCTGCTGTTACTCAAGTTGGAGGGTAAGATGTCTTCCTGCTGTTACTCAAGTTGGAGGGTAAGGTGTCTTCCTGCTGTTACTCAAGTTGGAGGGTAAGATGTCTTCCTGCTGTTACTCAAGTTGGAGGGTAAGATGTCTTCCTGCTGTTACTCAAGTTGGAGGGTAAGATGTCTTCCTGCTGTTACTCAAGTTGGAGGGTAAGATGTCTTCCTGCTGTTACTCAAGTTGGAGGGTAAGGTGTCTTCGTGCTGTTACTCAAGTTGGAGGGTAAGATGTCTTCCTGCTGTTACTCAAGTTGGAGGGTAAGATGTCTTCCTGCTGTTACTCAAGTTGGAGGGTAAGATGTCTTCCTGCTGTTACTCAAGTTGGAGGGTAAGATGTCTTCCTGCTGTTACACAAGTTGGAGGGTAAGATGTCTTCCTGCTGTTACTCAAGTTGGAGGGTAAGATGTCTTCCTGCTGTTACTCAAGTTGGAGGGTAAGATGTCTTCCTGCTGTTACTCAAGTTGGAGGGTAAGATGTCTTCCTGCTGTTACTCAAGTTGGAGGGTAAGATGTCTTCCTGCTGTTACTCAAGTTGGAGGGTAAGAGTCTTCCTGCTGTTACTCAAGTTGGAGGGTAAGATGTCTTCCTGCTGTTACTCAAGTTGGAGGGTAAGATGTCTTCCTGCTGTTACTCAAGTTGGAGGGTAAGATGATCTACGACTCGAGTCACATAATGACTGGTACGACCCACAGTCAGGGCACCAGTCAGTGATCCGGCAGCCTCCAGATGGCAAGTTTGATGATCTACGACTCGAGTCACATAATGACTGGTACGACCCACAGTCAGGGCACCAGTCAGTGATCCGGCAGCCTCCAGATGGCAAGTTTGATGATCTACGACTCGAGTCACATAATGACTGGTACGACCCACACCAGGAAACACTTCTCACTTGCAAACTTCACACTAGCCACGAACAGCGACCTTAAACTCAGGGTTTATGAACAATTACCCCGCATGACAACTTACCTAATTGGAAGTTATAGCTCTTGTCCCTTGGCGATGTGCTAATTACACAGAATAAATATATTTTAACATTCACACAAATTGATGTGCGGTTTTGATGTTTCAAAATTAATAGTCAAAATATCTGTAGAAAATCAATTGGACACAGTAATCATCTGACTGCAAACAATATACAAAGAACAAGCAATACTAATTTAAATTAATTCAACTCAGTGCCTGCAAGCACTCGTGGCCGAGATTGTGGTTATTTCATGACCTACAAGCTTTGTTAAGCTATAAATTCCCATCTAAGACTTGGTTGATGAACCAACAACTGTCACTAAGATTCGTCTTCTCCAGAATTATAAATTATTTTTTTTTCTTAATAACAAGAGGCGGAGGCTAGTTAGAGCTCACAGAGCAACACTCAGCTCACAGAGCAACACTCAGTTCACAGAGCAACACTCAGCTCACAGAGCAACACTCAGTTCACAGAGCAACACTCAGTTCACAGAGCAACACTCAGTTCACAGAGCAACACTCAGTTCACAGAGCAACACTCAGTTCACAGAGCCACACTCAGCTCACAGAGCAACACTCAGCTCACAGAGCAACACTCAGCTCACAGAGCAACACTCAGCTCACAGAGCAACACTCAGTTCACAGAGCAACACTCAGTTCACAGAGCAACACTCAGTTCACAGAGCCACACTCAGTTCACAGAGCCACACTTAGCTCACAGAGCAACACTCAGCTCACAGAGCAACACTCAGCTCACAGAGCAACACTCAGCTCACAGAGCAACACTCAGCTCACAGAGCAACACTCAGCTCACAGAGCAACACCCAGTTCACAGAGCAACACTCAGTTCACAGAGCAACACTCAGTTCACAGAGCAACACTCAGTTCACAGAGCCACACTCAGTTCACAGAGCCACACTTAGCTCACAGAGCCACACTCAGTTCACAGAGCAACACTCAGCTCACAGAGCAACACTCAGCTCACAGAGCAACACTCAGTTCACAGAGCAACACTCAGTTCACAGAGCAACACTCAGTTCACAGAGCAACACTCAGTTCACAGAGCCACACTCAGCTCACAGAGCAACACTCAGCTCACAGAGCAACACTCAGCTCACAGAGCAACACTCAGCTCACAGAGCAACACTCAGCTCACAGAGCAACACTCAGTTCACAGAGCCACACTCAGCTCACAGAGCAACACTCAGCTCACAGAGCAACACTCAGCTCACAGAGCAACACTCAGCTCACAGAGCAACACTCAGTTCACAGAGCCACACTCAGCTCACAGAGCAACACTCAGCTCACAGAGCAACACTCAGCTCACAGAGCAACACTCAGTTCACAGAGCAACACTCAGTTCACAGAGCAACACTCAGTTCACAGAGCAACACTCAGTTCACAGAGCCACACTCAGTTCACAGAGCCACACTTAGCTCACAGAGCAACACTCAGCTCACAGAGCAACACTCAGCTCACAGAGCAACACTCAGCTCACAGAGGAACACTCAGCTCACAGAGCAACACTCAGTTCACAGAGCAACACTCAGTTCACAGAGCAACACTCAGTTCACAGAGCAACACTCAGTTCACAGAGCAACACTCAGCTCACAGAGCAACACTCAGCTCACAGAGCAACACTCAGTTCACAGAGCAACACTCAGCTCACAGAGCAACACTCAGCTCACACAGCAACACTCAGCTCACACAACACACTTGTACATCTGGAACAACACACTTGTACGACACAACTGGAACAACTTACACAATTGGAACAACACTTACACAACTTACACAAATGGAGCAACACTTATACAACTGGAGCAACACACAAGTTGAGCAACACACAAGTTGAGCAACACACAACTGGAGCAACACCGTGTACGTTAGGCCCATATTGGAGTATGCGGCACCAGTTTGGAACCCACACCTAGCCAAGCACGTAAAGAAACTAGAGAAAGTGCAAAGGTTTGCAACAAGACTAGTCCCAGAGCTAAGGGGTATGTCCTACTAGGAGAGGTTAAGGGAAATCAACCTGACGACACTGGAGGACAGGAGAGATAGGGGGGACATGATAACGACATACAAAATACTGAGAGGAATTGACAAGGTGGACAAAGACAGGATGTTCCAGAGATGGGACACAGCAACAAGGGCACACAGTTGGAAGTTGAAGACACAGATGAATCACAGGGATGTTAGGAAGTATTTCTTCAGCCACAGAGTAGTCAGGAAGTGGAATAGTTTGGGAAGCGGTGTAGTGGAGGCAGGATCCATACATAGCTTTAAGCAGAGGTATGATAAAGCTCGCGATTCAGGGAGAGTGACCTAGTAGCGACCAGTGAAGAGGCGGGCCAGGAGCTTGGAATCGACCCCTGCAACCTCAACTAGGTGAGTACTTACACAACTGGTACAACATTTGCACAACTGGAGCCGCACTTGCACAACTGGAGCCCCACTTACACAACTTTAGCCCCACTTACACAACTGGAGCCACACTTACACAACTGGAACAACATAACTAGAGCAACACTTACACAACTGGAGCGACACACAACTGGAGCGACACAGAACTGGAGCAACACTTACATAACTTTAGCCACACTTACACTGGAGCCACACTTACACAACTGGAACAACACTTACACAACTGGAGCAGCACACAACTAGAGCAACACTTACACAACTGGAGCCACACTTACACAACTGGAGCACACTTGCACAACTGGAGCCACACTTGCACAAGTGTATAATTGACAACCAGGAAGGTTTCAGGGAAGGAAAATCCTGTGTCACAAACCTACTGGAGTTTTATGACAAGGTGACAGAAGTAAGACAAGAGAGAGAGGAGTGGATCGACTGCATTTTTTTGGACTGCAAGAAGGCCTTCGACACAGTTCCTCACAAGAGGTTACTGCAAAAGCTAGAGGATCAGGCACACAACAGGAAAGGCACTGCAATGGATCAGGGAATACCTGGAATACTGGAGCAACACTTAAACTGGTGCCACACTTACACAACTGGAGCAACACTTACACAACTGGAGCAACACTTACACAACTGGAGCAACACTTAAACAACTGGAACAACACTTACACTACTGGAGCAACACTTACACAACTGGAGCAACACTTACACTACTGGAGCAACACTTACACAACTGGAGCAACACTTACACTACTGGAGCAACACTTACACTACTGGAGCAACACTTACACTACTGGAGCAACACTTACACAACTGGAGACAACACTTACACTACTGGAGCAACACTTACACTACTGGAGCAACACTTACACTACTGGAGCAACACTTACACAACTGGAGCAACACTTACACAACTGGAGCAACACATACACTACTGGAGCAACACTTACACTACTGGAGCAACACTTACACTACTGGAGCAACACTTACACAACTGGAGCAACACTTACGCTACTGGAGCAACACTTACACTACTGGAGCAACACTTGCACTACTGGAGCAACACTTACACTACTGGAGCAACACTTGCACTACTGGAGCAACACTTACACAACTGGAGCAACACTTACACTACTGGAGCAACACTTACACAACTGGAGCAACACTTACACTACTGGAGCAACACTTACACTACTGGAGCAACACTTACACTACTGGAGCAACACTTACACTACTGGAGCAACACTTACACTACTGGAGCAACACTTACACTACTGGAGCAACACTTACACTACTGGAGCAACACACAACTGGAGCAACACTTACACTACTGGAGCAACACTTACACTACTGGAGCAACACTTACACTACTGGAGCAACACTTACACAACTGGAGCAACACTTACACTACTGGAGCAACACACTACTGGAGCAACACTTACACAACTGGAGCAACACTTACACTACTGGAGCAACACTTACACTACTGGAGCAACACTTACACTACTGGAGCAACACTTACACTACTGGAGCAACACTTACACAACTGGAGAAACACACAACTGGAGCAACACTTACACTACTGGAGCAACACTTACACTACTGGAGCAACACTTACACTACTGGAGCAACACTTACACAACTGGAACAACACTTACACTACTGGAGCAACACTTACACAACTGGAGCAACACTTACACTACTGGAGCAACACTTACACTACTGGAGCAACACTTACACTACTGGAGCAACACTTTCACTACTGGAACAACACTTACACTACTGGAGCAACACTTACACAACTGGAGCAACACTTACACTACTGGAGCAACACTTACACTACTGGAGCAACACTTACACAACTGGAGCAACACTTACACTACTGGAGCAACACTTACACTACTGGAGCAACACTTACACTACTGGAGCAACACTTTCACTACTGGAACAACACTTACACTACTGGAGCAACACTTACACAACTGGAGCAACACTTACACTACTGGAGCAACACTTACACTACTGGAGCAACACTTACACTACTGGAGCAACACTTACACTACTGGAGCAACACTTACACTACTGGAGCAACACTTACACTACTGGAGCAACACTTACACTACTGGAGCAACACTTACACTACTGGAGCAACACTTACACTACTGGAGCAACACTTACACTGCTGGAGCAACACTTACACTACTGGAGCAACACTTACACTACTGGAGCAACACTTACACTACTGGAGCAACACTTACACTACTGGAGCAACACTTACACTACTGGAGCAACACTTACACTACTGGAGCAACACTTACACTACTGGAGCAACACTTACACAACTGGAGCAACACTTACACTACTGGAGCAACACTTACACTACTGGAGCAACACTTACACTACTGGAGCAACACTTACACTACTGGAGCAACACTTACACTACTGGAGCAACACTTACACTACTGGAGCAACACTTACACTACTGGAGCAACACTTACACTACTGGAGCAACACTTACACTACTGGAGCAACACTTACACTACTGGAGCAACACTTACACTACTGGAGCAACACTTACACTGCTGGAGCAACACTTACACTACTGGATCAACACTTACACTACTGGAGCAACACTTACACTACTGGAGCAACACTTACACAACTGGAGCAACACTTACACAACTGGAGCAACACTTACACAACTGGAGCAACACTTAAACAACTGGAACAACACTTACACTACTGGAGCAACACTTACACAACTGGAGCAACACTTACACTACTGGAGCAACACTTACACAACTGGAGCAACACTTACACTACTGGAGCAACACTTACACTACTGGAGCAACACTTACACTACTGGAGCAACACTTACACAACTGGAGCAACACTTACACTACTGGAGCAACACTTACACTACTGGAGCAACACTTACACTACTGGAGCAACACTTACACAACTGGAGCAACACTTACACAACTGGAGCAACACTTACACTACTGGAGCAACACTTACACTACTGGAGCAACACTTACACTACTGGAGCAACACTTACACAACTGGAGCAACACTTACGCTACTGGAGCAACACTTACACTACTGGAGCAACACTTGCACTACTGGAGCAACACTTACACTACTGGAGCAACACTTGCACTACTGGAGCAACACTTACACAACTGGAGCAACACTTACACTACTGGAGCAACACTTACACAACTGGAGCAACACTTACACTACTGGAGCAACACTTACACTACTGGAGCAACACTTACACTACTGGAGCAACACTTACACTACTGGAGCAACACTTACACTACTGGAGCAACACTTACACTACTGGAGCAACACTTACACTACTGGAGCAACACAGAACTGGAGCAACACTTACATAACTTTAGCCACACTTACACTGGAGCCACACTTACACAACTGGAACAACACTTACACAACTGGAGCAGCACACAACTAGAGCAACACTTACACAACTGGAGCCACACTTACACAACTGGAGCACACTTGCACAACTGGAGCCACACTTGCACAAGTGTATAATTGACAACCAGGAAGGTTTCAGGGAAGGAAAATCCTGTGTCACAAACCTACTGGAGTTTTATGACAAGGTGACAGAAGTAAGACAAGAGAGAGAGGAGTGGATCGACTGCATTTTTTTTGGACTGCAAGAAGGCCTTCGACACAGTTCCTCACAAGAGGTTACTGCAAAAGCTAGAGGATCAGGCACACAACAGGAAAGGCACTGCAATGGATCAGGGAATACCTGGAATACTGGAGCAACACTTAAACTGGTGCCACACTTACACAACTGGAGCAACACTTACACAACTGGAGCAACACTTACACAACTGGAGCAACACTTAAACAACTGGAACAACACTTACACTACTGGAGCAACACTTACACAACTGGAGCAACACTTACACTACTGGAGCAACACTTACACAACTGGAGCAACACTTACACTACTGGAGCAACACTTACACTACTGGAGCAACACTTACACTACTGGAGCAACACTTACACAACTGGAGCAACACTTACACTACTGGAGCAACACTTACACTACTGGAGCAACACTTACACTACTGGAGCAACACTTACACAACTGGAGCAACACTTACACAACTGGAGCAACACTTACACTACTGGAGCAACACTTACACTACTGGAGCAACACTTACACTACTGGAGCAACACTTACACAACTGGAGCAACACTTACGCTACTGGAGCAACACTTACACTACTGGAGCAACACTTGCACTACTGGAGCAACACTTACACTACTGGAGCAACACTTGCACTACTGGAGCAACACTTACACAACTGGAGCAACACTTACACTACTGGAGCAACACTTACACAACTGGAGCAACACTTACACTACTGGAGCAACACTTACACTACTGGAGCAACACTTACACTACTGGAGCAACACTTACACTACTGGAGCAACACTTACACTACTGGAGCAACACTTACACTACTGGAGCAACACTTACACTACTGGAGCAACACACAACTGGAGCAACACTTACACTACTGGAGCAACACTTACACTACTGGAGCAACACTTACACTACTGGAGCAACACTTACACAACTGGAGCAACACTTACACTACTGGAGCAACACACTACTGGAGCAACACTTACACAACTGGAGCAACACTTACACTACTGGAGCAACACTTACACTACTGGAGCAACACTTACACTACTGGAGCAACACTTACACTACTGGAGCAACACTTACACAACTGGAGAAACACACAACTGGAGCAACACTTACACTACTGGAGCAACACTTACACTACTGGAGCAACACTTACACTACTGGAGCAACACTTACACAACTGGAACAACACTTACACTACTGGAGCAACACTTACACAACTGGAGCAACACTTACACTACTGGAGCAACACTTACACTACTGGAGCAACACTTACACTACTGGAGCAACACTTTCACTACTGGAACAACACTTACACTACTGGAGCAACACTTACACAACTGGAGCAACACTTACACTACTGGAGCAACACTTACACTACTGGAGCAACACTTACACAACTGGAGCAACACTTACACTACTGGAGCAACACTTACACTACTGGAGCAACACTTACACTACTGGAGCAACACTTTCACTACTGGAACAACACTTACACTACTGGAGCAACACTTACACAACTGGAGCAACACTTACACTACTGGAGCAACACTTACACTACTGGAGCAACACTTACACTACTGGAGCAACACTTACACTACTGGAGCAACACTTACACTACTGGAGCAACACTTACACTACTGGAGCAACACTTACACTACTGGAGCAACACTTACACTACTGGAGCAACACTTACACTACTGGAGCAACACTTACACTGCTGGAGCAACACTTACACTACTGGAGCAACACTTACACTACTGGAGCAACACTTACACTACTGGAGCAACACTTACACTACTGGAGCAACACTTACACTACTGGAGCAACACTTACACTACTGGAGCAACACTTACACTACTGGAGCAACACTTACACAACTGGAGCAACACTTACACTACTGGAGCAACACTTACACTACTGGAGCAACACTTACACTACTGGAGCAACACTTACACTACTGGAGCAACACTTACACTACTGGAGCAACACTTACACTACTGGAGCAACACTTACACTACTGGAGCAACACTTACACTACTGGAGCAACACTTACACTACTGGAGCAACACTTACACTACTGGAGCAACACTTACACTACTGGAGCAACACTTACACTGCTGGAGCAACACTTACACTACTGGATCAACACTTACACTACTGGAGCAACACTTACACTACTGGAGCAACACTTACACAACTGGAGCAACACTTACACTACTGGAGCAACACTTACACAACTGGAGCAACACTTACACTACTGGAGCAACACTTACACTACTGGAGCAACACTTACACTACTGGAGCAACACTTACACAACTGGAGCAACACTTACACTACCTGGAGCAACACTTACACTACTGGAGCAACACTTACATACTCAACACTACCTGGAGCAACACTTACACTACTGGAGCAACACTTACACTACTGGAGCAACACTTACACAACTGGAGCAACACTTACACTACTGGAGCAACACTTTTATCTCTCATAAACATCTTTTGTGACGTCATTCGGATGTTATGAAAATGTTGACAGTTCGTAAGACTTGTTTTGTATTTTGCTGAGTGCCTGGGCCGGCCGAGAGTGCCTGGGCCGGCCGAGAGTGCCTGGGCCGGCCGAGAGTGCCTGGGCCGGCCGAGAGTGCCTGGGCCGGCCGAGAGTGCCTGGGCCGGCCGAGAGTGCCTGGGCCGGCCGAGAGTGCCTGGGCCGGCCGAGAGTGCCTGGGCCGGCCGAGAGTGCCTGGGCCGGCCGAGAGTGCCTGGGCCGGCCGAGAGTGCCTGGGCCGGCCGAGAGTGCCTGGGCCGGCCGAGAGTGCCTGGGCCGGCTGAGAGTGCCTGGGCCGGCTGATAGTGCCTGGGCCGGCTGATAGTGCCTGGGCCGGCTGATAGTGCCTGGGCCGGCTGAGAGTGCCTGGGCACTCATCCTGCGAGTGTATATACTCCACCTGAGAAAAAGTACAATGTAACTTTAATTTCTTAAAGGGGGGGGGTCCGGTAAGCCCGTGGAAGGCCTCGGCCAGATGACCAAAAGCTTCAGCTGCTGGTCATCATATGACTAAGACCCGCGTCAGGAAACACTTGTCTTATTTCCTGACGAACCTGACCTAACCTAATCCCACTGAGACTATAGTACGCCCACACTGTCAGCTTTATTTAGTCTATAGAGAAATACAGGGAGAATGAGTGTAAACACAGAGGGAGGTGAGGTGAGTAGGTGTATTAAAGGTGAGTGTACTCCCTTGTATACACCTGACCATGTATGTTGGTTTCTAGTCGCCAGTATGCATAGTGGAAGCTAAAGATTTACCTAAAATTAAGCTTCCCTGGTTTATTGTAATGACGTTGTAAGTGAAGATAAGTGAGGACATTAAACCATTAGACATTTGTCTCGCTCTTTCAAATCTGTCAATTTTCTTGAGTTAATTTTCCGTCTCAGTATATAATTAACACATTATATTACGCATTCTGCAGACATGATGGTGTTCTTTGAACGATGTGATATTATCCCGAGAAATATCCATACAGAAGACATAATACAAATACACCTGCGATACAAACAACATACGTGCTATAGAAACAATACACGGGCAATACAAACAACATACGTGCTATAGAAACAATACACGGGCAATACAAACAACATACGTGCTATAGAAACGATGCACGGGCGATACAAACAACATACGTGCTATAGAAACAATACACGGACGATACAAACAATATACGTGCTATAGAAACAATACACGGGCGATACAAACAATATACGTGCTATAGAAACAATGCACGGGCGATACAAACAACATACGTGCAATAGAAACAATACACGGACGATACACACCGATGCACCAGCATTCACCTCATGAAGTGAACATTTAATGCCTTAATTTTCGAACAATGTCAGGAAAATAGTGGTGTCCTTATTCCCACTTCAAACGCTGTTACACAGAATCATTGTTGCAAGTTATCCAAGTTATCTGGGAACCATTACTCCGTTATCCAAGCATCCAGGAGCTATTATTCCAAGTTATCCAAGCATCCAGGAGCTATTATTCCAAGTTATCCAAGCATCCAGGAGCTATTATTCCAAGTTATCCAAGCATCCAGGAGCTATTATTCCAAGTTATCCAAGCATCCAGGAGCTATTATTCCAAGTTATCCAAGCATCCAGGAACTATTATTCCAAGTTATCCAAGCATCCAGGAGCTATTATTCCAAGTTATCCAAGCATCCAGGAGCTATTATTCCAAGTTATCCAAGCGTCTTGGAGACAAGATTATACACCAGTCCTGTGTTCACTGTCACTGCTTCCACATCTCACCTTCCCGTCTATGTATACCCGTATAAATATACAACCCTTACTCTTGTGTTCTCTACTGACTTAATGTTATCTTGATAAAAGAATCCACTCTATGTAAGCGTCTTATACTCCATTGTGAGTCGTGAGGAGAATGATTCTTGTGTTCAGTTCTGGACATTTATTAAAGGAAACGTCTTGCTCGTGGCGAAACGTCTTCATTGATGAATACCCTGAACTGTACACTAATGTTCTTTTCCACATTGCACTTCCAGTAGTGGGTAGCGTTACTCATCTTGTGACTGTCATCAGCCTGTGTTTATTAAGGTGCTTACTTCACGAATCACTGTCTTTCGTCAGGGTGACTCTCCTTGTCCGAGTTTCTGCCTTTGTCTTAATCAAGATGACTGTTCATCAGGATGACTGTATTTGTCAGGATGACTGTCTTCTTCAGGGTGATTGTCTTCGCTAGGATGACACTTCGCCAGTGTGACTATTTACGTCAGCATGACTAATGTCGGCAGAAGGTTAGGTTCTGCTGGTGTACTAACATTTGCCTTGTTCCTGGTTCTCACAACCATGGGATGCCAGTTCGATTTCCTTTGGGTCTTTCCGTCCTCTTCAAGAGGACGCGACTCACAACACCTGAGTAACTCCCACCAAGTATCTACTTCCAGGTGAACATACGCAGCAGGTGCATGAAAATCTGAGCAATCGTGTTAGCTTGCTAAAGAACTGAACACAGGTCCTCTCGGAGCTATGCAGTATTGCTTCGCAAGCGCAAACAATGCAACGTTATCTACACTCTCCACTATTTATCCTCGCATGTGCGGAGCGAAATCAAAATTCCTAGTGTGAAATTAACTTTTATTGGATTGCTTTTTTCCATTAAGTACGTTTCATGCTTCTGGTCATGCTCAGAAGACAATGTTTCTGGCCATGATCAGAAGAAGACAATGTTTCTGGCCATGATCAGAAGAAGACAATGTTTCTGGCCGTGATCACAAGACCATGTTTCTGACCATGCTCAGAAGAAGACAGTGTTTCTGGCCGTGATCAGAAGACAATGTTTCTGGCCGTGATCAGAAGAATATGTTTCTGGCCGTGATCAGAAGAAGACAATGTTTCTGACCATGCTCAGAAGAAGACAATGTTTCTGACCATGCTCAGAAGAAGACAATGTTTCTGACCATGCTCAGAAGAAGACAATGTTTCTGACCATGCTCAGAAGAAGACAATGTTTCTGACCATGCTCAGAAGAAGACAATGTTTCTGACCGTGATCAGAAGACAATGTTTCTGACCATGCTCAGAAGAAGACAATGTTTCTGGCCGTGATCAGAAGACAATGTTTCTGACCATGCTCAGAAGAAGACAATATTTCTGACCATGCTCAGAAGAAGACAATATTTCTGACCATGCTCAGAAGAAGACAATATTTCTGACCATGCTCAGAAGAAGACAATATTTCTGGCCATGATCAGAAGAAGACAATGTTTCTGGCCGTGATCAGAAGACAATGTTTCTGACCATGCTCAGAAGAAGACAATGTTTCTGACCATGCTCAGAAGAAGACAATATTTCTGACCATGCTCAGAAGAAGACAATATTTCTGACCATGCTCAGAAGAAGACAATATTTCTGACCATGCTCAGAAGAAGACAATATTTCTGACCATGCTCAGAAGAAGACAATATTTCTGACCATGCTCAGAAGAAGACAATGAGAGCAATTACTTTAACTGAAGATGATCCCAAAACATTTCGAAACTGCAACATGTGTACTTAGTTTTCACTCGTTAATTTAAGTTATTCATAGCTAAACGTCTTTCAGCATTAACACTGCAAAAAAAAAAAATAAAATAAACCCCATAAATGCAGTAACTACAGACAACTTTTATGACAAATGAAAGTTGAATAACTGGCGTGAAGACTCTTATTGTGGCTATTGTCGACCTAAGTTTCACAACAGTGGAAATATAAGCATATAGGCAGTATAATGTGATTATTTATCGACAACGTTTCACCCACATAGTGGGCTTTATCAAGTCAAAAGCAGATCTACCTGGGTGAAACGTACGTGAGTATTTATAGTACGAGAATGCTGGGTCAGGTGGAGAAAGCTGCATGTGACAATCTTCCGAGTAGATAGTCTAAAAACTTAAGTAGCTTATAAGAGGTTGGATAAGTATGTGAGTAGACCTGTAGTGTTCCTCGATTATGTTCTTATGTGGGATAGTCATGAAGTTTCTTGGCAAGAGGTTCAACTATGTTATAGAAGCCGATGTTCTGGCTGAAGTTGTTGGATATAGAGATAAATGATGATTCCAGGATTCTTCGGTACTGAGTGTTGTCTTCTCTGGCGATGAGTCTTGCGTTTCTGTGGTTGATTAAATGATTGTGTGAATTTCGATATTGAACACAGGCATTCTTTGGATCGTCAGTTCTGCCTGCGTACTGGTGTTCTGAAATACGTGTTTGGAGGTCTCAGGATGTTTCGCCGATGTATAATTTGCTGCAGTTATTACAAGGGATTGTGTATACCCCTGCAGAGGATTGAAGCTTGTCCTGTCTATTACTGATAATGTCCTTGATGGTGGTGGATGTGGGGTTAGATACCTGGAATGAGGTTTTGGAAAAGATGTTGGAAACTTGTTTGGCAATGGAGTTGGTGGGGAGGACTATGTATCTCTTCTCGGCAGTGTCTTCTTCGCTAGAATTGCGCTCCACATTTCCAAATCCGAGTCCTCCGTCGTGTTCATGGAGCATCGTGGCCTCTTCGGCAGAAGTACACGGAGTACACTACCTTTTCGGCAGAAGGTAGTGTACTCCGTGAACTGAGTCCGTGAACTGAGTCCGTGAACTGAGTCCGTGAACTGAGTCCGTGAACTGAGTCCGTGAACTGAGTGCTTCCCAACCACCGACGCACCAATCCTGATGGTGGAGAGGAAGGTCCAGCAAGCACCACTCTATGCAAAGTCTCTCCCAGCATGGGGTAATTCGAGAGAGGCGAGATCGTCGATGTGTGAGTGATGTGATGTTTTTTTGAGTGAACAGCATAGGGCCGTAGACGTGGCTTATATAAAGTAGTCAGGTGATGCGAAGCAGGAGGCGGGGTCATTGTGGTACCATCCACTAGTCGAAGTAGGTCTTCGTCCAACGGTTGGACAAGTTTGAAGAATTCTTTGTATCAAGATCCCATGACGTTGCAGTGTCTGACAGATGTGATAAATGGTTTAAAAAAACCTAAACAATGTTTTTTCTAGTCATTCAACTGGGTTTTACATATAACTTAACAATTACATTTCTTTTGCACACACAAATTAGTGTTGGTATTAAAATGGGTTCAGGATCCGCACACATAAGTTATATGAAGATGAAAAAGGATCCTGATTAATAGATGCAGGTCATAATAGTGTTCATGGTATCCAACTCCAGTTTAAAAGTGGGTCTCCATGATGTTTAACGATCCTCACCCTTGTAAGTGTTGATCCCCAGGTGAATTATGAATCCACGTGCGGTCGTGTGTAAGTGGGTTCACAGGTGGGTACAGAATTTACACACAGTTGTGTGAAAGGATCCTGCGATGGCTCCAGGCTGCACAAATTATGTAATGTGTTGAGCAGGAAAATAGCTCGCCTTCCACCCTAGGTAGAGAAGGGTTATAAATAATCATAAAAGGTGTTGACAGCTAACATCTGTTCCACCGAGTTCCTGATCGTCTGACAGCTGAGAGATAATGACCTTCAAGGCCGCCCTGAACACTGCTACACTATTGGGAATTAAAATACTTAAACCAGAAGGACAGGGGGCCGCCAGGGTCACCAGTGCGATTATCGAGGAGTACAAGAAACTTAAGAATGTCAACACGAAGACCTGAGCAGCGTACATTCAACGCCTGCGTGGGATAAGCTGCTTCAGAGGATTTAAGTGCCATACAAGGGAAACAGGTAGAAGGGCGTAAGCTTTAAGAAAAGTGGAGAATAAAATGTAGGGGGGCTGAGCCAAGACAAGGGACGTTGGGAGGTGAAAGGGGAGAGAACATCCTTTGTATGGTGTGAGGGGGTGACTGGGCTAATAGGACGTGACTTGTGTTTTTCTCAGCAGTGCGTTCCTGCCCAGGACATTAGTCCTTCGTCACTACGCCAACAGACCTCCGCCACTTAGAACCTCGGCTAATGCAAAGAGATTTCGTCCCCTTTTTAGCATATTATTTACCTACATTAACATAGTCAAGTCTTTAATTCTCAAGCAAGTAAATTTTCACCTTGTGGAAGCTGATCTAAACTACGATCCTGGAACTTAATTTTCAAGTAATTTGCTTGTCATCAGTCTTCACTTTCCTTAGATCACAAAAATATCTGCAGGACTGTTTCGTATGTTGGACTGCGTGCGGCCGGTCCTAACAGAATGGTTGATCAGATTCTGATCCACCGCGAGGCCTAGTCATGGACCTGACCGCGGAGGCATTGACCCCAGGAACTCCCTGGGGTCAATGCTTACGGTCAATGCCCATTTATGTAATTATTTTAGTTCTATTAAGTTAACACAGCTAAAGGTAAATATTTGTCCTGAGGTACTGACAATTTCCAATTTTTTTTTGTAATTCAGAGGGAGAATCTTTCTACTTATAATATTTACTAATTAAATTCTTATCATAAATCATGTGGTTTCCACCAACAAGTTGCAGCACACTCCTACATCAACAGTTCCCTGGATCACCTACTTATGAACTCTCAAGCTGTGTATCCCTCGTCCTGCAGCATGGTGTAAACAAACTGGGTATCCCTCGCTCCTGCAGCAAGGTGTAAACAAGCTGGGTATCCCTCGCTCCTGCAGCAAGGTATAAACAAACTGGGTATCCCTCGCTCCTGCAGCAAGGTATAAACAAACTGGGTATCCCTCGCTCCTGCAGCATGGTGTAAACAAGCTGGGTATCCCTCGCTCCTGCAGCAAGGTGTAAACAAGCTGGGTATCCCTCGCTCCTGCAGCAAGGTATAAACAAACTGGGTATCCCTCGCTCCTGCAGCAAGGTATAAACAAACTGGGTATCCCTCGCTCCTGCAGCATGGTGTAAACAAGCTGGGTATCCCTCGCTCCTGCAGCAAGGTATAAACAAACTGGGTATCCCTCGCTCCTGCAGCATGGTGTAAACAAACTGGGTATCCCTCGCTCCTGCAGCAAGGTATAAACAAACTGGGTATCCCTCGCTCCTGCAGCAAGGTGTAAACAAGCTGGGTATCCCTCGCTCCTGCAGCAAGGTATAAACAAACTGGGTATCCCTCGCTCCTGCAGCAAGGTGTAAACAAACTGGGTATCCCTCGCTCCTGCAGCAAGGTATAAACTGGGTATCCCTCGCTCCTGCAGCAAGGTGTAAACAAGCTGGGTATCCCTCGCTCCTGCAGCAAGGTATAAACTGGGTATCCCTCGCTCCTGCAGCAAGGTATAAACTGGGTATCCCTCACTCCTGCAGCAAGGTATAAACTGGGTATCCCTCGCTCCTGCAGCAAGGTGTAAACAAGCTGGGTATCCCTCGCTCCTGCAGCAAGGTGTAAACAAACTGGGTATCCCTCGCTCCTGCAGCAAGGTATAAACTGGGTATCCCGCTCCTGCAGCAAGGTGTAAACAAGCTGGGTATCCCTCGCTCCTGCAGCAAGGTATAAACTGGGTATCCCTCGCTCCTGCAGCAAGGTGTAAACAAGCTGGGTATCCCTCGCTCCTGCAGCAAGGTATAAACTGGGTATCCCTCGCTCCTGCAGCAAGGTGTAAACAAGCTGGGTATCCCTCGCTCCTGCAGCAAGGTATAAACAAGCTGGGTATCCCTCGCTCCTGCAGCAAGGTATAAACAAGCTGGGTATCCCTCGCTCCTGCAGCAAGGTATAAACTGGGTATCCCTCGCTCCTGCAGCAAGGTGTAAGCTAGTGTGATGAATGGTTTAAAAAAAAAAACCGACAAGTTGAAGATTGAGACATGCAACATATGGGAATCTTTATTCAGGAAACGTTTCGCCACACAGTGTCTTCATCAGTCCAATACAAAGTAGAAAGGCGTAAGGAGAGGAGGAGTTTGAGGTAATCAGTCCCTCAGCCTGGAGTCGATGTGTTCAGTCCATCAATCTTGTAGAATGTTCAGCATAGGAACGAACGAACGAAAGTTCAGGTAAGATCCCAAATGGGATGAGCGGGGAAGACGGGACAGACAAGAATAGTGCTGGAGAGGAGTGTTCTTAGTCGTAGAAATAGAGCCAGGGCTTAACCCAGCAGCTAAGTCGATAGTGGGGCAGACATTGAGAGCACACATAGGCTCTTCTGTTGGGACTCCGGTGGGTGAGTGTGGACAGGCGAAGAATAGTCGGTGAGAGAAAGGTCTTGAGTTGTAGATGAAAGAGCCAGGGCTAAAACTGCGTGGCACTGCGAGGCAGTGTAGAGAGGGTATGTTGAGGACATAGAGGAGAGATCAGACTGCAGACAGTGCTCGCTGGCTGATATGCTTCAGGCTGAGGTAAAGAGCTGGTTTGGACGTCAGGGGTCGGGAGGCTCACGTTGTGTGTTGCGGAAGTGTGTTGTGTGTTTAGCTACACTTCGCTTGTGATGGAGCCACTCTTGAGTCTTTTGAAGTCTCTCTTGGACATGTGAAATAGTTGCATTCTGAGGTTGGAGCAGTTCAGATTCGTCACGAGGTAAGAGAGTGCGTTTTCAAAAGGAATTTGGTGAGGTTTGGTGCAGGTGTACTTAACAGCTCCCTCTTTCATATCAGCTGCGCTCATTTCGGTTGGGAGGTTGGGGGTGGTGTAGAAGGTTAGAGACCCATTAATTGGCTTAGGTAACGGTTGCCTGTGGTTTCTTATTCGGTTACTTCTTCGACTACTACTTCGTCGTCGTCAGAGGGTTGTTCATAATGTTCTGGTTCTATTTCGTCTTCTGTGACTGTGACTGTGTTGAGAGGAGGCAGGGAGTGTTGGTCGGTTGTGGTTTATTGGGCTGGTGGTGGTTGGTGAAAGGTGGCAGTAGACCGTGGTGTTGGTTCTGGAGTAGAGTCTTGGTCAGAGATACGAGTAGGACCAGGGGTTGAGGTGAAGTTAACAATGTCTGGAATTAGCTTGAGGAGGTCTTGTGATAGTGGTGAGTCTGGAAAGTTGATGTTTGGCATGTTGTTTAGGCGAAACAGTTCATTGATTGTTGTGTTGAATGAGCCAGGGTTTACAGC
Organism: Cherax quadricarinatus; assembly: GCF_026875155.1. Classification (NCBI taxonomy): domain Eukaryota; kingdom Metazoa; phylum Arthropoda; class Malacostraca; order Decapoda; family Parastacidae; genus Cherax; species Cherax quadricarinatus. Next base: position 1,673,701 of record NC_069445.1, on the reverse strand, counting down.
ATTAGTAAGGTGTGCATACATCATACAGTATAGCACCTTGGATGGAGCAGCGTCAGGAAGAGCAGAGAGGGACTGGCTGGGTGGAGATGATTGTTGTGTAGCTTGAAGGAGTTCGTTGGTATCTGATTGAATTTTTGCAATGGCGGCGTATGTCGGCGATTTAGGGTTGCTCTTCTTGGTTTCTTCAATGATTTTCTAAGACAGGACTTCTTTACGTAGAGGGCATTATGCTGCAAGGGTGTGACAGTGCGGAGACTTAAATACTGGCATCTTGGTACAGAAAACACCTTGGACAACTTTTTCTAGTGAGAATTGTTGGATCTGAGGGACGTGACCTCTCAGTGGTTGCATTCTCACTACTACTACTCTGACTCACGAAATCGTAATGACACGATTGCAAACAAACCATACCCCGGCCGGGATTGAACCCGCGGTCAGAGAGTCTCAAAACTCCAGCCCGTCGCGTTGGCCACTAGACCAGCTAGCCACAATAAGATTCGTCCAACTCTGCACCTCTCCTTCCGACAGTATTTAAGTCTCCGCACTTTCGCTCGATCTTCAGATAGTTCCTGACAATGGAACTGAACTTCTCCAGGCTGAGGGACTGACAACCTCAAATTCTACGACTTCAAGGGTGATGGACTGATTACATCGTCTTCACATCTCTACTGTTCCTGCCTACTTTCTGTATTCGACTGAAGAAGCCTACTGTTTAGGCGAAACGTTTCGGAATAAAGTTGCCTATGTATCTTACCTACCAACCTGTCGGTATTGTATACCATTTTGATGTTCAGTCTTAAAACTCACAGACCAGTGTGTTAACCACTTATTCAGGTGGCTCTAGTAAGATTCATCCAACTAGGTATATTTCTGAACACCATAGGGAGGGTAGCATGGGCCACCACTGTGACCATAAATGCAAGTTTTTACAAACTAATCTCATACCAGCGTGGCTGTGGGGTGCTGTAGCTCAAGTTCCTTTAAAGCTGCCATCATGATTCAGGAAATGGTGAGTTTTAGGACCCACCTGCCGTGGGTTCAATCCCCTCCCGCTCTGTGATTTTATTATTTTTCAGTTACAGAAGTTATCTCAATTATTAATAAATAGTTTAGATTTAGAAATGATAAAGGAAAGTGCTGGGTTGACATTAGAGCTGTGGATGAGTGGAACAAACTCCCTAGTAGTGTCGTTGAAGCTAAAGCGTTATGTAGTTTTAAAAATAGGTTAGACAAATACATGAATGGGTGTGGGTGGGTGTGATTTAGACCTAAGTGCCTTGGGCCGGTGAGCCTGGTGCGATACTACTCCTTGAGTGGCTGTGACTTGGACCCGACTAACTTAGGCTACTGCCTAGCATGAGCCAGTAGGCCTGCTGCAGCCCTCCTTCTTTCTTGTGTTCTGTAGTGTTCTTACAGAGCTTGTTCAGCCGGCAATTAACAACAGTAGTTCTGGACAGCCAGCACAAAGCTGTCACCATCAAAACGTCTAAAGAGGGATCCTTCCCTTCTTAAATGCGTTTATTGCTTGTACACAGATCCTCTCTTCTATCCTTCCTAACATCAGTTACTACAGCGTTGAGACACACAACAAGATTGCTCTCATTACCAGTCATAATGTTATGACATCTTCACTCACAGTCATAGGAAAATATATTCTTGGCGTCCTCGTCTTATCCCTGTTAAAAAATTTCCTGTCCATACATTTAATTTAATATTTTTCAACTTCAACAATTCTTACTTTCATTAATGACTTGTACTGTGTTGATCTCGATGGCTGATCTACATTCACCCGGCAAAGCAACGAAGAAATTGATTATATAGAGAACTGTTGAAGTTCGTCAACATTTTTAACATTTGGATACAGTCCCAAATGTTGACCAGTTTCTATTAGTTGTGGTTGGCAGCCACTTCCTTGATCTGGGTATAATTCATCGTGTTTTTCTTCGCCCTAGTTTCCTCCAGTTCCACCTTGACCGGATGAATCAGCAATTTGAATCTTAGGGAAGATATTCTGAGTACTTCAGTAACACTAGCACTCATAATCCAGTAAGTACTTCTTTACCAAACACATCTTTACCAAGCACAGATCAACACGCACATGTCAACTCGCTCTGTTATGTTCTTATCTTCTCATTAAGTCCTAATATTTCTAACAAAACATATTTTGGTGACTGAAGTTCTCTTCTACATTTGCTGTACCCAGCACTAAGCAACTGCAGTTTACTCTGTTATAGGCGGGAAAAAGTCACAATACCGTAAATTCATCAGTCAAAATGTAATCCCATAAATTTATTTGAAGCTAGACAATGATTTAGGGTAGGTTTAAAAATGTAGTGTTAGAGTGCTCAGCAGAAGTTTGTGGTTACAGGAAAGTGGGTGCGGGAGGGAAGAGGAGCGATTGGTGGAATGATGTAAAGAGAGTAGCAAGGGAGAAAAGGTTAGCATATGAGAAGTTTTTACAAAGTAGAAGTGATGCAAGGAGGGAAAAGTATATGGAGAAAAAGAGAGAGGTTAAGAGAGTGGTGAAGCAGTAGGAGTGAGGAAGAGCCAGTTGTGAGTGTGGGGGAAGTTCGTGAGGCAGTAGGTAAAATGAAAGGGGGTAAGGCAGCCGGGATTGATGGGATAATGATAGAAATGTTAAAAGCAGGTGGGGATATAGTTTTGGAGTGGTTGGTTCAATTATTTAATAAATGTATGGAAAAGGATAAGGTATCTAGAGATTGGCAGAGAGCATGCATAGTTCCTTTGTATAAAGGCAAAGGGGGCAAAAGAGAGTGCAAAAATCATAGGGGGATAAGTCTGTTGAGTATACCTGGTAAAGTGTATGGTAGAGTTATTATTGAAAGAATTAAGAGTAAGACGGAGAATAGGACAGCAGATGAACAAGAAGGCTTTAGGAAAGATAGGGGGTGTGTGGACCAGGTGTTTACAGTGAAACATATAAGTGAACAGTATTTAGATAAGGCTAAAGAGGTTTTTGTGGCATTTATGGATTTGGAAAAGGCGTATGACAGGGTGGATAGGGGGGCAATGTGGCAGATGTTGCAGGTGTATGGTGTAGGAGGTAGGTTACTGAAAGCAGTGAAGAGTTTTTACGAGGATAGTGAGGCTCAAGTTAGAGTATGTAGGAAAAAGGGAAATTATTTCCCAGTAAAAGTAGGCCTTAGACAGGGATGTGTGATGTCACTGTGGTTGTTTAATATATTTATAGATGGGGTTGTAAGAGAAGTAAATGCGAGGGTCTTGGCAAGAGGCGTGGAGTTAAAACATAAAGAATCACACATAAAGTGGGAGTTGTCACAGTTGCTCTTTGCTGATGACACTGTGCTCTTGGGAGATTCTGAAGAGAAGTTGCAGAGATTGGTGGATGAATTTGGTAGGGTATGCAAAAGAAGAAAATTAAAAGTGAATACAGGAAAGAGTAAGGTTATGAGGATAAAATGATTAGGTGATGAAAGATTGGATATCAGATTGGAGGGAGAGAGTATGGAGGAGGTGAATGTATTCAGATATTTGGGAGTGGACGTGTCAGCAGATGGGTCTATGAAAGATGAGGTGAATCTTAGAATTGATGAGGGGAAAAGGGTGAGCGGTGCACTTAGGAGTCTGTGGAGACAAAAAACTTTGTCCTTGGAGGCAAAGAGGGGAATGTATGAGAGTATAGTTTTACCAACGCTCTTATATGGGTGTGAAGCGTGGGTGATGAATGTTGCAGCGAGGAGAAGGCTGGAGGGAGTGGAGATGTCATGTCTGAGGGCAATGTGTGGTGTGAATATAATGCAGAGAATTCGTAGTTTGGAAGTTAGGAGGAGGTGCGGGATTACCAAAACTGTTGTCCAGAGGGCTGAGGAAGGGTTGTTGAGGTGGTTCGGACATGTAGAGAGAATGGAGCGAAACAGAATGACTTCAAGAGTGTATCAGCCTGTAGTGGAAGGAAGGCGGGGTAGGGGTCGGCCTAGGAAAGATTGGAGGGAGAGGGTAAAGGAGGTTTTGTGTGCGAGGGGCTTGGACTTCCAGCAGGCATGCGTGAGCGTGTTTGAAAGGAGTGAATGGAGACAAATGGTTTTTAATACTTGACGTGCTGTTGGAGTGTGAGCAAAGTAACATTTATGAAGGGGTTCAGGGAAACCGGCAGGTCGGACTTGAGTCCTGGAGATGGGAAGTACAGTGCCTGCACTCTGAAGGAGGGGTGTTAATGTTGCAGTTTAAAAACTGTAGTATAAAGCACCCTTCTGGCAAGACAGTGATGGAGTGAATGATGGTGAAAGTTTTTCTTTTTCGAGCCACCCTGCCTTGGTGGGAATCGGCCAGTGTGTTAATAAATAAATTAATTATAATTTAAAGTTTATTCTCCATAATTATGGATTAGGTATAAAATTCGCCTAGATTCATCTGTAAACTGTGAATTAGTTGCAAACTTGGGCTTCATGTTAAATTTTAACTGGTGAAGACAGGCATGGCTACCAAGAGTAGAATCGCCTGTGCTGTGGTCACAAGTCTGGCTGGTTACCAGCACCTGGGATGTGGCTGTGTCGTCAGGCAGGCATACCTACTAGCACCTAGGATGCGGCTGTCATCAGGCATACCTACCAGCCCCTCAGATTACAGATTAATCATCTGAGGTGTGACGATGCAGGTGGTAGGGGAGGGTCTGACCACCACCACCACCACAGCCCCCACCAGCACCTCCACCCGCACTATCACCACTCCCACCACAGCCATTCTCTGATAATCACTCACTAATTACACATAATTACACATCCCTTAGAGAAAGAGACGTGGGGGAACTCCGCGACTTTACCATGAACATCTCCCATAAACAATCTTAGGTTAGTATGTTGATACTTGGCAGGTGAGAGTAAGGAATCTTGAATGGGAAAAATATTTTATTGTAACATATATAGAAAAAAAAGAAGAGCAAAAAGGGATTATGAGGCTAAAGTCGCAAGGGATTCGAAGACTAACCCAAAAGGATTCTTTCAGGTATACAGAAGTAAGATTACGGACAAGATAGGCCTACTTAAGAGTAACTCAGGTCAGCTCACTGACAGTGATAAGGAAATATGTGAACTTTTCTATACCTACTTCCTCTGTGGTGATGAATGGTTTGAAACCATTCATCACAACTGTCAGACACTGCAGCATCATGGGATCTTCTTACAAAGAATTCTTCAACGCTTGTTCAACCTTTGGACAAAGACCTACTTCGACTAGTGGATGGTACCACTATGATCCCGCCTCCGTCTGCTTCAAGTCACCTCACTACAGTATATAAGCCACGTCTACGGCCCTATGCTGTACATTCTACAAGATTGATGGACTGAACACATCGACTCCAGGCTGAGGGACTGATTACCTCATACTCATCCTCTCCTTACGCCTTCCTCTTTGTATTGGACTGATGAAGCCACTGTGTGGCGAAACGTTTCCTGAATAAAGATTCCCATATGCTGCATAAGTGTCTCAATCTTCACCTACTTCCTCTGTTTTTACTCGGGAAGATACTAGCGAAATTCCAGAAAAAATTAATTATCTAGAACAACGACATTAAATTATACACTATAGGGGTAACTAGTGACATGGTCCTCAGACAGAGAAATTAAAACCTAATAAATCCCCAGGCCCTGATGAATTGTTTGCAAGGGATTTAAAGGAATGTAAAAAGGAACTTAGCATACATTTGGCTAATCTCTTCAATATATCACTTCAAACTGGCATAGTGCCAAACAACTGGAAAATGGCAAATGCAATACCTATTTACAAGGCAGGTGACAGGTCCTTGGCTTCGGACTATAGATCAATAAGCCTTACCTCCATAGTTGGTAAATTTATGGAATCAATAATTGCTGAAGCAATTCGAAGCCATCTTGAAAGGCATAAATTGATTGAATCTCAGCATGGTTTTACAAAGGGGCGTTCCTGTCTTACGAATTTACTAACTTTCTTCACTAAGGTATTTGAGAAGGTAGATCATGGTATTGAATATGATAGTGTATATGGACTTCAGTAAGGTTTTCGATAGAGTTCCACATCAGACGCTGCTGAGAAAACTTAAGGCACACGGAATAGAATTTTTTTTTCCTGGGTAAAGGCGTGGTTGACAAATAGGCAGCAGAGAGTTTGCATAAATGGGGAGAAATTGGAATAGGGGCGCGTCACAAGCAGTGTTCCACAGGGGTCAGTGATGGGTCCGTTGTTGTTCACAAATTACATAAACGCCATAGATGAGGGAATAAATAGCGACATAAGCAAATTTATTGATGACACCAAAATTGCCCATCCAATTCATTCTAATTGGGACACTAGAGCACTCCAGGATGATTTGAATAGACTGATGCAATGATCGGAGAAGTGGCAGATGCAGTTTAATATAGACAAATGCAAAGTTCTAAAGGTTGGACAGGAAAATAACCATGCCACACATAAATTAAATAATGTAGATCTAAATATTACAGATTGTGAGAAAGATTTAGGAGTTCTGGTTAGCAGTAATATGAAACCAAGACAACAGTGCATAAGAGTTTGCAATAAAGCTAACAAAATCCTTGGCTTCATAGCAAGAAGTATAAATAATAGAAGTCCTCAGGTTGTTCTTCAACTCTATATATCCTTGGTTAGGCCTCATTTAGACTATGCTGCTCAGTTTTGGTCACCGTATTACAGATTGGTTATAAATGCTCTGGAAAACGTACAAAGGAGGATGACAAAGTTAATCCCATGTATCAGAAATCTTCCCTATTAGGATAAGCTGAGGGCCCTGAATCTGCACTCTCTAGAATGGCATAGAATTAAGGGGGATATGATTGAGGTGTATAAATGGAAAACAGGAATTAATAAGGGAATGTAAATAGCGTGCTAGAAATATTTAGCCTAGACAGGACTCGCAGCAATAGGGGAATTGGGAAAATTCAGATTCAGAAAGGATATAGAAAGCACTGGTTTGGTAATAGAGGATAAAAGGACGCCTCCTGGCCTGGATAGAGTCCTACCTTAGGGACAGGCAGGCCTGTGTCAGCTTTCAGGGACACTACTTTTCCTTTAAAACCCTGGAAAACGGCACGCCAAAAGGTGTGCTCAGTCCTACCCTGTTTAACGTCCTTATGCAGGAACTTGTGAGATTTCTCTTTCATAGTGGTATGCAGCTACTCAGCTGCGTCCCACTGCGTACGGCTCAAGGTTGAGGGATTGATTACCTCATTCTCCCCCTGTTCAAGTTTCTCCTTTGTATGGACTGATGAAGCCACTGTGTGGCGAAAAGTTTCCTCAATAAAGATACCCAAGAGTTGCACATGTCTAATTTATCAACGTGTCGGTTCTCTGAACCATTCATCTACAATCCTGTCAGACACTGCAACTGCTTGGGATCTTAATACTTGGGAATTCTTCGCTTGCCTAACCCTTGGGCACGATCTATTTCCACAATGGATAAATGTGACACCACCTACAACTGCTACACCTCTCCTGCCTACGGTATATAAACTACTTCTCCACACATATGCTCGTAGCACTCATCAAGGTGTTCACGGATCTTATTTGCAACACAATCAACTCCACGGAACAACAGAGCGCATTCCGGCAGATGGTCAATACGCTCCTGAGAGTGTGCTTTCTGACCGAAGAGGAGACAGTGGATCCCATGAATTAGCAGGTTCTCAGAGCGGGCAGGACTCAGTCTACAGCTCAGGAAACAACAGCGATCGAATAACCTCGGTACCAAATCACACCCTCAAGGTCCTACAATGGAACATTCAGGGCCTGAGGGGCAAGCATCACCTCTTACTGGAAGCATTAATTCAGGATCGGGTTGACATCGTCTTGCTACAAGAAACTCTGACTGTCCCGACTATGTGCCCAAGACTACCCAGTTTTGCTGGGTATTTTCGGCACATGGACCCGGGCATTCACTGCAGAGGCACAGCTGTATTTGTATCCAATACAATACCTCACGAGGTTATAGCCAACCCTGTGGACTGTGGGGAGGATGTCGAGGTACAGGCCATCCTTGTGCACATACCTGGGGCGCCCATTACCATCTATAACATCTACAAGAACCTAAGACACACCCTCGACATTGCAGAGCTCCTCGCACTAGCACGCACTGAGTGTATTATTGTGGGTGGAGATTTCAACACACATCACCCAATGCTGCACTCTCACTCAGCAACCAATGCTGCTGGTAGACACACAGCAATGCTCCTACACGATATTCCAGAGGTAAAGTTCCTAAACAATGGAGACCCCACTCACCTGTTGGGTGGCTGCCTCGACCTTACCTTCGGGTCTTATCGCAGCAGGAGCCACATGGGAAACTCATCCTCACCTTGTCAGTGACCACTTTGCAGTGATCACCACCTTCAACATCAACAGGCCTCCCACAGTTAAGCTGCCTCCTAGATGGGACGTAAAGAGGGCCAACTGGAAGGTGTTCCAGGATTATCTTCATGACTGGTGGTCCACATACTCTCCATCTGAAGACTGTGAAACGGCTGAACAGGAGCTAATCACTGTTCTCACCCAGGCAGCAGAGTGCGCAATTCCAAAGAAGTACGCAGGACGCACTCAAAAGAGACTGGTGGTTCTACTGGTGGTTTGTGGGTCTTTGGTAAACCATAAAGACCCACAAACCAAATGTGCCTATGAGACCCATTACATCTGGAATCGGCAGCGCCCCTCACAGTCTAGCAGGAGTTTTGGCGAAATATTTGTCAAAGCTCCTGGGTACAATCAGTCAGGCTCATCTAAAGCATTCGGGTGACCTCCTTAACCGTATCAGGGATCTCGACATGAGTGATAAGAAGCTTGCAAGTTTTGACGTGACTGCCTTATTCACCAATGTCCCAGTTGATCAAGCCATTGATCTTCTTCGCAGGGTGATTAAAGATGATACGGAGTTACCTGTACCCCGCCAAGATTTTGTGAGCCTTGTCGAACTTTGTGTTCGTTATAACTGTTTTAGGTTCGAGGACAAGAAGTACAAACAACTCTTCGGACTAGCCATGGGATCCCCCCTTAGTGCAATTCTTGCCAATTTATATATGGAGGACCTGGAATCAAGAAGGATCCTCAGTAACATCCCTCGTTCAGTTACTTGGATGCGGTACGTAGATGATATTTTGGTCATTGTGCCCAAAAATCTTGACGTACACGGCATCCTCAACACCATCAACACTCTGGAACCTACTATTAAATTTACTCTAGAGGAGGAGAAGGACAACCAGTTGCCTTTTCTCGACGTTCTCTTACGCACAGGGGAAAACAAACTTTCTTTTAAAGTCTACCGGAAGCCTACCTACAAGAATGATCTTCTACATTTCTTCTCTCACCATGACACAAGAACTAAGAGGGGTAGTTATTGGCTTCTTTCTGTATCATCTTTAATCACCCTGCGAAGAAGATCAATGGCTTTATCAACTGGGACATTGGTGAATAAGGCAGTCACGTCAAAACTTGCAAGCTTCTTATCACTCATGTCGAGATCCCTGATACGGTTAAGGAGGTCACCCGAATGCTTTAGATGAGCCTGACTGATTGTACCCAGGAGCTTTGACAAATATTTCGCCAAAACTTCTGCTAGACTGTGAGGGGCGCTGCCGATTCCAGATGTAATGGGTCTCATTAGGCAGTCTTGCAAGGGACTAGGCCTCAAGATCTCGGCCGAGAAATCTCTTGCAATGATGTTCAAGGGATCAGATCCTGTGAATAGATTACGTATTCAGGATATAGAACTTGAGTGAACCTGCTCCTACCTATACTTGGGAATCTACGTTGATAAAAAGCTGACCTTTCAGAAACAGGCCGAGTATGTCAGGTCAAGTGCTCTACTCAGATTCAGCGCCATGAGAGCCGTGACGAGGCACCGTGCAGGGGCGAGCAAAGATGTACTTCGCTTGTACTATATAAAGCTATACGCTCGCTCATTGACCATGGTGCACCGGCGTTAGCTCATCTATTCCCGCAGAGCAGGCAAATGGTGGAGGTAGTACAAAACCAAGCGATAAGAACTATGCTTAGGGCTTCCATCTGGATCAACACAGTATGTCTCAAATCTGATGCCCGGCTTCCTACCCTCGCTGACAGAGTAAGATACATAAACGCATATGCAGTTTAATGTGATCCTTTATTGACAACGTTTTGCCCACACAGTGGGTTTTTTCAAGTCACACACAAATCTGCATTGTTCCAAGTTTGAAACAATATGGAGTTGAAGTGACAGGATGGAGCCTTATATAGCGCCAGGAGGTGAGACGTAGGTCACTAGGAGAGGTAAGAACGCAGATGTTGGGAGGACAGGTCCCTCTCAAATCCAGCCGTTCTCACTAGTAGAGGTTGTCGAAGTTGATTGTAGGTCTGTACCAAGATACCCTTGTGTTGCAGTGTCTGACAGATTGAACATTAAAATGGTATAAAATACCGACAGATTGTTAGGTAAGACACATATGCAACAGTTAGGTATCTTTATTTTGAAACGTTTCGCCTACACAGTAGGCTTCTTCAGTCGAGTACAGAAAAGTTGATAGAAGCAGAAGAGACTTGAAGACGATGTAATCAGTCCATCACCCTTAAAGTTTTGAGGTGGTCAGTCCCTCAGTCTGGAGAAGAGCATTGTTCCATGGTATGAAACAATATGGAGATGAAGTTACAGGATGGAGCCTTATATAGCGCCAGGAGGTGAGACGTAGGTCACTAGGAGAGGTAAGAACTCAGATGTTGGGAGGACAGGTCCCTCTCAAATCCAGCCGTTCTCACTAGTAGAGGTTGTCGAAGTTGATTGTAGGTCTGTACCAAGATACCCTTGTGTTGCAGTGTCAGACAGATTGAACATTAAAATGGTATAAAATACCGACAGGTTGTTAGGTAAAACACATATGCAACAGTTAGGTATCTTTATTTCGAAACGTTTCGCCTACACAGTAGGCTTCTTCAGTCGAGTACAGAAAAGTTGATAGAAGCAGAAGATACTTGAAGACGATGTAATCAGTCCATCACCCTTAAAGTTTTGAGGTGGTCAGTCCCTCAGTCTGGAGAAGAGCATTGTTCCATAGTATGAAACAATATGGAGACGAAGTGACAGGATGTACTCGACTGAAGAAGCCTACTGTGTAGGCGAAACGTTTCGAAATAAAGATACCTAACTGTTGCATATGTGTCTTACCTAACAACCTGTCGGTATTTTATACCATTTTAATGTTCAATCTGTCAGACACTGCAACACAAGGGTATCTTGGTACAGACCTACAATCAACTTCGACAACCTCTACTAGTGAGAACGGCTGGATTTCAGAGGGACCTGTCCTCCCAACATCTGAGTTCTTACCTCTCCTAGTGACCTATGTCTCACCTCCTGGCGCCATATAAGGCTCCAGATCCAGCGGATGTTTGCATCATGCAACTGCTTATCTTTAAGTGTCTCTGCAGTCAAGACATCCTCAGCAATCATGTTGAGACAAGCATGACACTGGCAGAGGAAGGCACATGTGCAGTGTATTTCACAGATGGTTCTGTCAACCCTGACAGGAAGAGAGCAGCAGCTGGACTATACCACAATGATCACACACGAGGCTGGCGACTCCCTGACCACTGCACGATCCTTCAAGCTGAGCTGGTGGCGATTCAGCAGTCATTGTCACCTGCCCTACAGCATCGACTCCGACCTGTCATACATGTTGATTCCACCTCTACAATCATTGCCCTCTCTCATCCTCAACCACAGGACAATGTTCACCTCATCACATTGGGCGTCTCAGTTAGTGATCAAAGAAACTAATTTCCGTAGACGCAAGTGCCTCGAATCAGCACTGATCGCTGTTTCGAATACAATTAAACAAAACAACGGCAGCTTCACCATCTCCGAAGTCTTAGCAAGAATCCTCCTGAAAACAGTAAACCCTGCCGTCACATAGTCTCTCCTGTTATACTACACAAAGCACATTACAGAGAGTGAACACTGAAACAAGCTGCCTCTTTCCAGTCTATATTTGTCCAACCTATTTTTATGTTACCCAAGTAATAGCTTTTATATCCTTTTACTCATGTACGAATTAATTGCTCTACCATATTGTATTACTACTACTACTACTTTTGTCACTACTACTACTACCACTAGTGAACATCTAAATGGTACCTCACTAGTACTGCACCTCACTCTGAGCCTTTATATACCCTCTGTGTCCATGTATTGTTTGTAATGGCTTGATAAAGCTCCTGGAGAGCGAAACGTTGCCACAATAAAATGTCACATTAGTTGCACTTGTGTCCTTTTACTTTAGAAAACCATATTCTTATTGGCTGGAACCTGGTTATTAGTTGAACGACGGGGCCCCAACGTCAACTCTGTCACCTGGTTCGCTGGTTGGGGGAGATAGCCTGTGTACATGCGCCGAATAAAGGTTACGTACTCTTTGCATGCCACAGTAAGCTTGAGAGATTACCATCGCAGAGTGGACAGCAGTGGCGAGTTGACAGTTTTGTAGTCTAGTGTGAGTGAAGGCGTAGATGGAGAGGTGTTTGTAGTCTTTGTGTAGGTGTTTGATGTGTGTAGGGTAGAAGAGGTAGACCAAGTGCGTGGGGAGGCCCAGGCATTGGGGGTGGAGGATGGCGGTTTGGTAGGGGAGGGAGGTACAGGGATGGGGTTGGGGAGGGAGGGAGGTTGGCTTGCTCTGAGGGAGGAGAGAATGTCTTTTCTAGAGGGGCAGGAATTTGCACCTGATGTGTGTGACCCGCCGCAGTTAGAACATTTAAGGGGGAGGTTACAAGTATTCCAGAAGTGGCCAGTTGCTGAACATCTGGAGCACACTTGTGTAGATGTACATTTGTTTTTGCCATGGCCGAATTTGTAGCATTTAAGACATTGTGTGAAGTTCGGAGTGAAGAGAGTGTTTGGAGGAATGCGGATGGTCTTGGTAAGGATTCTTTTACTGAAGAGTGTAGAGGCGTCAGAAGGAGTAGAACAGCGTATTTTGAGAATGGTAGAGTTTTCGGGTCTGTAAATATCGTCAACAGAGACTTTGTTCTTAGTACTGATGTCTTTTATTAAGTCTTCTTTGACTGTCACCTGGCTCCATTATGTTGACGACATTCTCCTCATAACTCCCAGGCGCTTCAACGTTCAAGCTCTCCAAGACAAGCTCAACCAGGTCGAGCCCTCAATCCAGTTCACACTTGAAGAAGAAGTCGACAACACTCTTCCTTTCCTTGATGTTCTCCTCTGCAAAACTGACCATGAACTTCATTTTAAAGTCTATCGAAAACCAACCAACCAAAACGATCTTCTCCACTTCTACTCTCACCACGACACCAAAACTAAACGTGGTGTAATCATAGGCTTCTTCCTGCGTGCACTCAGAATCTGCAGCAATGAGTTCCTTGAGGAAGAATGCACTATAATTGAACAGGTATTTTCTAAACACCACTATCCTCGTCACTTCATCAGAGACTGCAGACGGCGGGCATTAAACATCTTCAACACACCCAGAGAAGACACTGCCGAGAAGAGATACATAGTCCTCCCCACCAACTCTATTGCCAAACATGTTTGCAACATCTTTTCCAATACATCATTCCAAGTATCTACCTCCACAACCACGACCATCAAGGACATCACCATCCTCTGCAGGGGTATACATAATCCCTTGTAATGACTGCAATAAATTATATGTGGGCGAAACATCAAGAGACCTCCAAACACGTATTTCAGAACACCAATATGCAAGCAGGACTGACGATACAAGGAATGCCTGTGTACAACATCGCAATTCACACAACCATTTAATTAACTACAGAAACTCAAGACTTATCGCCACAGAAGACAACACTCAATACCGAAGAATCCTGGAATCATCGCTTATCTCTATAACCAACAATTTCAACCAGAACAACGGCTTCTATAACATAGCTGAACCACTCGCCAAGAAACTTCTTCATCGCTATCCCACATAAGAACATAGAACTCTGCAGGTCTACTCACAACTTGTCCAATACCCCCTGCCAAGCTACCCAAGACTCTATAACCCCACCCGGTAGATCATCAGATGTGATGAATGGTTTGAAAAACCGACATGTTGAAGATTGAGACACTTATGCAGCATATGGGAATCTTTATTCAGGAAACGTTTCGCCACGCAGTGGCTTCATCAGTCCAATACAAAGAGGAAGGCGTAAGGAGAGGAGGAGAATGAGGTAATCAGTCCCTCAACCTGGAGTCGATGTGTTCAGTCCATCAATCTTGTAGAATGTACGAATGTACATTCTACAAGATTGATGGACTGAACACATCGACTCCAGGTTGAGGGACTGATTACCTCATTCTCCTCCTCTCCTTACGCCTTCCTCTTTGTATTGGACTGATGAAGCCACTGCGTGGCGAAACGTTTCCTGAATAAAGATTCCCATATGCTGCATAAGTGTCTCAATCTTCAAGATCATCAGATGCTGCATTCTCCACCTGACCTCAACATTCTGAACATGACTATAAATACTCCTGTACCTTCCACCCCAGGTAGATCTGTGTGACTTGAAAAAGCCCACTGTGTGGGTGAAACGTTGTCAATAAAGGATCACATTAAACTGCATATGTGTTTGTTTTCATTGTGTCGGTATTTTATACCATTTATTTTCACTATGCTTATCGAGATGGCTTCTGATAATCTGAGCTATAATTGACTAGTAATTTGCCTACAATTGAGGTCAGGCTTATTGGGCGGTAATTTGACGGTAACGACTTGTCCCCTGTTTTAAAAATAGGAATTACATTAGCCATCTTCCACATATCAGACACTACACCTGTTTCAGGAGATAAATTTAAAATATTAGTTAATGGTTCACAGAGTTCCATTTTGCATTCCTTAAGAACCCTTGAAAAAACCTCATCAGAACCCGGCGACTTATTTTGCTCCAGTCTATCTGCTTCACAACCATTTCACTAGTGACTGTGATGTTACATAATTTATCTTCTTCTAGCCCACTATAAAAATTAACTACTGGAATATTGTTAGTGTCTTCCTGTGTAAAAACCGAGAGAAAATAATTATTTAAAATCGAGCACATTTCATTCTCTTTGTCAGTAAGATGCCCATAGTTATTTTTAAGGGGACCTATCTTATCTCTAACTTTTGTTCTATAGACCTGGAAAAACTTTTTGGGTTAGTTTTAGAATCCCTAGCAACTTTAATTTCATAGTCTCTTTTAGCTTTTCTTATCCCCTTTTTTATGTCCCTCTTAATGTCAATATACTAATTCATAAGATGACGTGGTGACGTGTACTTAGCTCAGTGGTGACGTGTACTTAGCTCTGTGAAGACCGTTTGTGTGCTCTCTGTGAATCTGAACCAGGATGCCCTCTCTTGAGCAACTTTACCAGCAGCTGAGAGAAGAGCTCAGAGTTGCTAAGATGGAGATACGGCGATTAACGGAGGAGAACAAGAGGATTCGTAGTAATCCTCCTGTTGTGAGTCCCCAGGTTAAGAGGGGAGCTTGGTCAGTGGCCGGGGAACATGGAACCAAGCTGAAGTTCAAGAAAACGGTTGGAGAGGCAGAAACAACGAGAAACCAGAAGACTACCGTGGAATCTTCCAACCCATTCTCGGTGCTACCTGACGAATGTGAGTGTTCTACTGGGAATGCCACAATGAGCACCAAAGAAGCATTGGAAGACGTGAGTGAGACATCCCTAGAAACCCAAACGAAGACCATCGAGAACGTCTTGACGAATTCTACAAGTTGTGTAATGCTACCTGGCGAATGTGAGTCGACTACTCGGAGCATCACGACGTACGACGCCAAGGAAGGTAAAAACATTGTTGTTGTTGGGGATAGCCAGATTAGGTACATGGATAGGGCATTCTGCTTGAAAGATAGGAGTAGGAGGCAGAGAGTGTGTTTTCCTGGGGCTGGGATGAAGGATATTGTTAGCCATCTGGATGACATCATGAGAGGTAATGGGAGCAATCCTATTATCTGTCTCAGTGCTGGAGGCAACGATGTTGGCAGACGTAGGAGTGAGGACCTGATTAGCAGGTATAGGTCAGCAATAGAGATAATTAGGAGGAAGGGTGGGAAACCTGTCATATGTGGCATTTTGCCAAGGAGAGGAGTTGGAAATGAATGGTTGTCCAGAGCAATTGGTGTCAATTGCTGGCTGGACAAATACTGTAAGGAAAATGCAGTAACATTCATTGACAACTGGGACCTCTTCTATGGCAGAAATGACATGTATGCCAGGGACGGGGTTCACTTATCTAGGTGTGGGGTGGGAGCACTGGCCAACGCAGTGGAGGGAGCTGTTAGGTCTTTAAACTAGGAATAGTTAGTGGTATGGGTTTTTGTGGGAAAACTGTGAAGTCGCAGGGTAGTAATATGAGCACTAGGAGAACTAGTAATAGGCAAATGAGGTGGATATTGGAAAGCCAGTGGCACTAAATGACAAGGACAGTAATAGGTTTAGTGGAAAAACAGAAAGGAGCAGGAAGGGTAAAGAGAGAGGAGGGTCCTTAAATATTTATTACACAAATAGTCGCAGTGCTAGGAATAAGATGGACGAGTTGAGACTAGTTGCTAGTGCAGGTAACATAGATGTATTTGCCATTACTGAGACGTGGTTAAATTCAAAAAGTCGGGACATGCCTGCAGAATGTCACATTCAGGGTTTTAAATTGTTCCAAGTAGATAGAAGTGTCGGAAAGGGGGGTGGGGTGGCATTGTATGTCCGAGATCGCTTGAACTGTTGCAAAAAAAAACGGGTATTAAGTCTGAAGTAACACAAACAGAGTCTGTTTGGATAGAATTTTCAGAGGGGCATGAAAAATTAATTTTAGGTGTGATATACCGTCCCCCAAATTTAGATAGGGACCAGGGGAAACTACTATGGGAGGAAATTGTTAGGGCCACTAGGCACGATAATGTAGTAATTCTAGGAGACTTTAACTTTAGTCATATTGATTGGAATTCCTTGACTGGGAATTTAGAATCATACGATTTCTTAGAAGTAGTTCAGGATTGTTTTTTGAAGCAGTTTGTGACAGAACCTACAAGGGGTAATAACCTGCTTGACTTAGTTCTGGCAAACAATGAATCCCTTGTTAATAATTTAGAAGTTTCAGAGGAACTGGGTGCTAGCGACCACAAATCAATTACATTTAGCATTGAATGGAAGTATGATAGTAGGGATAACTCTGTAACAGTCCCAGATTTTCGCTTAGCAGATTACGATGGGCTTAGAGAACACTTATCTGTTGACTGGGGTAACGAAGAGAGCTATCAATATGACAGTTTTCTGAACACTATACATGCTGCTCAAAGAGAGTTTATCTCATATAAAGAAATTAGATCAAATAGAAATGACCCAAAATGGATGAATAATAGGCTGAAATATCTACTAGGGCATAAGAAAGGAATTTATAGGCGTATCAAAAGAGGCGAGGGTCATCTTATGAATCAGTATATTGACATTAAGAGAGACATAAAAAAGGGGATAAGAAAAGCTAAAAGGGACTATGAAATTAACGTTGCTAGGGATTCTAAAACTAACGCGAAAAGTTTTTTCCAGGTATATAGAACAAAAGTTAGAGATAAGATAGGTCCCCTTAAAAATAACTATGGGCATCTTACTGACAAAGAGAATGAAATGTGCTCGATTTTAAATAATTATTTTCTCTCGGTTTTTACACAGGAAGACACTAATAATATTCCGGTAATTAATTTTTATAGTGGGCCAGAAGAAGATAAATTATGTAACATCACAGTCACTAGTGAAATGGTTGTGAAGCAGATAGACCGACTGAAGCAAAATAAGTCACCGGGTCCTGATGAGGTTTTTTCAAGGGTTCTTAAGGAATGCAAAATGGAAGTCTGTGAACCATTAACTAATATTTTTGAACATTAAAGTGGTATAAAATACCGACAGGTTGTTAGGTAAGACACATATGCAACAGTTAGGTATCTTTATTTCGAAACGTTTCGACTACACAGTAGGCTTCTTCAGTCGAGTACAGAAAAGTTGATAGAAGCAGAAGAGACTTGAAGACGATGTAATCAGTCCATCACCCTTATAGTTTTGAGGTGGTCAGTCCCTCAGTCTGGAGAAGAGCATTGTTCCATGGTATGAAACAATATGGAGATGAAGTGACAGGATGGAGCCTTATATAGCGCCAGGAGGTGAGACGTAGGTCACTAGGAGAGGTAAGAACTCAGATGTTGGGAGGACAGGTCCCTCTCAAATCCAGCCGTTCTCACTAGTAGAGGTTGTCGAAGTTGATTGTAGGTCTGTACCAAGATACCCTTGTGTAGCAGTGTCAGACAGATTGAACATTAAAATGGTATAAAATCCCGACAGATATTTTATACCAAGATACCCTTGTGTACCAAGATACACAAGGGTATCTTGGTACAGACCTACAATCAACTTCGACAACCTCTACTAGTGAGAACGGCTGGATTTGAGAGGGACCTGTCCTCCCAACATCTGAGTTCTTACCTCTCCTAGTGACCTACGTCTCACCTCCTGGCGCTATATAAGGCTCCATCCTGTCACTTCATCTCCATATTGTTTCATACCATGGAACAATGCTCTTCTCCAGACTGAGGGACTGACCACCTCAAAACTTTAAGGGTGATGAACTGATTACATCGTCTTCAAGTATCTTCTGCTTCTATCAACTTTCTGTACTCGACTGAAGAAGCCTACTGTGTAGGCGAAACGTTTCGAAATAAAGATACCTAACTGTTGCATATGTGTCTTACCTAACATACACGACCTTTCCTTAGTCTTCAACTACACCAACATACCTACTAGCTGACATGAATGCCAAACACACCGCCTTTCATCACACCAGTAACAACCAACTTGGTCACCAATTACTCAACTTCACTAACCATAAACACCTAATTCATCTCGGCCCAGACTTCAATACCTTCGACAGAGTACCTCACAAGAGACTCTTAAGAAAAGTGGCAGCTCATGGTATAGGAGGTAAAGTTCTAGCATGGATTGAGGCATGGCTTACCAATAGAAAGCAGAGAGTTACCATTAATGGAGTGAAATCTGAATGGGGATTAGTCACTAGTGGCGTTCCACAAGGATCAGTTTTAGGCCCTCTCCTGTTCATAATTTACTTTAATGACCTTGATGAAGGGATTACTAGTGACATGAGTAAGTTTGCTGATGATACAAAGATAGGCCGTATAATTCACTCTGAGGAGGATATCAATGAACTCCAGGACGATTTGAACAAATTAGTGTCTTGGTCTGAAAAATGGTAGATGAAGTTTAATGTGGATAAGTGTAAGGTACTTGCCCTTGGTAATGAAAATAACCCTCTATGCTATAATCTAGGTGAAGTAGAGCTTGGTCATACAGAATGTGAAAAAGACTTGAGAGTCATGGTAAGCAGAAATCAAAAGCCAAGACAGCAGTGCCTCAGTGTGCGCAACAAGGCCAACAGATTATTTGGATTTATCTCAAGAAGTATAAGTAACAGAAGTCCAAAAGTTATTTTACAGCTCTATACATCACTAGTGAGGCCTCATTTAGATTATGCTGCTCAGTTTTGGTCCCCTTACTACAGGATGGACATAGACTCATTAGAGAACATACAGAGAAGAATGACTAACCTAACCTAACCGAACCGAACCGAACCGAACCAACCTAACCTAACCTAACCTAACCTAACCTAACCGACATCTTCCAATATGTCAAAAAAGTTATGAAACTTATTTTTTTTAGCATGAAGATAAGGTTTATTTTAGAATAGGTACACTTACAGTGATGGAATTAGAGGTGTTCTATCAGCAGCAAGTGTCAAAACCACTTTTCCAAGTACAACTGAGAAGGACTCCCCTGCCAAATGCAATTTTTCGTAAATTTTGCATATTTCATTTCCTTTTTGGCCCATATGATTGAAACTTCAGCACAGGATATTTGATATAAGCTTCTAATAGTACACCAAAAATGAACGTAATCGGTTGAAAAATAAGGAAGACGATATGTTTCACCTGACCGCTCCCTTCAGTCTTACAAGACACACCACAGTCTTACAAGACACACCACAGTCTTACAAGACACACCACAGTCTTACAAGACACACCACAGTCTTACAAGACACACCACAGTCTTACAAGACACACTACAGTCTTACTAGACACACCACAGTCTTACAAGACACACCACAGTCTTACAAGACACACCACAGTCTTACAAGACACACCACAGTCTTACAAGACACACCACAGTCTTACAAGACACACCACAGTCTTACAAGACACACCACAGTCTTACAAGACACACCACAGTCTTACAAGACACACTACAGTCTTACTAGACACACTACAGTCTTACAAGACACACTACAGTCTTACAAGACACACCACAGTCTTACAAGACAAACCACAGTCTTACAAGACACACTACAGTCTTACAAGACACACTACAGTCTTACTAGACACACTACAGTCTTACAAGACACACTACAGTCTTACAAGACACACCACAGTCTTACAAGACACACTACAGTCTTACAAGACACACTACAGTCTTACAAGACACACTCTAGTCATACAAGACACACTGCAGTTTTACAAGACACACTACAGTCTTACAAGACACTCTACAGAATTACAAGACACACTGCAGTCTTGCAAGACACACTACAGTCTTTCAAGACACACTACAGTCTTACAAGGCACACTACACTACAGTCTTACAAGACACACTGTAGTCTTACGAGACTCACTACAGTCTTACAAGACAAACTACAGTCTTGCAAGACACATTACAGTCTTACAAGACACTCTAAAGTCTTACAAAACACAGTCTAGTCTTACAAGGCACACTACAGTCTTACAAGATACACTACAGTCTTACAAGACACACTACAGTCTTACAAGACACACTACAGTCTTACAAGACACACTACAGTCTTACAAGACACACTACAGTCTTACAAGACACACTACAGTCTTACAAGACACACTCTAGTCATACAAGACACACTGCAGTTTTACAAGACACACTACAGTCTTACAAGACACACTACAGTCTTACAAGACACACTACAGTCTTACAAGACACACTACAGTCTTACAAGACACACTCTAGTCTTACAAGACACACTACAGTCTTACAAGACACACTACAGTCTAACAAGATACACTACAGTCTTACAAGACACACTATAGTCTTACAAGGCACACTGCACTACAGTCTTACAAGACACACTGCAGTCTTGAAAGACACACTACAGTCTTACAAAACACAGTCTAGTCTTACATGGCACACTACAGTCTTACAAGACACACTACAGTCTTACAAGACACACTACAGTCTTGCAAGACACATTACAGTCTTAGAAGACACACTACAGTCTTACAAGACACACTACAGTCTTACAAGACACACTACAGTCTTACAAGACACACTAAAGTCTTACAAGGCACACTACAGTCTTAAAAGACACACTACAGTCTTACAAGACACACTAAAGTCGGACTAGACACACTACAGTCTTACAAGACACACTATAGTCGTACTAGACACACTACAGTTTTACAAGACACACAACAGTCTTACAACACACACAACAGTCTTACAAGACACTCTACAGTCTTATAAGACACACTACAGTCTTACAACACACACAACAGTCTTACAAGAAAAACTACAGTCTTGCAAGACACACTACAGTCTTACAAGACACACTACAGTCTTACAAGACACACTACAGTCTTACAAGACACACTCCAGTCTTACAAGACACAACACAGTCTTACAAGACAAACTATAGTCTTGCAAGACACATTACAGTCTAACAAGACACACTACAGTATTACAAAACACAGCCTAGTCTTACAAATCACACTACAGTCTTACAAGAGAAACTACAGTCTTACAAAACACACTACAGTCTTACAAGACACACTACAGTCTTACAAGACAGACTACAGTCCTACAAGGAACACTACACTACAGTCTTACAAGACGCCCTGCAGTCTTACAAGACTCACTACAGTCTTACAAGACACATTACAGTCTTACAAGGCACACAACAGTCTTACAAGACACATTACAGTCTTACAAGACACACAACAGTCTTACAAGACACATTACAGTCTTACAAGGCACACAACAGTCTTACAAGACACATTACAGTCTTACAAGAAACACAACAGTCTTACAAGACACATTACAATCTTACAAGACACACAACAGTCTTACAAGACGCACTGCAGTCTTACAAGACTCACTACAGTCTTACAAGACACACTACAGTCTTACAAGACACACTCTAGTCTTACAAGACACACTGCAGTTTTACAAGACACACTACAGTCTTACAAGACACACTACAGTCTTACAAGACACACTGCAGTCTTACAAGACTGACTACAGTCTTATAAGACACACTCTAGTCTTACAAGGCACACTATAGTCTTACAAGACACACTACAGTCTTACAAGACACACTGTAGTTCAAGACACACTATAGTCTTACAAGACACACTACAGTCTTACAAGACACACTACAGTCTTACAAGACACACTACAGTCTTACAAGACACACTACAGTCTTACAAGACACACTCTAGTCTTACAAGACACACTACAGTCTTACAAGACACACTACAGTCTTACAAGACACACTACAGTCTTACAAGACACACTCTAGTCTTACAAGACACACTATAGTCTTACAAGACACACTACTGTCTTACAAGACACACTACAGTCTTACAAGACACACTACAGTCTTACAAGACACACTATAGTCTTACAAGACACACTACAGTCTTACAAGACACACTCTAGTCTTACAAGACACACTTAAGTCTTACAAGACAATCTACAGTCTTACAAGCCACACTACTGTCTTACAAGACACACTGCAGTCTTAAAAGACACACTACAGTCTTTCAAGACACACTACAGTCTTACAAGACAAACTACAGTCTTGCAAGACACACTACAGTCTTACAAGACACACTACAGTATTACAAAACACAGTCTAGTCTTACAAATCACACTACGGTCTTACAAGACACACTACAGTCTTACAAGACACACTACAGTCTTACAAGACACACTCTAGTCTTACAAGACACACTACAGTCTTACAAGACACACTCTAGTCTTACAAGACACACTTAAGTCTTACAAGACAATCTACAGTCTTACAAGCCACACTACTGTCTTACAAGACACACTGCAGTCTTAAAAGACACACTACAGTCTTTCAAGACACACTACAGTCTTACAAGTCAAACTACAGTCTTGCAAGACACATTACAGTCTTACAAGACACTCTACAGTCTTACAAAACACAGTGTAGTCTTATAAGGCACACAACAGTCTTACAAGACACATTACAGTCTTACAAGACACACAACAGTCTTACAAGTCACACTACAGTCTTACAAGACACACTTCAGTCCTACAAGGAACACTACACTACAGTCTTACAAGACGCCCTGCAGTCTTACAAGACTCACTACAGTCTTACAAGACACACTATAGTCTTACAAGACACACTCTAGTCTTACAAGACACACTACTGTCTTACAAGGCACACTACAGTCTTCAAGACAAACTGCAGTTATTCACAAGATCACTACAGTCCTTAGAAGACACACTATTCTTACACAAGACACACTACAGTCGAACAAGACACACCACAGTCTATAAGACACACTGTATGTCTACAAGACACAGTAACAGTCCTTACAAATCAAACTACAGTCCATTATCAAGAACACCATAACAGTCTTACAAGACACACTGCAGTCTTACAAGACTCACTACAGTCTTATAAGACACACTACAGTCTTACAAGACACACTCTAGTTTTACATGACACACTACAGTCTTACAAGACACACTACAGTCTTATAAGACACACTACATTCTTACTAGACACACTACTCTTTCTCTAGACGCACTGCAGTCTAACAAGACACACTGCAGTCTAACAAGACACACTACAGTTTTACAAGGAACACTACACTACAGTCTTACAAGACGCACTGCAGTCTTACAAGACTCACTACAGTCTTACAAGACACGCTACAGTCTTACAAGGCACACTCTAGTCTTACAGACACTCTACATCTTACAAGGCACACTACAGTCTTACAAGACAAACTGCAGTTTTACAAGACACACTACAGACATACAAGACACACTAGACTTACATGACACACTCTAGTTCTTACAAGTGCAACACATAGTCTGTTACAAGACACACGTAGCTTACAAGACACAGTACTAGTCCTTTACAAGACAAACAACAGTCTACAAGACACACTACATTCTTTATCAAACACACTCTATCTTACAAGACACACTACAGTCTTATCAAGACACACTACATACTTACAAGACACACTACAAGTCTTACAAGACACACTACAGTCTTAACAAGACAAACTACAACTCTTACAAGGACACATCTAGCCGTCTAAAAGACACACTACCGTCTTACAAGACAAACTACACTCTTGCAAGACACATTACAGTCTTACAAGACACACTACAGTGTTACAAAACACAGTCTAGTCTTACAAGGCACACTACAGTCTTACAAACGCACCTACCGTCTATACAAGAACCACTACATCTCCAAGAACACACTACAGTCTTACAAGACACCCTACAGTCTTTCAAGACTCACTACAGTCTTACAAGACTCACTATAGTCTTATAAGACACACTACAGTCTTGCAAGACACACTCTAGTCTTACAAGACACACTACAGTGTTACAAGACACCTGTAGTTTTACAAGACACACAACTGTCTAACAAGACACACTACAGTCCTTACAAGACACACTAAAGTCTATAAAAGACACACACTAGTCCCTTACAATACACACTACAGTCTTAACAAGAACCACTACAGCTTACAAGACATCACTACAGTCTTACAAGACAACACTACAGTCTTACAAGACACACACTAGTCTTACAAGACATACTAGAGTCTTACAAGACACACAACTGTCTTACACGAGCACACTACAGTCTACAAGAGACAACACTACAGTCTGTACAAGACACCACATCTAGTCTTACAAGACACACTACATCTTACAAAAGACACCACTACATCTTAGCAAGACACACTACATGTCTTACAAGACACACTCTAGTCTTACCAAGACATACTAGAGTCTTACAAGACACACTACTGTCTGCAAGACACACTAACAGTCTTAAAGACAACAGACAGTCTTACAAGACACACTCTAGTCTACAAGACACACTAACAGTCCTTACAAACACACTCTAGTCTTACAATACACACTTAAGTCTTCCCGCCACAAGACAATATAAGTTTTACAAGCCACACTACTGTCTAAACAAACACACTGCAGTCTTAAAAGACACACCTAACCGTCTTTCAAAGACACACTACCAGTCTTACAGACAACTACAGTCCTTGCAAGACACACGTACAGTCTTACAAGACACACCTACAGTAATTACAAGGACAAACTACAGTCCTTACAAATCACACTACGGTCTTACAAGACACACTAACAGTCTTACAAGGCACACTACAGAGTCTTATAAGAACACACTACAGTCCTCAAAGTGAACACACTCTAGTCTTACAAGACACACTAACTGTCTTACAAGACACACTACACTCTTACAGACACACTTTCAATCTTACAAGACACCAGTACAGTCTTACAAGCACACTGCACTACAGTCCTTATCAAGATACACTGCATCTTTAAAGACACACTACAGTCCCTTAGAAACACACTCTAGTTTTACAAGACACACTAGATCTTACAAGAACACACTATAAGTCTTACAAGACACACTAGAGTCTTACAAGACCACACTGCAGTCTAACAAGACTCACTACAACTTACAAGACACACTACAGTCTTACAAGACACACTACAGTCCTTACAAGACACACTCTAGTTCTTACCAGACACGACTACAGTCGTTACGAAGACACACTACAGTCTTACAAGGC
This sequence comes from Cherax quadricarinatus, assembly GCF_026875155.1. Lineage (NCBI taxonomy): Eukaryota > Metazoa > Arthropoda > Malacostraca > Decapoda > Parastacidae > Cherax > Cherax quadricarinatus. Next base: position 1,647,727 of record NC_069445.1, on the reverse strand, counting down.
ACACAACACTACGAGTCTTACAATCACACACTGTAGTCTTACAAGACACACTACAGTCTTACAAGACAAACAACACTCTTGCATGACACATAACTAGTCTTACAAGACACACTACAGTGTTACAAACACAGTCTAGTATTACAAGCACACTACAGTCTACAAGACACACTACAGGCTTACAAGACACACCACAGTCTTACAAGAACACACTACAGTCTTACAAGACACCCACAGTCTTCAAGACTCACTACAGTCTACAAGACCACTATAGTCTTATAATACACACTACAGTCATTGCAATACACACTCTAGACTTACAAGACACAGTTACTACAGTGTTACAAGACACACTGTAGTTTTTTACAAGACACACTGAGGACTGTCTTACAAGACAACACTACAGTCTTAAAAGACACCTACAGTCTTAAAAGAACACTCTAAGTCTTACAAGACACACATTACATCTTACAATATACACTACAGTCTTACAAGACACACTACAGTCTTACAAGACAAACTACAGTCCTTAAAAGACACGACTCTAGTCTAACAAGACATACTAGAGTCTTAAACAAGACACATATCTACTGTCTTACAAGATACACTACAGTCTTACAAGACACACTACAGTCTTACAAGACACACTATAGTCTTACAAGACACACTACAGTCTTACAAGACACACTAGAGTCTTACAAGACACACTATAGTCTTGTACAAGACACCAGACGGAGTCTTAACAAAGACTCACTACAGTCATACAAGACCACTGCAGTCTACAAGACACACTCTAGTCTGTACAAGACACACTACAGCTTGACAAGGACACAATACAGTCTTACAAGACACACAACAGTCTAACAAGACCCACTACAGTCTCACAATACACACTACAGTCTTACAAGACACACAACAGACTTACAAGACACACAACCGACTCTCTCACAGACACCACTACAGTCTTACAAGGACGCACTACAGTCTAACAGACACGACCTACAGTCTTAAAAGACACACTGCAGTCTTACAAAGAACACTACACTACAGTCTACAAGACAACACTGTAGTCTTACAAGACACACTACAGTCTTACAAGACCACTACAGTCTTTAACCAAAGACACCTACAATCCTACAAGACACACTACACTTACAAGACACACTACAGTCTTACAAGACACACACAGCCTTAAAAGACACCCTAGCATTCTTACAAGACACACTACAGTCTTACAAAACAAACTACAGTCCCTTCAAACTCACTAAGTCCTTACAAGACTCCCACTAAGTCTTATAAGATCTCTCATCGGATGCTCTCGATTCTACAGCACGCACACGCATACAGAGAGCATCGATGCTACTTCAAGTACAGTATATTATATCGCTCATGGCTACTACTACTTTCCCTCGTACTCGCTACTTCTATGCATCACACATAATCGACTGACATGTGAGGCATGCTAACATAAAGGGCAGTCTATCGAAAAGACTTCTCTCTTGCAACAGGCGTGTGGGATTTAGAGTTGGCGTAAAGTCTATCCTCTATCATACTGTCAGCAGCTCCTGCTAGCTGGCAGAGGAGATACACGGAAATATAGACTGGTTAATTGAAAAGAAACAGAGTAAAACTCATACATCTTAGAGGGTTATTCTTATAGTTTGGGATATTATGATTAGTTACAATAAAATATTGATGTTTCTCGGAGCGATAGTAAACAGCCGGGTGGTGAGATAATAAGTGGGTGAGTGAGCAGAGAGCGGATATGTTTGGAGCGATTATATATTGATTAATTGTGAGAGAGAGCTGCGCGAGGAGCGGTTGATAAATGCGAGGATTTTGATATGAATCTTGTGGTGAGGGAATTAGTAATGTATAGTGTTATGTGATTAGATTTATAAAGTATGGAGTATTATATCTTCATAGCTAGAGAGAGTATTAATATTTAGGTATATATATGGTGTGAAGTTTTAATTATTTATTTGAGTATTTATATTTATGAAGGTATTGTAATAAGAAGTATGTATTTATATATTAATAGAGTAGTATATAGTATGAAAGGTAATTATATAGAGTGTGGGTATGGAATATATTATGATGTATTTATACGTCAGATTAAAATAAATAAAATATTATTAATTGATATCTAATTATTTATAGTATATATATATTTAGAGTGTAGATAGAATTATTTATTTATATGCAGTCTAACAAAACACACGCAGTTTACAAGGATCAATACACTAATGTACTTAATCAAGACGCACTGCAGTCTTACAAGACTCACTACAGTCTTACAAGACACGCTACAGTCTTACAAGGCACACTCTAGTCTTACAAGACACTCTACAGTCTTACAAGGCACACTACAGTCTTACAAGACAAACTGCAGTTTTACAAGACACACTACAGACATACAAGACACACTAGTCTTACATGACACACTCTAGTCTTACAAGGCACACTATAGTCTTACAAGACACACTGTAGTCTTACAAGACACAGTACAGTCTTACAAGACAAACTACAGTCTTACAAGACACACTACAGTCTTACAAGACACACTCTAGTCTTACATGACACACTACAGTCTTACAAGACACACTAACAGTCTTACAAGACACACTACAGTCCCTTACATACACACTACAGTCCTTTACAAGACAATATACAGTCTTACAGTCCACACTTACTGTCTTACAAGACAACACTGCAGTCTTAAAATACACACTACAGTCTTCAAGACACACTACAGTCTTAAAGACAAACTAACAGTCTTGCAAGACACCCTACAGTCTTACAAGTACACACTACAGTATTTACAAGACAAACTACAAGTCTACAAATCACACTACGGTCTTACAAGGACTCACTTACAGTCTTACAAGGCGCACTACAGTCTTATAAGACACCACACATCTTCACAAGACACACTCTAGTCTTACAAGACACACTACGTCTACAAGACACACTACACCTTACAAGACGACACTTCAATCTACAAGACACATGTACAGTCTTACAAGTCACACACTGCACTACATAGACTACATTCTTCAAGATACACTGCAGACTTTAAAGACACACTACAGTCTGTACAAGACAAACTACACTCTTACAAGACACACTACCGCTTACACAAAACACAACTACGACTTACAAGAACACTAACAATCTTCAAACACACATTAGTCTAACAAGACACACTAAAGTCTTACCAAGACACACTACAGTCCTTACAAGACACACCACAGCCTTACAAGGCACACTACTTCTTACAAGACATACTACTGAGTCTTTACAAGACACACTACTGTCTTACAAGACACACTGCAGTCTTACAAGACACACTACAGTCTTATCAAGACACACCCAGTCTTACAAGACATACTACAGTCTTACAAGACCACACTTGTCAGTCTTACAAGACACACTACAGTCTTACAAACACACAACAGTCTTACAAGACACACTACAGTCCTTAGAAGACACACTCTAGCTTTACAATACACTACAGGTCTTTAACAAGACACTCAAGTCAAACAAGTCACACTACACTAACAGTCTTACAATACACAACTGTAGTCTTATCAAGACACACAACAGTTCTTACAAGCCAAACTACACTCTTGCAAGGACACATTACAGTCTTACAAGACACACTACAGTGTTACAAAACACATCTAGTCTTACAAGGTCACACTACAGTCTTACCAGACAACACAACATTCTTACAAGACACAACTACAGTCTCACCAGACACACTACAAGTCTACAAGACACCCATACAGTCTTTCAAGACTCACCTACAGTCTTACAAGACTGCACTATAGTTCCTTATAAGACACACTACAGTCTTGCAAGACACACTCTATTCCCCTTACAAACACACTACATTGTTACATAGACATCACTGAGTTTTACAAGACACACTACTGTCTTAAAGACACACAACAGTCTTACATACAAAACAAACTACATTCCTTAAAAGGACACACTCTAGTCCATACATACACACTACGTCTACAAGATACACACAGTCTACCAGACAAACACTATAGTCTTTAACAAGACACACTACATCTTAAAGACACACTCTATTCTTACAAGACCATACTAGAGTCTTACAAGACACACTACTTTCTTACAAGACACAACTACAGTCTTACAAGACACACAACAGACCTTACAATACACACTCTAGACTTACAAGACACCCTACAGTTCTTACAAGACACACTACAGTCTTACAAGACACACTACAGTCCATTACAAGACACTCTCTAGTCTTACAAGACATACTAGAGTCCTTACAATACACAACTACTGTCTTGCAAGACACACTACGTCTTACAAACACAGTACAGTCTTACAAGACAACACTCTAGATCTTACAAGACACCTACAGTCTTACAAGCCACACTACGAGTTTAAAGACACACCTGCAGTCCTTAAAAGACTCACAAACAGTCTTTCAAGACACACTACAGTCTTACAAGACAAACTACAGTCTTGCAATACACACTACAGTCTTCAAGGACACACTACATAATACAAGACAAACTACAGTCTTACAACTCACACAACTGTCTTACAAGACACACTAACAGTCTTACAAGTCACACTACAGACTTACAAGACAAACTACCTGTCTTACAAGAAAGAACACACAAAACCGTTTACAAGACAACACAACAGTCGTTACAATACACACTGCAGTCTTACTAACACATTGGCATTCATACAAGACATACACTACATTCTTACAAGACACCTACAGTCTTACAAGACACACATTAGTATTACAAGACAGGCACTACAGTCTTACAAACCACTACAGTCTTACAAGACACATACATCTTACAATGGCACACTACAGTCTTACAAGACGCACTACTGTCTTACAAACACACTACTGTCGTAAAACACACTGCAGTCTTACAAGACACACTGCATCTTTCGAGACACACTACAGTCTTATAAGACACACTACAGTCTTAAAAGACACACTCTAGATCTTACAAGAGCACCACAACTGTCTTACAAGACACACTACAGTCTTACAAGACATACCCTAGTCTTACAAGACATACTGCAGTCTTACAAGACACTACAGTATTACAAGACACACTGCAGTCTTTGAAGACACACAACAGTCTTACAAGACACACTGCAGTCTTACAAGACACACTACAGTCTTACAAGACACACGTCTAGTCCTTAAAGAACACACTGCAGTCTTACAAGACAAACTACAGTCTTACAAGACACACTACAGTCTTACAAGGCACACTACACTACAGTCTCACAAGACACACTGTAGTCTCACTAGACACACTACAGTCTTGCAAAACACATCTCAGTCTTACAAAACACAGTCTAGTCTTACAAGGCACATTATAGTCTTAGAAGACACACTACAGTCTTACAAGACACACTACAGTCTTACAAGACACCCTACTGTCTTACAAGACACACTACAGTCTTACAAGACACACTGCAGTCTTACAAGACACACTACAGCTTAATAAGACACAACTACAGTCTTCACAAGACACACTCTAGTCATACAAGACACACTATAGTCTTACAAGACAGACTACAGTCCTTACAAGACAGACTACGACTTACAAGAACCACTACATACTTAACAAGACACACTACAGTCTTACAAGACACAGAACAGCCTTAACAAGACACACTACCTTCTTACAAATACACACTACAGTCCTGTACAAGGAACACTGCACTACATCTTACAAGATACAGCTACAGAGTCTTTAAAGACACACTGCAGTCTTAGAAGACACACGTCTATAGTCTTAAAATACACACTACATTCTTACAAGACACACTAGGAGTCCCTTACAAGACAACACTACAGCTTTACAAGACCCACTGCAACTTACAAGACTCACTCTACAGTCTTACAAGAACAAACAGCTTTCAGTCTTACAAAGACACACACACTATTCCATACAATACCACACTCTAGTCTTACATGAAACACTACAGTCTTACAAGACACACTACAGTCTTACTAGACAACACTAGACAGTCTAAAAGTCACACTACAGTCTCAACAAGCCCACACTACAGTCTTACAAGACACACTACAGTCTTAACACACGGCACTACAGACTTACAAGACACACTACACTGTTATCGAGACACACTACAGTCTTACCAGGACACCAACTAGTGTGTAAACAAGACATACTACATCTACAAGACACACAGCAGTCTACAAGACACACTACAGTCATATACGACACACATAACAGTCTTACAAGACACATCTATGTCTTACAAGACACATCTATCAGTCTACAAAACACCCTAAGTCTACAAGGACCCTAATCAGTCTTACAAGACACTCTACAGTATGACAAGATACACTACAGGTTCTACAAGTACAAACTGCAGTCGTAACAATACGCACACTTCAGTCTTGAAAGACACACACTAGCCTTACAAGACACACTGGCAGCCTTACAAAACGACACAACAGTCTTACAAGACACACTACCGTCCTTACAAGGCACACTACACACAGTCTTTCATGACACACTGTATCTTACAAGACACACTACAGTTCCTAGAAGACAAACTACATCCATGTCAAAACACATAATAACAGTCTGGCAAGACACACTACAGGTCCTTACACAACACAGTCTAGTCTTACAAGGTCATATACAATCATACAAGGACAACCACTACAATCATACGAGACCACTACAGTCTTACAAGACCGCACCTATCATCTACAAGAAGCACTGCATCTACATACACACTACAGTCATATACAAGGCACACTAGAAGTCTACAGTCTTTCAAGACACACTACAGTCTTCAGACACACAACAGTCTTACAAGACACACTGCATTCTTAGAAGGACACCCTACAGTCTGTAGAAGACAACACAGCAGTCTTAGATGACACACTACATTCTTACAGAAACACATACAGTCTTTAAAGACACACTGCATCTGTAGAAGACACACTCTAGTCTACAAAGACACACTACAGTCTTACAAGACCACACTAGAGTCCTTAACAAGACACCCGTACAGTCTTACAAGATACACTGCAGACATACAAGACTCACTACAGTCTTACCAAGACACAGCTGCAGTCTTACAAGACACACATAGTCTACAAGACACACACAAGTCTTACAAGACACACTACAGTCTACAAGACTACACTACAGTCTTAACAAGACACACTACAGTCTAATAAGACACAACGTACAGTCACACAAGGGCCACACAACAGTCTTCCAAGACACACTACAGTCTTACAAGACCCACTACAGTCTTTAACAAGACACCGACTACACTGTTACAAGACACACTATGACCGTCCTTTACAAGACACACTATAGTGTAAACAAAACAAACTACAGTCACAACAATACACACTGCAGTCCTTTTACAAGACACTCTACAGTCTTATACAACACACTACAGTCTTACAAGACACTCTAGTCTTACAAGACACACTACAGTCTTACAAGACATACCCTAGTCTTACAAGACATACTACAGTCTTACAAGACACTCTACAGTATTACAAGATACACTACAGTCTTACAAGACAAACTGCAGTCTTACAAGACGCACTTCAGTCTTGAAAGACACACTCTAGTCTAAAAACACACATGCAGCTAACAAAACCACACTACGTTACAAGACACACTACAGTCTTACAAGGCACACTACACTACAGTCTTACATGACACACTGTAGTCTTACAAGACACACTACAGTCTTAGAAGACAAACTACAGTCTTGCAAAACACATTACAGTCTTGCAAGACACACTACAGTCTTACAAAACACAGTCTAGTCTTACAAGGCATATTACAATCTTACAAGACACACTACAATCTTACGAGACACACTACAGTCTTACAAGACACACTACAGTCTTACAAGAAGCACTGCAGTCTTACAAGACACACTACAGTCTTATAAGGCACACTACAGTCTTTCAAGACACACTACAGTCTTACAAGACACACTACAGTCTTACAAGACACACTGCATTCTTAGAAGACACCCTACAGTCTTAGAAGACACATTGCAGTCTTAGATGACACACTGCAGTCTTACGAGACTCACTACAGTCTTATAGGACACACTACAGTCTTACAAGATACACTCTAGTCTTACAAGACACACTACAGTCTTATAAGACACACTACAGACTTACAAGACAAACTACAGTCTTACAAGACACACTACAGTCTTACAAGACACACTACCGTCTACAGAGCGCAGCACTAGCGAGTGACTTACAGACACACTGCAGTCTTAACAAGACACACTGCAGTCTTACAAGACACACTACATTCTTACAAGACACACTACAGTCTTACAAGACACACTTTAGTATTACAAGACACACTACAGTCTTACAAGACACACTACTGTCTTACAAGACACACTACAGTCTTACAATGCACACTACAGTCTTACAAGACGCACTAACTACTGTCTACAAGACAAACCACACTACTGTCTTACAAGACACACGCAGTCTTTAAAATACACACTGACAGTCATACAAGACACACTCTAGTCTTACATGACACACTGCAGTCTTTTCAAGACACACTACAGTCTTATAAGACATCACTACAGTCTTACAAGACACATTCTAGGTTCATTACAAGACACACTACTGTCCTTACAAGTCACAACTACATTCTTACAAGTACATACCCTAGTCTCACAAGACATACTGCAGTCTTACAAGACACAACATATTTACAAGACACATCTGCATCTTTGAATACACACAACAGTCTTACAAAGACTACGACGCATGTCTTACAAGACACAACTACCAGTCTTACAAGACACAGCTCCTATCCATAAAATACAACACTGCAGTCTTACAAGACAAACTACAGTCTTACAAAACACAACTACAGTCATTACAAGGCACACTACACTACAGACACACAAGACAACAACACTGTAGTCTCACAATGCCACACTACAGTCTAGTCAAAACACATCTCATTCTTCACAAAACACAGTCTAGACTTACAAGGCACATTACAGTCTTACTAAGCACACTACAGTCTTACAAGACACACTAACAGTCTTACAAGACACCTAAACTGTCTTACAAGACACACTACAGTCTACCAGACACACTGCAGTCTACAAGGAACACACTACAGTCAATATAAGACACACTACAGTCCTTTCAGACACACTCTATTCATAGCAAGACACACTATAGTCTTACAAGACAGACTAACACACTTTACAAACAGACTACAGTCTTACAAGACACACTACAGTCCATACAAGACACACTACAGCCTTATCAAGACACACACAGTCTAGACACACACTACAGACTTAGAAGACACACGCTTAGTCTAACAAGACACACTGCAATCTTACAAGACATCACATACAGTCTTACAAGACACACTACAGTCATACAACACACTCAGTCTTACAATACAAAACTACAGTCATACAAGACACACTACAGACTACAAAACACACTACTACAGAAATAACAAGAAAAAATACAGTCTGTACAAGACACACAACAGTCTTACAAGACGACCACACCTAGTCTTGACAAGACACACTACAGTCTTACAAACACACTACTGTCTTACATACACAATACAGTCTTACAAACTACACTACAGTCATAAAGGCACACAATCACTACAGTCTTACAAGACAACTCTAACAGTCATACAAGAACAAACTACAAACCTCTTGCAAAACACATTACAGTCCTTAACATGACGCCTAAACTCTTACAAAGCAACAGTCTATTCATACAAGGCACACTACAGTCTACAAGACAAACAACAGCCTTTCAGACACACTGCCGTCTTTACAAGACACACTACGGGTCCTTACAAGACACACTACAGTCTAACAAGACACACTACAGTCTTACAAGACAACACTACCGGTCCTACAAGACCACTACAGTCTTACAAGACACACTACATACCTTACAAGAACACACTACAGTCTTACACGACACACACGGTCTTACGGAATACACACTACAGTCTTTAAAAGACACAACTACAGTCTTACAAGGAACACTACACTACAGTCTTACAAGACGCACTGCAGACCCCACCCCCCCCCCCCCCTCTTAAAAGACTCCACTACTGTCTTTACAAACACACTGCAGTCTACAAGACACACTGCATCTTACAATACACACGCTAGTTTTACAAGACACACTCTAGTTTTACAAGACACACTAGAGTCTTACAAGACAACCTACAGTCTCACTAGACACACCACTGTCTCACTAGACATACTACAGTCTTACAAGACACTCTCCAGTATTACAAGACACACTGCAGTCTTGTAAGACACACAACAGTCTTCAAGACACACTTGAGCAGTCTTACAGACACACTACAGTCTTACAAGACACACTACAGTCTTACAAGACAAACTACAGTTTTGCAAGACACACTACAGTCTTACAAGACACACTACAGTCTTGCAGGACACACTCTAGTCTTTCAATACACGACTCCAGTCTTACACAAGACACACTACAGTCTTACAGTAACCTACTACAGTCTTACAAGACACACTACAGTCTTACAAAGACCACACACAGTCTTAACATTGCACCTACATCTACAGTCTTACAAGACACACTGTTAGTCCTTACGAGACAAGACTACAGTCTTGCAAGACAAACTAAGTCTTGCAAGACACACACTACATCTACAAGACACACTGTACTCTTACAAAGACACACTATACAGTCTTACAAGACAAACTACATCCTGAAAGACACCTACAGACTTACAAACACACTACAGTATTACAAAACACAGTCCTAGTATTACAAATCACAGTAACAGTTCTTACAAGACAACACTATAGTCTTACAAACCCACTACATTCTTACAAGACACACTACAGACTTAGAAAGGACACGTAACGCTGCAGTCTTACAAGACACACAACATCTTACAAGACACATTCTAGTCTTACAAGAACACACTACATTCTTACAAGACAAACACTCTATTCTTACAAGACACACTACTGTCTTACAAGACACACTACAGTCTACAAAGACCAGTACCGTCTTATTTACAAGCACACTGCACTACAGTCTTACAAGATAGACTGAATGTGCGCAGTCTTGAAAGACAACACTACAGTCTTAGATGACACACTACAGTCTTACAAGACACAAGCTGCAGTCTTACAAGACCCTCACTACAGTCTTATAAGACACACTAAGTCTCCAAGACACACTACAGTCCCTTACAAGACACACTACATTCTTAACAAAGACTCACGTACAGATCTTATAGAGACCACACAATAGTCTTTAAACAAGACAACATCTAGTCTTACAAGACCACACTCTAGTCTTACAGACACACTCATCTTACAAGACACACTCCAAGTCTTACAAACACACCTACAGTCTTACAAACACCAATACATCTTAAAAAGACACAATACATTCTTACAAGCACACGTACAGGTCTAAAAAGACACACTACAGTCTTACAAGACACATTCTATCTTACAGAGACCACACTGCATTCCTTGCAAGACACACTCTATCCTTACAAGACACATCAACAGTCTTCAAGACACACTACGACGGGTCTGTACAATACACACTACGTCCTACAAGACACATTACAGCTTACAAGGCACACTGCACTACATCTTTACAAGATATACTGCATCTTGAAAGACACTCAACATTCCTCAGAAGAGTACACTCCAGTCTTTACAGTACACACTACAGTCATAACAAGACACACAACAGTCTTGCAGACACACTGGCAGTCTAACAAGACACACTACAGTGCTTACAAGACACACCTGCCGTCTTACAAGACTTCACTACCGTCTTATAAGACACATACATTCCTTACACGACACACTCTAGTCTTACAAGACATCTTAGAACACACTACGTTTTTTACAAGATCATTCATCTACAGTTTTTTACAAGACAAACTGCAGTCTTCCAAGACTCACTACAGACTTATAAGACACACTGTAGTCTTACAAGACACACTGTAGTCTTACAAGACACACTGTAGTCTTACAAGACACACTACTGTCTTACAAGACACACTACAGTCTTACAAGACACATTACAGTCATACTAGACACACTACAGTCTTACAAGGCACACTAAAGTCTTACAAGACACACTAAAGTCGGACTAGACACACTACAGTCTTACAAGACACACTATAGTCGTACTAGACACACTACAGTTTTACAAGACACACAACAGTCTTACAACACACACAACAGTCTTACAAGACACTCTACAGTCTTAAAAGACACACTACAGTCTTACAACACACACAACAGTCTTACAAGAAAAACTACAGTCTTGCAAGACACACTACTGTCTTACAAGACACACACAGTCTTACAAGACACACTACAGTCTTACAAGACACACTCCAGTCTTACAAGACACAACACAGTCTTACAAGACAAACTATAGTCTTGCAAGACACATTACAGTCTAACAAGACACACTACAGTATTACAAAACACAGCCTAGTCTTACAAATCACACTACAGTCTTACAAGAGAAACTACAGTCTTACAAAACACACTACAGTCTTACAAGACACACTACAGTCTTACAAGACAGACTACAGTCTTACAAGACACACTGCAGTCTTACAAGACACACTGCAGTCTTACAAGACTCACTACAGTATTATAAGACACACTACAGTCTTACAAGACAGACTACAGTCTTACAAGACACACTACTGTCTTACAAGACACACTACAGTCTTGCAAGACACATTAGAGTCTTACAAGACACATTACAGTCTTGGAAAATACTGTCTAGTCTTACAAGGCACACTACAGTCTTACAAGACAAACTACAGTCTTACAAGACACACTACAGTCGTACAAGACACACTACAGTCTTACAAGACACACTCTAGTCTTACAAGACACACTACAGTCTTACAAGACACCTACAGTCTTACAAGGACATGAACACACGAGTCGTAGCACGACACACTACAGTCTTACAAACACACTTTGTCTTACAAACACACCTGAAAATATCACAAGACTATATTACAGTCTACAAGACGCACATACAGTCTTAAGACACACAACAGTCTTACAAGGCATACTACACTACAGTTTTACAAGACACACTGTAGTCTTACAAGACACACTACAGTCTTACAAGACAAACTACAGTCTTGCAAGACACATTACAGTCTTTCAAGACACACTACAGTATTACAAAACACAGTCTAGTCTTAAAAATCACAATACAGTCTTTCAAGACTCACTACAATCTTATAAGACACTCTACAGTCTTACAAGAGACACTCTAGTCTTACAAGACACACTTCAGTCTTACAAGACACACTCTAGTCTTACAAGACACACTACTGTCTTACAAGACACACTACAGTCTTACAAGACACACTACAGTCTTACAAGAGACACTACAGTCTTACAAAGCACACTGCAGTACAGTCTTACAAGACACACTGCAGTCTTGAAAGACACACTACAGTCTTAGAAGACACACTACAGTCTTACAAGACACACTACAGACTTACAAGACACACTACAGTCTTACAAGACACACTACAGTCTTACAAGACACACTACAGTCTTATAAGACACACTACATTCTTACTAGACACACTACTGTTTCTCTAGACACACTACAGTCTTACAAGACACACTACAGTTTTACAAGGAACACTACACTACAGTCTTACAAGACGCACTGCAGTCTTACAAGACTCACTACAGTCTTACAAGACACGCTACAGTCTTATAAGACACACTCTAGTCTTACAAGACACTCTACAGTCTTACAAGGCACACTACAGTCTTACAAGACAAACTGCAGTTTCACAAGACTCACTACAGTCTTAGAAGACACACTAGTCTTACAAGACACACTACAGTCTTACAAGACACACTACAGTCTTATAAGACACACTGTATGTCTACAAGACACAGTAACAGTCCTTACAAATCAAACTACAGTCCATTATCAAGAACACCATAACAGTCTTACAAGACGACACTGCTGTCTTACAAGACTCACTACAGTCTTATAAGACACACTACAGTCTTACAAGACACACTCTAGTTTTACATGACACACTACAGTCTTACAAGACACACTACAGTCTTATAAGACACACTACATTCTTACTAGACACACTACTCTTTCTCTAGACGCACTGCAGTCTAACAAGACACACTGCAGTCTAACAAGACACACTACAGTTTTACAAGGAACACTACACTACAGTCTTACAAGACGCACTGCAGTCTTACAAGACTCACTACAGTCTTACAAGACACGCTACAGTCTTACAAGGCACACTCTAGTCTTACAAGACACTCTACAGTCTTACAAGGCACACTACAGTCTTACAAGACAAACTGCAGTTTTACAAGACACACTACAGACATACAAGACACACTAGACTTACATGACACACTCTAGTTCTTACAAGTGCAACACATAGTCTGTTACAAGACACACGTAGCTTACAAGACACAGTACTAGTCCTTTACAAGACAAACAACAGTCTACAAGACACACTACATTCTTTATCAAACACACTCTATCTTACAAGACACACTACAGTCTTATCAAGACACACTACATACTTACAAGACACACTACAAGTCTTACAAGACACACTACAGTCTTAACAAGACAAACTACAACTCTTACAAGGACACATCTAGCCGTCTAAAAGACACACTACCGTTCTACAAGCAAACTACACTCTTGCAAGACACATTACAGTCTTACAAGACACACTACAGTGTTACAAAACACAGTCTAGTCTTAAAGAGGCACACTACATCTTACAAACGCACCTACCGTCTATACAAGAACCACTACATCTCCAAGAACACACTACAGTCTTACAAGACACCCTACAGTCTTTCAAGACTCACTACAGTCTTACAAGACTCACTATAGTCTTATAAGACACACTACAGTCTTGCAAGACACACTCTAGTCTTACAAGACACACTACAGTGTTACAAGACACACTGTAGTTTTACAAGACACACTACTGTCTTACAAGACACACTACAGTCTTACAAGACACACTACAGTCTATAAAAGACACACACTAGTCCCTTACAATACACACTACAGTCTTACAAGATACACTACAGTCTTACAAGACACACTACAGTCTTACAAGACACACTACAGTCTTACAAGACACACTCTAGTCTTACAAGACATACTAGAGTCTTACAAGACACACTACTGTCTTACAAGACACACTACAGTCTACAAGAGACAACACTACAGTCTGTACAAGACACCACATCTAGTCTTACAAGACACACTACATCTTACAAAAGACACCACTACATCTTAGCAAGACACACTACATGTCTTACAAGACACACTCTAGTCTTACCAAGACATACTAGAGTCTTACAAGACACACTACTGTCTGCAAGACACACTAACAGTCTTAAAGACAACAGACAGTCTTACAAGACACACTCTAGTCTACAAGACACACTAACAGTCCTTACAAACACACTCTAGTCTTACAATACACACTTAAGTCTTCCCGCCACAAGACAATATAAGTTTTACAAGCCACACTACTGTCTAAACAAACACACTGCAGTCTTAAAAGACACACCTAACCGTCTTTCAAAGACACACTACCAGTCTTACAGACAACTACAGTCCTTGCAAGACACACGTACAGTCTTACAAGACACACCTACAGTAATTACAAGGACAAACTACAGTCCTTACAAATCACACTACGGTCTTACAAGACACACTAACAGTCTTACAAGGCACACTACAGAGTCTTATAAGAACACACTACAGTCCTCAAAGTGAACACACTCTAGTCTTACAAGACACACTAACTGTCTTACAAGACACACTACACTCTTACAGACACACTTTCAATCTTACAAGACACCAGTACAGTCTTACAAGCACACTGCACTACAGTCCTTATCAAGATACACTGCATCTTTAAAGACACACTACAGTCCCTTAGAAACACACTCTAGTTTTACAAGACACACTAGATCTTACAAGAACACACTATAAGTCTTACAAGACACACTAGAGTCTTACAAGACCACACTGCAGTCTAACAAGACTCACTACAACTTACAAGACACACTACAGTCTTACAAGACACACTACAGTCCTTACAAGACACACTCTAGTTCTTACCAGACACGACTACAGTCGTTACGAAGACACACTACAGTCTTACAAGGCACACAACACTACGAGTCTTACAATCACACACTGTAGTCTTACAAGACACACTACAGTCTTACAAGACAAACAACACTCTTGCATGACACATAACTAGTCTTACAAGACACACTACAGTGTTACAAACACAGTCTAGTATTACAAGCACACTACAGTCTACAAGACACACTACAGGCTTACAAGACACACCACAGTCTTACAAGAACACACTACAGTCTTACAAGACACCCACAGTCTTCAAGACTCACTACAGTCTACAAGACCACTATAGTCTTATAATACACACTACAGTCATTGCAATACACACTCTAGACTTACAAGACACAGTTACTACAGTGTTACAAGACACACTGTAGTTTTTTACAAGACACACTGAGGACTGTCTTACAAGACAACACTACAGTCTTAAAAGACACCTACAGTCTTAAAAGAACACTCTAAGTCTTACAAGACACACATTACATCTTACAATATACACTACAGTCTTACAAGACACACTACAGTCTTACAAGACAAACTACAGTCCTTAAAAGACACGACTCTAGTCTAACAAGACATACTAGAGTCTTAAACAAGACACACTACTGTCTTACAAGATACACTACAGTCTTACAAGACACACTACAGTCTTACAAGACACACTATAGTCTTACAAGACACACTACAGTCTTACAAGACACACTACAGTCTTACAAGACACACTAGAGTCTTGTACAAGACACCAGACGGAGTCTTAACAAAGACTCACTACAGTCATACAAGACCACTGCAGTCTACAAGACACACTCTAGTCTGTACAAGACACACTACAGCTTGACAAGGACACAATACAGTCTTACAAGACACACAACAGTCTAACAAGACACACTACAGTCTTACAAGACACACTACAGTCTTACAAGACACACAACAGACTTACAAGACACACAACCGACTCTCTCACAGACACCACTACAGTCTTACAAGGACGCACTACAGTCTAACAGACACGA
The DNA here is from genome assembly GCF_026875155.1 of Cherax quadricarinatus. Classification (NCBI taxonomy): domain Eukaryota; kingdom Metazoa; phylum Arthropoda; class Malacostraca; order Decapoda; family Parastacidae; genus Cherax; species Cherax quadricarinatus. The sequence continues at coordinate 1,630,426 of NC_069445.1, read as the reverse complement.
CCTACAGTCTTAAAAGACACACTGCAGTCTTACAAAGAACACTACACTACAGTCTACAAGACAACACTGTAGTCTTACAAGACACACTACAGTCTTACAAGACCACTACAGTCTTTAACCAAAGACACCTACAATCCTACAAGACACACTACACTTACAAGACACACTACAGTCTTACAAGACACACACAGCCTTAAAAGACACCCTAGCATTCTTACAAGACACACTACAGTCTTACAAAACAAACTACAGTCCCTTCAAACTCACTAAGTCCTTACAAGACTCCCACTAAGTCTTATAAGATCTCTCATCGGATGCTCTCGATTCTACAGCACGCACACGCATACAGAGAGCATCGATGCTACTTCAAGTACAGTATATTATATCGCTCATGGCTACTACTACTTTCCCTCGTACTCGCTACTTCTATGCATCACACATAATCGACTGACATGTGAGGCATGCTAACATAAAGGGCAGTCTATCGAAAAGACTTCTCTCTTGCAACAGGCGTGTGGGATTTAGAGTTGGCGTAAAGTCTATCCTCTATCATACTGTCAGCAGCTCCTGCTAGCTGGCAGAGGAGATACACGGAAATATAGACTGGTTAATTGAAAAGAAACAGAGTAAAACTCATACATCTTAGAGGGTTATTCTTATAGTTTGGGATATTATGATTAGTTACAATAAAATATTGATGTTTCTCGGAGCGATAGTAAACAGCCGGGTGGTGAGATAATAAGTGGGTGAGTGAGCAGAGAGCGGATATGTTTGGAGCGATTATATATTGATTAATTGTGAGAGAGAGCTGCGCGAGGAGCGGTTGATAAATGCGAGGATTTTGATATGAATCTTGTGGTGAGGGAATTAGTAATGTATAGTGTTATGTGATTAGATTTATAAAGTATGGAGTATTATATCTTCATAGCTAGAGAGAGTATTAATATTTAGGTATATATATGGTGTGAAGTTTTAATTATTTATTTGAGTATTTATATTTATGAAGGTATTGTAATAAGAAGTATGTATTTATATATTAATAGAGTAGTATATAGTATGAAAGGTAATTATATAGAGTGTGGGTATGGAATATATTATGATGTATTTATACGTCAGATTAAAATAAATAAAATATTATTAATTGATATCTAATTATTTATAGTATATATATATTTAGAGTGTAGATAGAATTATTTATTTATATGCAGTCTAACAAAACACACGCAGTTTACAAGGATCAATACACTAATGTACTTAATCAAGACGCACTGCAGTCTTACAAACTCATTACAGTATTACAGAACACGCTACAGTCTTACAAGGCACACTCTAGTCTTACAAGACACTCTACAGTCTTACAAGGCACACTACAGTCTTACAAGACAAACTGCAGTTTTACAAGACACACTACAGACATACAGACACACTAGTCTTACATGACACACTCTAACTTACAAGGCACACTATAGTTTACAAGACACACTGTAGTCTTACAAGACACAGTACAGTCTTACAAGACAAACTACAGTCTTACAAGACACACTACAGTCTTACAAGACACACTCTAGTCCTTTACATGACACATACTACAGTTCTTACAAGACACACTAACAGTCTTACAAGACACACTACAGTCCCTTACATACACACTACAGTCCTTTACAAGACAATATACAGTCTTACAGTCCACACTTACTGTCTTACAAGACAACACTGCAGTCTTAAAATACACACTACAGTCTTCAAGACACACTACAGTCTTAAAGACAAACTAACAGTCTTGCAAGACACCCTACAGTCTTACAAGTACACACTACAGTATTTACAAGACAAACTACAAGTCTACAAATCACACTACGGTCTTACAAGGACTCACTTACAGTCTTACAAGGCGCACTACAGTCTTATAAGACACCACACATCTTCACAAGACACACTCTAGTCTTACAAGACACACTACGTCTACAAGACACACTACACCTTACAAGACGACACTTCAATCTACAAGACACATGTACAGTCTTACAAGTCACACACTGCACTACATAGACTACATTCTTCAAGATACACTGCAGACTTTAAAGACACACTACAGTCTGTACAAGACAAACTACACTCTTACAAGACACACTACCGCTTACACAAAACACAACTACGACTTACAAGAACACTAACAATCTTCAAACACACATTAGTCTAACAAGACACACTAAAGTCTTACCAAGACACACTACAGTCCTTACAAGACACACCACAGCCTTACAAGGCACACTACTTCTTACAAGACATACTACTGAGTCTTTACAAGACACACTACTGTCTTACAAGACACACTGCAGTCTTACAAGACACACTACAGTCTTATCAAGACACACCCAGTCTTACAAGACATACTACAGTCTTACAAGACCACACTTGTCAGTCTTACAAGACACACTACAGTCTTACAAACACACAACAGTCTTACAAGACACACTACAGTCCTTAGAAGACACACTCTAGCTTTACAATACACTACAGGTCTTTAACAAGACACTCAAGTCAAACAAGTCACACTACACTAACAGTCTTACAATACACAACTGTAGTCTTATCAAGACACACAACAGTTCTTACAAGCCAAACTACACTCTTGCAAGGACACATTACAGTCTTACAAGACACACTACAGTGTTACAAAACACATCTAGTCTTACAAGGTCACACTACAGTCTTACCAGACAACACAACATTCTTACAAGACACAACTACAGTCTCACCAGACACACTACAAGTCTACAAGACACCCATACAGTCTTTCAAGACTCACCTACAGTCTTACAAGACTGCACTATAGTTCCTTATAAGACACACTACAGTCTTGCAAGACACACTCTATTCCCCTTACAAACACACTACATTGTTACATAGACATCACTGAGTTTTACAAGACACACTACTGTCTTAAAGACACACAACAGTCTTACATACAAAACAAACTACATTCCTTAAAAGGACACACTCTAGTCCATACATACACACTACGTCTACAAGATACACACAGTCTACCAGACAAACACTATAGTCTTTAACAAGACACACTACATCTTAAAGACACACTCTATTCTTACAAGACCATACTAGAGTCTTACAAGACACACTACTTTCTTACAAGACACAACTACAGTCTTACAAGACACACAACAGACCTTACAATACACACTCTAGACTTACAAGACACCCTACAGTTCTTACAAGACACACTACAGTCTTACAAGACACACTACAGTCCATTACAAGACACTCTCTAGTCTTACAAGACATACTAGAGTCCTTACAATACACAACTACTGTCTTGCAAGACACACTACGTCTTACAAACACAGTACAGTCTTACAAGACAACACTCTAGATCTTACAAGACACCTACAGTCTTACAAGCCACACTACGAGTTTAAAGACACACCTGCAGTCCTTAAAAGACTCACAAACAGTCTTTCAAGACACACTACAGTCTTACAAGACAAACTACAGTCTTGCAATACACACTACAGTCTTCAAGGACACACTACATAATACAAGACAAACTACAGTCTTACAACTCACACAACTGTCTTACAAGACACACTAACAGTCTTACAAGTCACACTACAGACTTACAAGACAAACTACCTGTCTTACAAGAAAGAACACACAAAACCGTTTACAAGACAACACAACAGTCGTTACAATACACACTGCAGTCTTACTAACACATTGGCATTCATACAAGACATACACTACATTCTTACAAGACACCTACAGTCTTACAAGACACACATTAGTATTACAAGACAGGCACTACAGTCTTACAAACCACTACAGTCTTACAAGACACACTACAGTCTTACAAGACACACTACAGTCTTACAAGACACACTACAGTCTTACAAGACATACAACAGTCTTACAAGACACACTGCAGTTTTACAAGACACACTACAGTCTTACAAGACACACTCTAGTCTTACAAGACACACTACAGTCTTACAAGACACACTACAGTCTTACAAGACACACTACAGTCTTACAAGACACACTACTGTCTTACAAGACACACTACAGTCTTTCAAGACACACTGCAGTCTTACAAGACACACTACAGTCTTAGAAGACACACTGCAGTCTTACAAGACACACTGCAGTCTCACAAGACTCACTACAGTCTTATAAGACACACTACAGTCTTACAAGACACACTACAGTCTTACAAGACACACTACAGTCTTACAAGACACACTACAGTCTTATAAGACAAACTACACTCTTGCAAACACATTACAGCTTACAAGACGCACAAGTCTTACAAAACACGCCTACTTACAAGGCACACTACAGTCTTATACAAAACAAACACACCTTCAAGACACACTGCAGTCTTTCAAGACTCACTGCAGCTTAAAAGACACACTAAATGTCTTTCAAAACAAAATACATCTTTCAAGACACACTGCAGTCTTTTCAAACTCACTGCAGTCTTTACAAGACACACTACAGTCTTACAAGACACACTCTATCTTACAAACATACTACAGTCTTACAAGACACACTACTGTCCACTAACACACACGGCTTACAAGCACACTACACTTACAAGACATACCCTAGTCCCCACAAGACATACAAAGTCTTACAAGACACTCTACAGTATTACAAACACACTGCAGTCTTCAAACACACTACAGTTTTACAAGACACACTACAGACTCACAAGGCACACTACATCTTTCAAGACACACTCTAGTCTTACAAACACACGGTTCTTTTAAAAACAAACTACAGTCTTTTAAGGCACCTACACTTCAGTCTCACAAGACACCGTATCTTTCAAACCACTACGTCTTACAAACAAACTACAGTCTTGCAAAAAACAGTCTATCTTTTCAAGGCCACAACAGTCTTACAAACAAACTCAGTCTTACAAAAAACAGTCTAGTCTTACAAGGACACTACAGTCTTACAAGACACACACGTCTTACAACACACACTACAGTCTTACAAGACCACTACGTCTTACAAGCCCACTACCGTTATAAAGACAACAACAGTCTACAAGACACACGCAGTCTTTCAAGACCACTACAGCTTTCAAGACACCTCTAGTTTACAAACACATACGTCTTTCAAGACACCTCAGTCTTTCAAGCACACACAGTCTTACAAAACACACTACAGTCTTACAAGACACACACCCCTTACAAGACACACTGCATCTTACAAGACCACTACAGTCTTAAAGACACACTGCAGTCTTTCAAGACACCGCAGTCTTACAAGACACACTGCATCTCAAAGACCACTACGTCTTAAAACACCTAACAGCCTTACAAACACACACAGTCTTACAAGACACAGTACGTCTTACAAACACACTACAGCTTACAAGGCACACTTCACTGCAGTCTTACAAACAAAACTGTAGTCTTTCAAACACACTAATCTTACAAGACACACTACAGTCCTTTCAAACACACTGCAGTCTTTCAAGACTCACTACACTTATAAGACACACAAAAAGTCTTACAAAAACACACTCTAGTCTTACAAGACACACTACATCTTACAAACACACTCTATTTTACAAACACCTACAGTCTTTCAAGACACACAACAGCTTACAAAAACCTTTAGTCTTTCAAAGCACTACAGTCTTTCAAGACACACAAAAGTCTTACAAGTCACACTATAGTCTTACAAGACACACTACAGTCTTTTCAAACGCACTACATCTTAAAGACACACTACCTCTTTCAAGACTTCCCTAGTCTTACAAGCATACTAAAGTCTTACAAGACACTCACTGTATTACAAGACACACTCAGTCTTCAAGACACCTACAGACTCACAAGACACACTACTCTTACAAACCACTCAGTCTTAAAGCACACTGCAGTCTTTCAAACAAACTACATCTTATAAGGCACACTACACTTCTCTCACAAAAACACACTGTAGCTTACAAGACACACACAGTCTTACAAGACAAACTACATCTTGCAAAACACAGTCTAGTCTTACAAGGCAACACAGTCTTACAAACACACTACAGTCCCACAAAACACAGTCAGTTTACAAGGTACACTACAGTCTTTCAGGACAAACTACAGTCTTACAACACACACACATCTTACAAGACCACACAGTCTTACAAACCAACTACAGTTTACAAAACTACAAAATCTCAAGACACACTGCATTTTACAAGACACACTACATCTTACAAGACACACTCTAGTCTTACAAGACACACTACATCTTACAAGACACACTACATCTTACAAGACACACTACAGTCTTACAAACACACTACAGTCTTACAAGACACACTGTATCTTTCAAGACACACACAGTCTTAGAAGACACACTGCAGTCTTACAAGACACACTGCAGTCTCACAGACTCACACAGTCTTATAAGACACACTACAGTCTTTCCAAAACACACTACATCTTACAAACAACTACATCTTACAAGACACACTACATCTTACAAACACACTACAGTCTTACAAGGCACCCCTTTACTACAGTCTTACAAGACACACACATCTTTCAAGACAACTGCAGTCTTACAAGACACACACAGTCTTAGAAGACACACGGGATCTTACAAAAACACACTGCAGTCCCAAACACACACAGTCTTATAAGACACCCATTCTTACAAGACACACTACAGTTTACAGACACACACACTTATAAGACACCTGCAGTCTTTTGAAACCAAAATCTAGTCTTACAAGACACACTAGAGTCTTACAAGACACACTACAGCTTACAAACACACTGCAGTCTTTCAAACCACTACGTCTTGAAACACACTACTCTAAAAAAAACACACACAGTCCACAAAACACACTACATCTCACAAGACCCTCATCTTTAAAAAACACCTACACTCTTTCTAGACACACTCAGTCTTAAAAGACACACTCAGTGTTTCAAAAACAACTACATCTTTCAAGACTCACTACAGTCTTATAAGACACACACAGTTTAAAGACACACTCTAGTCTTTCAAAACACACTAAAAGTCTTACAAACCACCTATTTTACAAGACACACTACATTTACAAGACCACAACAGTCCCTTTCAAAAACACTTTATCTTACAAACGACTACATCTTACAAACTCACTACAGTCTTTCAATCACACTATAGTCTTAAAGACACCGCAGTCTTACAAACCACTACAGTCTTACAAGAAAATTAACCGTCACAAACACACTGCGTCTTACAAACACACTACGTCTTGCAAGACACACTCTAGTCTTTCAAGACACACCACAGTCTTACAAGACACACTTGTCTCCTAGACCACTAGGTCTTCAAACAACAAAAGTCTTACAAGACATACCCTAGTCTTTCAAGACATACTAAATCTTACAAAACACCTACATATTTCAAGACACACTGCAGTCCCCTTTCAAACCACTACAGTTTACAAGATACACACAGACTCACAAACACATATAGTCTTACAAGACACACTCTAGTCTTACAAGCACACTTCAGTTTTCAAGACAAAATACAGTTTATAAGGCACACAACACTTCCGTCTACAAGACAACTGATCTTACAAGACACACTCAGCTTACAAGACAAACTACAGTCTTCAAAACACAGTCTAGCTTTCAAAGGGCCCCTACAGTCTTACAAACACATACAGTCTTACAAAACACAGTCCCCAACTTACAAGGTACACTACAGTCTACAAGACCCTACAGTCCTTACAACACACACTACAGTCTTTCAAGCCAAAACATCTACAAGACACACTACAGTCTTACAAACACAGAACATCTTTCAACACACGCATCTTACAAAACCACTACATCTTTCAAGACCACTCTATTTACAAGACACACTACAGTCTTACAAGACACACTACAGTCTTTCAAGACACACTACAGTCTTACAAGACACACTACTGTCTTACAAGACACACTACAGTCTTTTAAGACACACTGCAGTCTTACAAGACACACTACAGTCTTAGAAGACACACTGCAGTCTTACAAGACACACTCTAGTCTTACAAGACACACTGCAGTCTTACAAGACAGACTACAGTCTTACAAGACACACTACAGTCTTACAAGACACACTACAGTCTTACAAGGCACACTGCACTACAGTCTTACAAGATAGACTGCAGTCTTGAAAGACACACTACAGTCTTAGAAGACACACTACAGTCTTACAAGACACACTACAGTCTTACAAGACACACTGCAGTCTTACAAGACTCACTTCAGTCTTATAAGACACACTACAGTCTTACAAGACACATTCTAGTCTTACAAGACACACTACTGTCTTACAAGACACACTCTAGTCTTACAAGACACACTACAGTCTTACAAGACACACTACAGTCTTACAAGGCACACTACAGTCTTACAAGGCACACTACAATCTTACAAGACACACTACAGTCTTTCAAGGCACACTACTGTCTTACAAGACACACTACAGTCTTACAAGACATACCCTAGTCTTGCAAGACATACTACAGTCTTACAAGACACTACAGTATTACAAGACACACTGCAGTCTTACAAGACATACTACAGTCTTACAAGACACACTACAATCTTACAAGGCACACTACACTACAGTCTTACAAGGCACACTAAAGTCTTACAAGACAAACTACAGTCTTACAAGACACAGTCTAGTCTTACAAGGCACACTACAGTCTTACAAGACAAACTACAGCCTTTCAAGACACACTGCAGTCTTACAAGACTCACTCCAGCCTTAAAAGACACACTAAAAGTCTTTCAAGACAAACTACAGTCTTTCAAGACACACTGCAGTCTTACAAGAGTCACTGCAGTCTTACAAGACACACTACAGTCTTGCAAGACTCACTACAGTCTTAAAAGACACAATACAGTCTTTCAAGACACACTACAGTATTACAAAACACAGTCTAGTCTTACAAATCACACTACAGTCTTACAAGACACATTACTGTCTTACAAGACACACTACAGTCTTACAAAACACTGTCTAGTCTTACAAGGCAAACTACAGTCTAACAAGACACACTACAGTGTTACAAGACACACTACAGTCTTTCAAGACACACTCTAGTCTTACAAGACACACTACAGTCTTAAAAGACACACTCTAGTCTTACAAGACACACTACAGTCTTACAGAACATAATACAGTCTTACAAGACACACCACAGTCTTACAAGATACACTACAGTCTTACAACGCACACTACACTACAGTCTTACAAGACACACTGTAGTCTTACGAGATCACACTACAGTCTTGCAAGACAAACTACAGTCTTGCAAGACACATTACAGTCTTACAAGACACACTGTACTCTTACAAGACACACTACTGTCTTACAAGACAAACTACAGTCTTGAAAGACACATTACAGTCTTACAAGACACACTACAGCATTACAAAACACAGTCTAGTCTTACAAATCACACTACAGTCTTACAAGACACAATATAGTCTTACAAGACCCACTACAGTCTTACAAGACACACTACAGTCTTACAAGACACACTGCAGTCTTGCAAGACTCACTACAGTCTTATAAGACACACTATAGTCTTACAAGACACATTCTAGTCTTACAAGACACACTACAGTCTTACAAGACACACTCTAGTCTTACAAGACACACTACTGTTTTACAAGACACACTACAGTCTTACAAGACACACTACAGTCTTACAAGACACAGTACAGTCTTACAAGGCACACTGCACTACAGTTTTACAAGATAGACTGCAGTCTTGAAAGACACACTACAGTCTTAGAAGACACACTCTAGTCTTACAAGACACACTACAGTCTTACAAGACACACTGCAGTCTTACAAGACTCACTACAGTCTTATAAGACACACTACAGTCTTACAAGACACATTCTAGTCTTAAAAGACACACTACAGTCTTACAAAACACAGTACAGTCTTACAAGACACACTACAGTCTTACAAGACACACTATAGTCTTACAAGACTCACTATAGTCTTACAAGACACACTACAGTCTTACAAGACACACTGCAGTCTTACAAGACTCACTACAGTCTTATAAGACACACTACTGTCTTACAAGACACATTCTAGTCTTACAAGACAAACTACAGTCTTACAAGACACACTACTGTCTTACAAGACACACTACAGTCTTACAAGACACACTACAGTCTTACAAGACACACTACAGTCTTACAAGACACAGTACAGTCTTACAAGGCACACTGCACTACAGTCTTACAAGATAGACTGCAGTCTTGAAAGACACACTACAGTCTTAGAAGACACACTCTAGTCTTACAAGACACACTACAGTCTTATAAGATACACAGCAGTCTTACAAGACACACTGCAGTCTTACAAGACACACTACAGTCTCACAAGACACACTGCAGTCTTACAAGACTCACTACAGTTTTATAAGACACACTATAGTCTTACAAGACACACTACAGTCTTACAAGACACACTACAGTCTTACAAGACACACTACAGTCTTACAAGACACACAACAGTCTTACGAGACACACTAGAGTCTTACAAGTCACACTACAGTCTTACAAGACACACTACAGTCTTAAGACACACTACAGCCTTACAAGACACACTACAGTCTTACAAGACACACTGCAGTCTTACAAGACACACTACAGTCTTATAAGACAAACTACAGTCTTGAAAGACACATTACAGTCTTTCAAAACACACTACAGTATTACAAAACACAGTCTAGTCTTACAAATCACACTACAGTCTTACAAGAACACTATAGTCTTACAGACCCACACAGTCTTACAAGACACTCTTGTTACAAGACACACTTTCAGTCTTCAAGACACACTACAGTCTTACAAGACACAATCTAGTCTTACAAGACACACTACTGTCTTACAAGACACACTACAGTCTTAAAAGACACCCGTACAGTCTTACAAGGCACAATGCACTACAGTCTTACAAGACAGCACTGCAGTCTTGAAAGACACACTACAGTCTTAGAAGACACACTCTAGTCTTACAAGACACACTACAGTCTTACAAGACACACTGCAGTCTTAAAAAGACTACAGTCTTATAAGACACACTATAGTCTTACAAGACACATTCTACTCTTACAAGACACACTACAGTCTTACAAGACACACTACAGTCTTAAAAGACACACTACAGTCTTACAAGACACACTACAGTCTTACAAGACACACTACAGTCTACAAGACACGCTACAGTCTTACAAGACACACTGCAGTCTTACAAGACTCACTGCAGTCTTATAAGACACACTACAGTCTTACAAGACACATTCTAGTCTTACAAGACACACTGCAGTCTTACAAGACACACTCTAGTCTTACAAGACACAGTACAGTCTTAGAAGGCACATTGCACTACAGTCTTACAAGATAGACTGCAGTCTTGAAAGACACACTACAGGCTTAGAAGACACACTCTAGTCTTACAAGACACACTACAGTCTTAAAAAACACACAACAGTCTTACAAGACACTCTGCAGTCTTACAAGACACACTACAGTCTTACAAGACACACTGCAGTCTTACAAGACTCTACAGTCTTATAAGACACACTACAATCTTACAAGACACGCTCTCGTCATACAAGACACACTACAGTCTTACAAGACACACAACAGTCTTACAAGACACACTACAGTCTTACAAGACACACTACAGTCTTACAAGACACACTACAGTCTTACAAGACACACTACAGTCTTACAAGACACACTACAGTCTTACAAGAAACACTACAGTCATACAAGACACACTACCGTCTTACAAGACACACTGCAGTCTTACAAGACACACTACAGTCTTACAAGACACACTCTAGTCTTACAAGACACACTACAGTCTTACAAGACACACTACTGTCTCACTGGACACACTACCGTCTTACAAGACACACTACAGTCTTACAAGACATACCCTAGTCTTACAAGACATACTAAAGTCTTACAAGACACTATACAGTATTACAAGACACACTGCAGTCTTACAAGAAACACTACAGTTTTACAAGACACACTAAAGACTCACAAGACTCACTACAGTCTTACAAGACACATTCTTGTCTTACAAGACACACTGCAGTCTTACAAGACACACTACAGACTTACAAAACACACTACAGAAAAACAAGACAAACTACAGTCTTACAAGACACACTACAGTCTTACAAGACACACTCTAGTCTTACAAGACACACTACAGTCTTACAAGACACACTACTGTCTTACAAGACACACTACAGTCTTACAAGACACACTACAGTCTTACAAGGCACACTTCACTACAGTCCTACAAGACACTTTACAGTCTTACAAGACACTCTACAGTCTTACAAGACAAACTACACTCTTGCAAAACACATTACAGTCCTACAAGACGCACTACACTCTTACAAAACACAGTCTAGTCTTACAAGGCACACTACAGTATTACAAGACAAACTACAGCCTTTCAAGACACACTGCAGTCTTACAAGACTCACTCCAGTCTTAAAAGACACGCTAAAAGTCTTTCAAGACAAACTACAGTCTTTCAAGACACACTGCAGTCTTACAAGACTCACTGCAGTCTTACAAGACACACTACAGTCTTGCAAGACTCACTACAGTCTTAAAAGACACAATACAGTCTTACAAGACACACTACTGTCTTACAAGACACACTACAGTCTTACAAGACACACTACACTTTTACAAGACACACTACAATCTTACAAGGAACATTACACTATAGTCTTACAAGACGCACTGCAGTCTTAAAAGACTCACTACAGTCTTACAAGACACACTGCAGTCTTACAAGACACACTCTAGTTTTACAAGACACACTACAGTCTTACAAGACACACTACAGCATTACAAGACACACTACAGTCTTACAAGACACACTACAGTCTTAAAAGACACACTACAGTCTTACAAGGAACACTACACTACAGTCTTACAAGACGCACTGCAGTCTTAAAAGACTCACTACAGTCTTACAAGACACACTGCAGTCTTACAAGACACACTGCAGTCTTACAAGACACACTACAGTCTTAAGAAACACCCTACAGTCTCACTAGACACACTACTGTCTCACTAGACACACTACAGTCTTACAAGACACACTACAGTCTTACAAGACATACTACAGTCTTAAAAGACATACTACAGTCTTAAAAGACACTCTCCAGTATTACAAGACACACTGCAGTCTTGCAAGACACACAACAGTCTTTCAAGACACACTGCAGTCTTACAAGACACACTACAGTCTTACAATACACACTGCAGACTTACAAGACATACTACAGTCTTACAAGACACACTGCAGTCTTACAAGACATACTACAGTCTTACAAGATACACTACAATCTTACAAGGCACACTACACTACAGTCTTACAAGACACACTGTAGTCTTACAAGACACATTACTGTCTTAAAAGAGAAACTACAGTTTTGCAAGACACACTACAGTCTTACAAAACACACTACAGTCTTGCAGGACACACTCTAGTCTTACAAGACACACTACAGTCTTTCAAGACACACTCTAGTCTTACAAGACACACTACAGTCTTACAAGACACACTCTAGTCTTACAAGACACATTACAGTCTTACAAGACACACTGTACTCTTACAAGACACACTACAGTCTTACAAGACAAACTACAGTCTTGCAAAACACACCTCAGTCTTACAAAACACAGTCTTGTCTTACAAGGCACATTACAGTCTTACAAGACATACTACAGTCTTACAAGACACACTACAGTCTTGCAAGACACACTACAGTCTTACAAGACACACTACAGTCTTACAAGACACACTGTAGTCTTACAAGACACACTACAGTCTTACAAGACACACTACAGTCTTAGAAGACACACTGCAGTTTTACAAGACAGACTACAGTCTTACAAGACAGACTACAGTCTTACAAGACAGACTACAGTCTTACAAGACACACTACAGTCTTACAAGACACACTACAGTCTTACAAGACACACTACAGTCTTATAAGACACACTGCAGTCTTTCAAGACACACTACAGTCTTACAAGACACACTACAGTCTTACAAGACACACTGCAGTCTTACAAGACACTCTACAGTCTTACAAGACACACTACAGTCTTACAAGACAGACTTCAGTCTTACAAGACAGACTACAGTCTTACAAGACAGACTACAGTC
>NC_069445.1:1515813-1615670 GCF_026875155.1 Cherax quadricarinatus | reverse complement strand
TCTTAAAAAACACACTTCAGTCTTTCAAGACACACTACAGTCTTACAAAACACACTACAGTCTTACAAGACACACTACAGTCTCACAAGACATACTACAGTCTTACAAGACATACTACAGTCTTATGAGACACACTACAGTCTTACAAGACACATTACAGTCTTTCAAAACACAATGTAATCTTACAAGACGCACAACAGTCTTACAAGACACGCATCAGTCTTACAAGACACACTACAGTCTTACAAGACACACTACAGTCTTTCAAGACACACTACAGTCTTACAATACACACTACAGTCTTACAAGACACACTACAGTCTTACAAATCACACTACAGTTTTACAAGACACACTACAGTCTTACAAGACACACTACAGTCTTACAAGACATACTACAGTCTTACAAGACACACTACAGTCTTACAAGACACACTACAGTCTTACAAGACATACTACAGTTTTACAAGACACACCACAGACTTACAAGACACACTACAGCCTTACAAGACACGCTACAGTCTTACAAGACGCACTACTGTCTCACAAGACACACTACAGTCTTACAAGACACACTTCAGTCTTGCAAGACACACTACAGGCTTACAAGACACACTACAGACTTACAAGGCACACTATAGTCTTACAAGACACACTACTGTCTTACAAGACACACTACAGACTTCCAAGACATACTGCAGTCTTACAAAGCACACTGCAGTCTTAAAAGACACACTACAGTCTTACAAGACACACTAGAGTCTTACAAGACACACTACAGTCTTACGAGACACACTACAATCTTACAAGACACACTACAGTCTTACAAGACACACTATAGTCTTACAAGACACACTACAATCTTACAAGACACACTACAGTCTTACAAGACACACTATAGTCTTACAAGACAAACTATAGTCTTACAAGACACACTACAGTCTTACAAGACACACTACAGTCTTACAAGACACACTACAGTCTTACAAGACACACTACAGTCTTACAAGACACACTACAGTCTTACAAGACACACTACAGTCTTACAAGACACACTACAGTCTTACAAGACACACTACGGTCCTACAAGACACGCTACAGCTTTTCAAGACACACTACAGTCTTACAAGACACACTATAGTCTTACAAGACACACTATAGTCTTACAAGACATACTACAGTCTTACAAAACCAACTAACATTCTTACACGACATACTACTGACTAACATGACACACTATAGTCTTACAAGAACACACACTCATTCATACAAGACACACTACAGGCTGTACAAGGAAACCATACTACAGCTTCAAGACACACTACGGGTCTTACAAGACAAACTACAGTCTTACAAGACACACACGTACTGGTCTTACAAGACATACTACAGTCCTTACAAGACACACTCACAGTCTACAAGACACATGCAGTCTTACAAGACACAGCTAACAGTCTTACAAGACACACTACAGTCTAAAAGGCATTCTACAGTCTTACAAGACATACTACATTCATACAAGACATACTACAGGCTTATAAGACACACTTATTACTTCAAGACACACTACAGTATTCAAGACACACTGTAATCTTACAAGACACTCTACAGTCTTACAAGACACACTCAGTCTTCCAAGGCCACTACAGTCTTACAAGAAATTCTACAGTCCTTGTCCAAGACACCCTGTAGTTCATCAAACACACTGTATTCTTAAAAGACACATTTCAGAAGATCAAACAACACTGTGTCTTACACGACACACTACAGTCTTACAAGACATCAACTTCAGTCTCACAAGACAAACTACAGACTTACAAGACACAGTCTGCAGTCTTACAAGACACACTGCAGTCTACAAATAACACACTAAAGTCTTAAAACATGACACACACAGTCTCGCAAGACAAACACAGTCTTACAAGACACACTACAGCTTACAAGAACATACTAACAGTCCTTACAAGAAAACTAACAGACTTACAAGACACACTACAGTCTTACAAGACATACTACAGTCTTACAAGACACACTACAGACTTACAAGACACACTACACACTTACAAGTCACAACACTCGGTTAACAAGACACACTACAGTCTTACAGATACACTACAGTCCCTTACAAGACATTCTACAGGTCTTACAAGACACACTACAGTCTTACAAGACATACTACAGTCTTACAAGACACATTACAGTTTTACAAGGCACACTACAGTCTTACAAGACATACTAAAGTCTTACAAAGACACACCACAGACTTACAAACACACTACAGCCTTACAAGAACACGCTACAGTCCTTTTACCAAGGCGCACTACTGGTCTCACAGAGACACACTACAGCCTAACAAGACACACTACAGCTTAAAAGACACAACTATAGTCTTACAGACATACTACAGTCTTAAAAGACACACTGGAGTCTTACAAGACATACTACAGTCTTACAAGACACACTGCAGTATTACAAGACACACTACAGTCTTACAAGACACACTACAGTCTTACAAGGCACACTACACTACAGTCTCACAAGACACACTGAAGTCTTACTAGACACACTACAGTCTTACAAGACAAACTACAGTCATTGCAAGGACACATTACAGTCTTGCAGGACACACTACAGTCTTACAAAACACCGTCTAGTCTTACAAGGCACATTACAGTCTTACAAGGCACACTACAGTCTTACAAGACCGCACTTCAATCTTACAAGACACACTACAGTCTTTCAAGGCACACTGTAATCTTACAAGACACACTACAGTCTTACAAGACACACTACAGTCTTACAAGACACACTTCAGTCTTTCAAGACACACTACAGTCTTACAAAACACACTACAGTCTTACAAGACACACTACAGTCTCACAAGACATACTACAGTCTTACAAGACATACTACAGTCTTATGAGACACACTACAGTCTTACAAGACACATTACAGTCTTTCAAAACACAATGTAATCTTACAAGACGCACAACAGTCTTACAAGACACGCATCAGTCTTACAAGACACACTACAGTCTTACAAGACACACTAACAGTCTTTCAAGACCACTACAGTCTTACAATACACACAACATTCTTACAAGACAACTACAGTCTTACAAATCACACTACAGTTTTTTACAAGACACACTACAGTCTCTTACAAAGACACATCTACAGTCTTACAAGACATACTAACAGTCTTACAAGACACACTACAGTCTTACAAGACTCACTACAGACTTACAAGACATAACAGTTTAACAAGACACACCACAGAACTTACAAACACACAACAGCCTTACAAGACACGCACAGTCTTACAAGACGCACTACGTCTCACAAGACACACTACAGTCTTACAAGACACACTTCAGTCCTGCAAGACACACTCAGCTAACAAGACACACTACAGACTTTTACAGGCACACTATAGTCTTACAAATACACTCTACTGTCTTACAAGACAACACTACAGATTCCCAAGACATACTGCAGTCCTTACAAAGCACACTGCAGTCCTTAAAAGACACACTACGTGCTTACAAGAACACAGCTAGAGTCTTTTACAAGAACACTAAACAGTCTTACGAGACACACTACAATCTACAAGACACCACTACAGTCTTACAAGACCACACAATATTCTTACAAGAACACACTACAATCTACAAGACACACTACAGTCTTACAAGACACACTATATTCTTACAAGACAAACTATAGTCTTACAAATACACACAACAGTCTTACAAGACACAGTTCTACATCTTACAAGACACACTACAGTCTTACAAGACAACACTACAGTCTTACAAGACACTACGACAGTCATACAAGACACACTACAGTCTTACAAGACACACTACAGTCTTACAAGACACACTACGGTCCTACAAGACACGCTACAGCTTTTCAAGACACACTACAGTCTTACAAGACACACTATAGTCTTACAAGACACACTATAGTCTTACAAGACATACTACAGTCTTTCATTTACACACTACAGTCTAACAAGTCATATTACAGTCCATACAAGACACACTACAGTCTTAAAAGACACGCTACAGTTTTACAAGACACACTATAGTCTTACAAGACATACTACAGTCTTACAAGACACACTACAGTCTTACAAGACACCCTACAATCTTACAAGACACACTATAGTCTTACAAGACATACTACAGTCTTACATGACACACTACAGTCTTACAAGACATATTACAGTCTTACAAGACACACTACAGCCTTAAAAGACACACTACAGTCTTACAAGACCGCACTTCAATCTTACAAGACACACTACAGTCTTTCAAGGCACACTGTAATCTTACAAGACACACTACAGTCTTACAAGACACACTATAGTCTTACAAGACACACTTCAGTCTTTCAAGACACACTACAATCTTACAAAACACACTACAGTCTTACAAGACACACTACAGTCTTACAAGACATACTACAGTCTTACAAGACATACTACAGTCTTATGAGACACACTACAGTCTTACAAGACACATTACAGTCTTTCAAAACACAATGTAATCTTACAAGACGCACAACAGTCTTACAAGACACACTTCAGTCTTACAAGACACACTACAGTCTTACAAGACACACTACAGTCTTTCAAGACACACTACAGTCTTACAAGACACACTACAGTCTTACAAGACACACTACAGTCTTACAAATCACACTAAAGTCTTACAAGACACACTACAGTCTTACAAGACACACTACAGTCTTACAAGACATACTACAGTCTTACAAGACACACTACAGTCTTACAAGACACACTACAGTCTTACAAGACACACTATAGTCTTACAAGACATACTACAGTCTTACAAGACACACTACAGTCTTACAAGACATACTACTGTCTTACAAGACACACTATAGTCTTACAAGACACACTACAGTCATACAAGACACACTACAGTCTTACAAGACATACTACAGTCTTTCAAGACACACTACGGTCTTACAAGACATACTACAGTCTTACAAGACACACTACGGTCTTACAAGACATACTACAGTCTTACAAGACACACTACAGTCTTACAAGACACATTGCAGTCTTACAAGACACACTACAGTCTTACAAGACACACTACAGTCTTACAAGGCATACTACAGTCTTTCAAGACATACTACAGTCTTACAAGACATACTACAGTCTTATAAGACACACTATATTCTTACAAGACACACTACAGTCTTTCAAGACACACTGTAATCTTACAAGACACACTACAGTCTTACAAGACACACTTCAGTCTTCCAAGGCACACTACAGTCTTACTAGAAATACTACAGTCTTTCAAGACACACTGTAGTTCAAGACACACTGTAGTCTTAAAAGACACACTGTAGATCAAAACACACTGTAGTCTTACAAGACACACTACAGTCTTACAAGACACACTTCAGTCTCACAAGACAAACTACAGACTTACAAGACACACTGCAGTCTTACAAGACACACTGCAGTCTTACAAGACACACTATAGTCTTACATGACACACTACAGTCTTGCAAGACAAACTACAGTCTTACAAGACACACTACAGTCTTACAAGACATACTACAGTCTTACAAGAAAACTACAGACTTACAAGACACACTACAGTCTTACAAGACATACTACAGTCTTACAAGACACACTACAGACTTACAAGACACACTACAGTCTTACAAGACACACTACAGTCTTACAAGACACACTACATCCTCAAGACACACTACAGTCTTACAAGACACACTACAGTCTTACAAGACACACTACAGTCTTACAAGACACACTACAGTCTTACAAGACACACTACAGTCTTACAAGACACACTACGGTCCTACAAGACACGCTACAGCTTTTCAAGACACCACAGTCTTTCAAGACACACTTTGTCTTACAAGACACACTATAGCTTTTAAAGACATCACAGTCTTACATGACACACACAGTCTTACAAGTCATATTAAAGTCCCCTTTCAAGACACACTAAAGTCTTAAAAGACACCACAGTTTTACAAGCCACTATAGTCTTACAAAACAACTACACTTACAAGACACACACAGTCTTACAAGACACCCCACATCTTACAAACACACTATAGCTTTCAAGACAACTACAGTCTTACATACACACTACAGTCCTTACAAGCATATTTCAGTCTTTTCAAGACACACTACAGCCTAAAAGACACACTAAAAGTCTTACAAAGACCGCATTCAACTAAAAAGACACACTAGTCTTTCAAGGCACACTGTAATCTTTCAAGACACACACATCTTACAAGACACACATAGTCTTACAAGACACACTTCAGTCTTTCAAAACCACTACATCTTTTCAAACACACTACAGTCTTTCAAGACACACTAAGTCTTAAAACATACACAGTCTTACAAGACATACACAGTCTTATAAACACCTACAGCTTCAAGACACATTACAGTCTTTCAAAAAAAATGAATTTTACAAAAACACAACAGTCAAAAAAACACACTTCAGTCTCAAAACACACTACAGTCTTCAAGACACACCACGTTTTCAGACACACTACATCTTACAAACCCCACACATCTTACAAACCACTACATCTTTCAAAACCACTCAGTTTTACAAGAACACACGTCTTAAAGACACACTAAGTCTTACAAGACATACTACAGTCTTACAAACACACTACAGTCTTACAAGAACACTACAGTCTTACAAGACAACTACAGTTTTAAAAAAGACAAACTACAAATTAGAAGACACACTACATCTTACAAGCACACTACAGTCTTTCAAGACACATATACTTACAAGACACACTACATTTTTTCAAGACCACTACAGCTTAAAAACAAACAACATCTTACAAGACCACTACACTTCAAGACCACTACAGTCTTACAAACAACTACAGTCTTTTCAAGACATACTACAGTCTTAAAAAAGACACCCTCGTCTTACAAGAAAAACTACAGTCTTACAAGAACACTACAGTCTTTACAAACAAAACTACATTCTTGCAATACACACAACAGCTTACAAACACACTACAGACTTTCAAGACACACTATTCTTACAAAGGGACACAATTTTTACAAGACACACTACAGTCTTGTAAAACACACTACCGACTTTTTCAAACACACACAGCTTCAAGACACACTACAGTTTACAAACACACTACTGTGTTAGGAGACACCAAAGCTTAAAGACACACTACAGTCTTTTAAAACACACTACAAAACTTACAAAACACACTACATCTTCAAGACACACTACAGCTTACAAAAACACCAGTCTTACAAGACACACATTACAGTCTTTCAAGGCACACTGTAATCTTACAAGACACACTACAGTCTTACAAGACACACTACAGTCTTACAAGACACTACAGTCTTACAAGACACACTACAGTCTTATAAGACATACTGCAGTTTTACAAGGCACACTACAGTCTTACAAGACACATTACAGTCTTACAAGACATACTACTGTCTTACAAGACATACTACTGTCTTACAAGACACACTATAGTCTTACAAGACACACTACAGTCATACAAGACACACTACAGTCTTATAAGACATACTGCAGTTTTACAAGACACACTATAGTCTTACAAGACATACTACAGTCTTACAAGACACACTACAGTCTTACAAGACATACTAAAGTCTTACAAGACACACTATAGTCTTACAAGACACACTACAGTCATACAAGACACACTACAGTCTTACAAGAACCTACATCCTAGAGACACACTACTCTTTTCAAACACACACTTTTACAAACACACTGTAGTCTTACAAGACACACACAATCTTCAAACCACTGTCTTACAAATACACTATAGTCTTACAAACAAAATATAGCTTACAAGACACACTACAGTCTTACAAGACACACTACATCTTACAAGACACCTACAGTCTTACAAGACACACTACAGACTTCCAAAACATACTGCCGTCTTACAAAGGGACCCCCGCAGTCTTAAAAGACACACTACAGTCTTACAAGACCCAAATAAGTCTTTTCAAAAACACACTACAGTCTTACGAGACACACTACAATCTTTCAAGACACACTACATCCCTTAAAAAACCACTATAGCCTTTTCAAGACACACACCTCTTTCCCCGACACACTACAGTTTTTACAAAACCCATAGTCTTACAAACAAAATAAAGGCTTAAAAAGAAAAACCCTAAAGTCTTTCAAGACACACTACAGTCTTACAAAAAACACACTTTCAGTCTTACAAACACACTTCCCGTCTTACAAGACCCCGCTACAGTTTACAAGACCCCACCCACAGTCTTACAAGACCACTATAGTCCCTTTCAAGACACACTTAGTCTTACAAGAAAATACTACAGTCTTTCAAGACAAAACTACAGTCTTTCCAAAACATACTACATCTTTCAAAAAAACTAAAAGACTTACAAAAACACACTCCTTTTTAAAAAGACAAACTACAGTCTTTCAAGACACACTACAGACTTACAAGACACAAATACAACTTACAACCCCACTCAGTTTTACAAGACACACTAATCCCTTTCAAGATACCTACAGTCTTACAAGACATTCTACAAATCTTTTCAAGACACACTACAGCTTACAAGACAACAAAAGTCCCTTAAAAAGACACATTTCAGTTTTACAAGGCACACACAGTCTTACAAGGGCCATACTAAAGGCCCTTTCAAAAACCACCCCAACCTTTCCCAAAACCACTACAGCCCCTTTCAAGACCCCGCTAAAAGTCCCTTTCAAAAACGCCACTACTGTCTCACAAGACCACTACAGCCTTACAAGCAAACTACAGTCTTGGGAAAACACACGAAAGCTTCAGACACACACAGACTTACAAGGCACACTTAAAAGTCTTACAAGACACACTCCCGTCTTACAAGACACACTGCAGACTTTCCCAAAACATACTGCAGTCTTACAAACACACTGCAGTCTTTAAAAAACACACACAGTCCCTTTCAAGAACACCAAGTCCTTTCAAGACACCCACAGTCCCTTCAAACACACACAATCTTAAAAAGACCACACAGTCCCCTTTCAAACACCTGTAACCCAAAAAGGGCCCCACTACAATTTACAAGACACACACAGTCTTACAAGATACACTAAAAGTCCCCCCAAGACAAACTAAATTCCCTTTCAAGACACACAAAAGTCTTACAAGAACCCCACTACGTCTTTTACAAGACACACTACAGACTTTCAAGACCAACTTAAAAAGACTTCCAAACATACTGCCGTCTTACAAAGCCACCTGCAGTCTTAAAAGACACAAACAGTCTTACAAGACACACTTTTAAATCTTTCAAACACACTACGTCCTTTCGAGACCACACAAAACTTACAAGACCACTACCGTCTTAAAAAGACACACTATAATTCCCTTTCAAGACACACTACAATTTTTAAAAGACACACCACAGTCTTACAAAACACACTATAGTCTTACAAGACAAACAAAAAGCTTAAAAAACACACTAAGTCCCTTTCAAGACCACCCACAGTCTTACAAGACAAACTACGTCTTAAAAAGACACACTACAGTCTTAAAAGACACACTACAGTCTTTTCAAGACCCCACTACAGCTTACAAGAAAACACTCAGTCTTACAAGACACACTACGGGCCCCACAAGACACGCTACAGCTTTTCAAGACACACTAAGTCTTACAAGACACCTATATCTTTCGAAAACACAATATTCCCCTTTCAAAAACTTTCAAAATCTTTCATGACCACAAGTCTTACAATCAATTACAGTTTTTACAAGACACACTACAGTCTTAAAAGACCCCCCACAGTTTTTTCAAGACAAAACTAAGTCTTACAAGAAACTAAACAGTCTTTTCAAGACACACTAAAAGTTTTTACAAGACACCCTACAATCTTAAAAAGACACCTATAAATCTTTTCAAAACATACTTCAGTCTTTCATGACACACTACGTCTTACAAACATATTTCAGTCCCTTAAAAAGACACACTACAAGCCCAAAAAACACATACATCCCTTTCAAGACCGCACTTTAATCTTACAAGACACACCCAGTCTTTCAAGGCAAAACGGGAATCTTAAAAGACACACTACAGTCCCTTTCAAGACACACCCATATCTTACAAACACACTTTTTAGGCTTTTAAGACACACACAGTCTTACAAAACCCACTACAGGGCTTTTTCAAGACCACTACATTTTTACAAGACATAATACAGTCTTACAAACATACTACATCTATGAGACACACACAGTCTTACAAGAAATTAAAGGGGTTTTCCCAATGTAACTACAAGACGCACAACAGTCTTTCAAGACACCTTCAGTCTACAAAAACACACTACAGTCTTACAAGACACACTAAAAGTCCCTTTTAAGACACACTACAGTCCCTTTCAAGACACACTACAGGCCTTTCAAAACCCACTACAGTCCTTTTTCAAAACCCACTAAAATTTTAAAAAGACACACTACAGTCCCTTTCAAGAAAACACTACAGTCTTACAAGACATACTACATCTTACCAAAACACACTACATTTTTCAAAAACACTACAGTCTTACAAGAAAATACTACAGTTTTACAAGACACCTACAGAATTAGAAGACACACTACAGTCTTAAAAAGACACACAAAAGTCTTTTTCAAACAAAACTATATCCCTTTCAAGAAAACCCCTAAAAGTTTTACAAACCACTACAGTCTTAAAAAAACATACTACAGGGCTTACAAGACGCACTACAGTCTTAAAAAGACGCCTAAAATCCCTTCAAGACCCCTACTACAGTCTTAAAAAGACATACTACAGTCTTTTTTAAAACACCCTGCAGTCTAAAAAGACAAAACTACATCCCTTTCAAGACACACTACAGTCTTACAAAAACCACTACTTCTTGCAAAACACACAACAGGCTTAAAAAGACACACTACGACTTTCAAGACACACATAGTCTTCCCAAAAAACACTACTTCACAAAAACACCTACAGTCCCCTTTTAAGACACACTAACCCCCTTTCAAACACACTACAGCTTTCAAGACACCTACAGTCTTACAAGACACACTACGTGTTAGGAAAACACACTACAGTCTTCAAGACCACTACCCGTCTTACAAAACACACAATCTTTTCAAGACACACTACAGCCCTTTCAAGACACACTACAGTCTTACAAACAACACTACAGTCCTTTTTCAAGACACACATTACAGCTTTTAAAGGGACACTGTAATCTTTCAAACCACTACAGTCTTTCCAAAACACACTACATCTTACAAGACACTCCGTCCCTTTCAAGACACACTAAAAAGTCTTATAAGAAATACTGCAGTTTTAAAAAGGCACACTACATCTTACAAGACACATTACAGTCTTTCAAGACAAAACCCACTGCTACAAGCATACTAAATTCTTACAAGGACACACTATATCTTACAAAAAACACACTACAGTCCTACAGACACACAAAAGTCTTTTTAAGAAATACTGCAATTTTACAAGACACACTATAGTCTTTCAAACATACCCAGGGCTTACAAGACACCCCACAGGGCTTTTCAAGACATACTAATGTTAAAAAACACACTATAGTCTTACAAGAAAACACTACATTTTACAAGACACACTAAAAGTCCCTTTCAAGACATACTTCAGTCCCTTTTTTAAAACACACTACGGTCTTACCAAAACATACTACAGTCTTACAAAACACACTACGGGGCTTAAAAAGACATACTACAGTCTTTTTAAGACACACACAGCTTACAAGACACATTTTCATCCCTTTCAAAACACACTACAGTCTTTACAAGACCCCACTACAGTCTTACAAGGCATACTACAAATCCCTTTCCCAAAACATACACCGCTTACAAACATACTACACTTATAAGACACACTATATTCTTTCAAAACCAAACAGTCTTTTTCCCCAAAACAAAACTGTAATCTTACAAAAACACCTACAGTCTTACAAGACACACTCGGGCCCCTTCCAAAGGGACACACAGCTTACTAGGAAAAAACTACAGTCTTTTTAAGAACCCCACTGTAGTTTTAAAAACAAATGTAGTCCCCTTTAAAAAACACACTTTTGATCAAAACACACTGTAGTCTTACAAGACACACTACAGTCCCCACAAGACACACTTCAGTCTCAAAAAGACAAACACAGACTTACAAGACACACTGCAGTCTTACAAGACACACTGCAGTCTTCCCAAAACAACCATAGTCTTACATGACCACTACAACTTGCAAGACAAACACAGTCTTACAAGACACCCTAAAGCTTACAAGACCCTAAATAAAGTCTTTCAAGAAAACTACAGACTTACAAGACACACTAACAAAATCTTTAAAAAGACATACTAAAGTCCCTTTTCAAGCACACTACAGACTTACAAGACACACTACAACCCCTTTCAATCACACTACATTTTTCAAGACACACTACAGTCTTACAAAATACCTACAGTCTTAAAAAGACATTCTACAGTCTTTTCAAACACACTACAGGGCTTACAAACATACTAAAAATCCTTTTCAAGACACATTAAATTTTAAAAAGCCCCCACACAGTCTTTCAAGACATACTAAAGTCTTAAAGCCACCACAACTTACAAGACACACCCACAGTTACAAAAACAAAGCTACAGTCTTTCAAGACGCACTAAATGTTTTCCCCAAGACACACTACGCCTTTCAAGACCCCACTACAGTCCCCTTGGGAAAACACACTACAGGCTTACAAGACACCACGACTTAAAGCCCCCTATATCTTACAAAACACACTACATCTTACAAGAAAACCCCTACAGACTTCCAAGACATACTGCAGTCTTACAAAGCACCTGGGAGCTTAAAAGACACAAATACCGTTTTTAAAAAGACACACTAAGTCCTTTTCAAACACCTACAGTCCCTTTCGAAAACACACTACAATCTTACAAAACCAAATTAAAAGTCTTACAAGACACACTGTAGTCTTACAAGACACCTACAATCTACAAGACACACTACAGTCTTACAAGAACCTATATCCTTTCCCCGGGCAAACATATCTTACAAAAACACACTTCGTCTTACAAGACCACACACAGTTTTTTTACAAGACACACAAAAAGTCCTTAAAAAGACACACACCCGACTTCCAAAACATCTGCCGTCCCCTTTCAAACTTCCCCGGGGGGGGGTCTTTAAAAAACACCACTTTAAAAACCACTAAGTCTTACAAGACAACTACCGGGCTTTTCGGGCCCACTACAATCTTAAAAAGACACACTAAAAGTCTTACAAGAAACACTTTTTTCTTACAAGACACACTACAATCTTTCAAGACACACTACGTCTTAAAAGACACACTATAGTCTTACAAGACAAACTTTGTTTTTACAAGACACACTACAGTCTTACAAACACACTACAGTTTTACAAGACACACTAAAATCTTTCCCAAAACACACTACAGTCTTTCAAAACACACTACAGTCTTACAAGACACACTACAGTTTTTACAAGACACACACGGTCCTACAAGACACGGTACAGCTTTTTAAGACACACTACATCCTTTTCAAGACCACTATAGGGTTTCAAACACACTATAGTCTTTCAAGACAACTACAGTCTTACATACACACACAGTCTTACAATTTATATTACAGGGCTTACAAGACACAATACAGTCCCTTTAAAAAACACACTTCCCGTTTTTCAAGAAAACTAAGTTTACAAGCATACTACATTTTTTACAAGACACACTTTCAGTCTTACAAAACACCCTACAATTTACAAAAAAACACTATAGTCTTACAAACATACACAGCTTTTCATGACACACAAGTTTTTACAAAGACCCTATTACAGTTCCCTTAAAAAGACACCTACAGCCTTAAAAGACACACTACAGTTCCTTTTCAAGACCGCACTTCAATCCTTTTTAAAACACACTACAGTCCTTTTAAGGGGACACTGAATCTTTCAAGACACACTACCGGGCTTACAAACACACTATAGTCTTACAAGACCCAAATTCATCTTTCAAGGGCCAAAACTACATCTTTCAAAACACACTAAAGTCCCCTTTCAAGACAACTACAGTCCCTTTCAAGACATACACAGTCCCTTTCAAGACAAACTACCCGTCTTAAAGAGACACACACAGTCCCTTTCAAGAAAAACATTTTTCAGTTTTTCAAAAACAAATGTAATCTTACAAAACGCACAACATTTTTACAAGACCCACTTTTAGTCTTTCAAGACACACTTTCAGTCTTACAAGACACACTAAAAGTCTTTTAAGACACCTACAGTCTTTCAAGACACCAAAAGTCTTACAAAACACACTACAGTCTTACAAAAACACACACAGTTTTACAAGACACAACTACAGTCCCTTTCAAAACACACTAAAAGTCCTTTCAAGACATAAAAAACAGTCTTTCAAGACACACTACAGTCCCCCACAAACACACTACAGTTTTTTACAAGACCCCCCTAAAAGTTTTACAAGACACAATACAGAATTAGAAAAACACACTACAGTCTTACAAGACACCCCCTACAGTCTTACAAGACACACTATATTTTTACAAGACACACTAAAAGTTTTTCAAGACAAACTACAGTCTTAAAAAGACATACTACATCTTTAAAAAACCCCACTAAAAAGTTTTTACAAGACAACCCACAGTCCCAAAAAAGACATACTAAAGTCTTTCAAACAAACCCCCAGTTTTTACAAGAAAACACTACAGGGCTTACCGCTCATTTCATTCTTGCAATACCACAACAGGGTTACCGACAAAACTAAAAGACTTACAAGACACACTATAGTCTTTCAAGGCACAAATACATTTTTTACAAGACACACCAAGTCTTGTAAGACAACACTACCGACTTACAAGACACACTACAGTCCCTTTCAAGACCACTACAGTCTTACAAGACACCTACGTCTTAGGGGACACACTACGTCTTAAAAAGACCACCCAAAAGTCCCTTTCAAGACACAAATACAATCTTACAAACACACTAAAAGTCCCTTTTTAAGACAAACCCACAAATCTTCCCAAAACACCTTCAGTCTTCCCAAAACACACAAATTTCAGTCTTTCAAAAGGGACACTGTAATCTTTCAAAACACACTAAAAGTCTTTTCAAAAACACACTACAGTCTTAAAAAAGACACTACAGTCTTTTCAAGACACACTACAGTCTTATAAGACATACTTGCAGTTTTACAAGGGGACACTACAGTCTTACAAGACACATTTTCAGTCTTTCAAGACACACAAAAAGTCTTACAAAAACATACTACATCTTACAAACACACTACGTCTTAAAAAGACATACTACTGTCTTACAAACACACTATAGCCCTTTCAAGACACCACTACAGGGCAAACAAGACGCACTAAAAGTCTTACAAAGGGGGGGCATACAACCAAATCTTTCAAAACCACTACGGTCTTACAAGACAAAACTACAGTCTTTCAAACACCTAACGGGCTTACAAACAACTAAAAGTCTTACAAGAAAACACTAAAAGTCTTACAAGACACATTGCAGTTTACAAAACACACTACAGTCTTTCAAGACACCTACAGTCTTTCAAGGCCCTCCCACAGTCTTACAAGACATACAAAACTTACAAACATACTACAGTCCTTATAAGACAAAACAAATTCTTACAAAACACCCTAAAAAGTCTTTCAAACACACTGTAATCTTAAAAAGACACACTACAGGCTTACAAGACACACTTCCAGTCTTCCCCAAAGGGACACTACAGTCTTACAAGAAATACCACAGTCTTTTTAAGACACACTGTAAATTCAAGACACCCCCTGTTGTCCCTTTAAAAAACACACTGTTTGATCAAAACACACCCCGTAATCTTACAAGACACACTACAGGGCTTTTCAAGACCCACTTCAGTCTCACAAAGACAAAATACAACTTTTCAAGACCCCCCCTGCAGTCTTCCCAAAACCCCACGCAGTCTTTCAAACCCCCTACACCCTTACAAGTCACACCCACAGTTTTTTCAAGACACAAACAGTCTTAAAAAGATACACTACAGTCCCTTTCAAGCCCTTCACAGTCTTCAAGACACACTCAGTCTTACAAGACATACTACAGTTTTTACAAGACACATTAAAATTTTAAAAAGGCACACTACAGTCTTACTAGACATACTAAAGTCTTTCAAGACCACCACAGACTTACAAGACACCCCTACAGCCCTTTCAAAAGGGACGCTACAGTCTTTTAAAAAAGACGCACTACTGTCTCACAAAACACACACAGTCCTTTCAAACACCCCTACAGTCTTGCAAACACACTACAGGCTTTCAAGACAAAACTACAGACTTTCAAGGCACCATAGTCTTTCAAGACACACTACATCTTACAAGACAAAAACTAAAAGACTTCCAAGACATACTGCAGTCCCTTTCAAAGCACACTGCAGTCTTAAAAGACACACAAAAGTCTTACAAACACACAAAAGTCTTACAAAACACACAAAAAGTCTTACAGACACACTACAATCTTAAAAAGACACACTACAGTCTTACAAAACACACTGAGTCTTACAAGACACACTACAATCTTACAAACCAAAACTACCCTTTTTACAAGATTTCACTATATCTTTTTAAAAACAAACTATTCTTACCAAAACACACTACAGTCTTACAAACACACAACAGTCTTTTCAAGACACACTAAAAGTCTTACAAGACACCCTACAGTCTTAAAAAGACAAAACTACAAATCTTACAAGACACACTACAGTCATACAAGACACCTACAGTCCCTTTCAAGACACACTACAGTCCTTACAAGACACACTACAGTCCCCACAAGACCCCCTACAGCTTTTCAAGACACACTACCCGTCCCTTTCAAAGGGGCACACTATAGTCTTTTTCCAAAACACCTATAGTCTTTCAAGACTAAATACATCTTAAAATGACACACTACAGTCCTTTCAAACATATTACATCTTAAAAAGAAAAAACACCAAAAGTCTTTCAAGACCCACTACAGTTTTACAAACACACTATAGTCCCTTTCAAGACATACCCAAATCCTTTCAAGACAAAACTACAGTCTTACAAGGGCACACTATAGTCTTCCCAAAACATACTACAGTCTTACATGACACACTAAGTCTTAACAAGACCCAATTTCAGTCTTTCAAGACACACAAAAGCTTTAAAAGAAAAACCTAAGTCTTCAAACCCCACTTCAACTTACAAACACACTTCAGTTTTTTCAAGGCACACTGTAATCCTTAAAAAGACACACTACAGTCCCCTTTCAAGACACACTATAGTCATTACAAGACATACTACAGTCTTACTAGACAAAACTACAGGCTTAAAAAAACACACTATAGTCCCTTAAAAAGACATACTTCCCGTCTTAAAAGACACACTGGAGTCTTAAAAAGAAAATACACAGTCCTTTCAAGACACACTGCAGTATTTCAAGACACATACAGTCCCCACCCAAAACACACTACAGTCTTAAAAAGGCAAAACTGAAAATTTCCCGTCTCACAAGACACACGAAGTCTTACTAGACACACTACAGTCTTTTCAAAAACAAACTACATCCCTTTCAAGACACATTACATCTTGCAAAGGGCACACCCAAAAGTCTTACAAAACAAACCCTCCTTTGTCCCTTTTCAAGGGACTTTTCAGTCTTACAAGACACACTACAGTCACAAAACAAACAAATCTTAAAAAAACACACTACAGTCTTTCAAAAAAATTTACTCTAGTCTTTCAAGACCACCCACAGGCTTACAAACACACTACAGTCTTACAAGACACACACAGTCTTACAAGACACTCTACAGTCTTACAAAACACAGTCTAGTCTCACAAGACACACTACGTCCTTTCTAAATCTAAACTTATCTAATTTAAATCCATTACTGCGGGTTCTCTCTTGGAGAGATATCCTCAAGACCTTGTTAATATCCCCTTTATTAATACCTATCTTCCACTTATACACTTCGATCAGGTCTCCCCTCATTCTTCGTCTAACAATGAATGTAACTTAAGAGTCTTCAATCTTTCTTCATAAGGAAGATTTCTAGTGCTATGTATTAATTTAGTCATCCTACGCTGAATGTTTTCTAACGAATTTATGTCCATTCTGTAATTTGGAGACCAGAATTGAGCTGCATAATCTAGGTGAGGCCTTACTAATGATGTATAAAGCTGCAGTATGACCTCTGGACTTCTGTTGCTTACACTTCTTGATATAAATCCCAGTAATCTATTTGCCTTATTACGTACGCTTAGGCATTGCTGTCTTGGTTTAAGGTTGCTGCTTACCATAACCCCCCAAGTCCTTTTCGCAATCTGTATGGTTAAGTTCTACATTATTTAACTTATAAGTGCTAGGTTATGGACACTCCCGAGCTTCAGAACCTTGCATTTATCTACATTGAACTGCATCTGCCACTTTTCTGACCAAGAGTAGAGTTTGTCTAAATCCTCCTGAAGTTCCCTAACATCTACGTTTGAATCAATTATCCTACCTATCTTCGTGTCATCGGCGAATTTGCTCATATCACTAGTAATTCCTTCATCAAGATCATTGATATATATTATAAACAACAACGGGCCCAAGACTGATCCCTGTGGAACGCCACTTGTTACTGATCCCCACTCGGATTTAACCCCATTTATGGACACTCTTTGCTTCCTGTCTGTGAGCCATGATTCGATCCACGAGAGCACCCTTCCCCCAAACAAGCAGGTATCAGTTCAAGGATAGACAGAAAAATGTGTAAATTTTTATTTGCAATAAACACATCATGACAACATGAATATATACATTAATTCTTAAACTTGTTTCAGAAGGGGTGAAGCTCGGAATTTAATTCTTGAACAGTAGGCTTCCTCGTTGCAGTCCACGGCACTTGAGAAAATTTTTCTTTGTCACAATCTACTGAGCTTCGCCTGTTGCCTCTTGTCTTATCATGGAGGCCTCTAAAACCATCACGAGCAGCCCATCTGTTGTCGTTCAGACCTCTACCACCATCACGAGCAGCTCCTTTGTTGTATCTTGTGTTGCCATGGAGGTCTCTACCACGATCACGAGCAGCCCATGAGTTGCCTCTTGGTCGTCATGACGACCTCTCAACCTTTACGCACAGCTCCTCTGTTGTATCTATTGTTGCCGTAGAGTTTCCACCGCCATCACAACCAGCCCATCGGTTGTCTTTTGTGTTGCCATGACGACCTCTACAACCTTCACGCAAAAGCTTCTCTGTTGCTATTGTCCTCTACCACCATCACGAGCAGCCCATCTGTTGCCTCTTGTGTTGTCATGACGACCTCTAACACCATTATGAGCAGCTCTTCTGCTATATCTTGTGCTGTCATGTAGACCTCTACAAATGGCTCCATCACGAAACTCTCTTTTGCTGTGTTTTGGTAATCCCGAAGTCCCTTGGAATTGGGAGCCTTCGAGTTTGCAGCAGATGTGCCGTGTATAGTGATCTTCATTGTTTGACCGTCAAGAGTCACCCATTGTATTTTTTAAGAGCTTGAAGCGCATCTGCTTTCTTTCAAAGACAACATGTGCAAACCCTTGCGATTTTCCTGACTGTTACATTGAATTTTTGCTTCCTTAATTCCCCCAAATTCCGAAAACAATTCCTGGAAAGAAATATAAGAATTAATGAAGCGTATTGACATACATTATACATTAAATTAAATTGATTCATAAAGCCCCTGACGAGTTGAAATAAATAGTATAAATACTGCCCACTGTGTGGGCGAAACTTTGTCGATGAAGGATCACATTATACTGCTTAAGTCTTTGCTTTGCCAACATGATTAGTATTGTAGATACTTAATCAACGTGAAACAATAATTTCAAATTGGATCAATCCAGTTTGAGAAGGATCTAACAATACAACTAACTGCATACGTCAGTGCTCTTCTATTCTTGTAACGACAACTTTGTAAAATTAAAATACTAAATCTAGAAACAATAATGATTTGTATATCACTTGGAAATTATACTCACAATCATGTCTTCGTCTACAACACAAGAATGCAGGTTAGCAATGATAAGTTTTGCCGGTCTATGCAGATGCTCAGTGCCCATATTTTGGGGGGAAACATCCCGGGGACGTATTCCCTCAACTTTGTCCTGAGAAAAAAGCGATGTCGAATTAGTCAGTGTATCGAACGTTTAAATTTAGCTCTATTCTTTGAACAAGATTTTTTTGAAATTTATTGATAAAATTTTGCAATTAGATATATTTTCAACATTAATGGATTATCCTTTCAATCAGAACCAACATTAACAAGCCATACCACGAGCGGGGATAGAACCCGCGATCAGAGAGTCTCAAAACTCCAGACCGTCGCGTCGTTTGTTTGCAGTCGTGTCATTACGATTTCGTGAATCAACATTATCAAGGCTGATGGCGTAAACATATCGTACATAGCATGAGGAATTCATCACATCAAATTTCCTCTTCATGTCTCCCACTTTTATTATCAACACTGGATAAATAAAACCTGTGACAACTTAAAATAAAATGTTGCACATGCGTCTTACATTCATACAATCGATATGCTAGTATTTTCGGGCATCAATAAAACGGACAAACCAACATGATGATGCCACTTACGTATTGTTTAGAAGATTGTTCGCGGTTCCTCCATTGCATCTCATCAACTCTGCCACTTTTCTCAAGACTCTGCTTTGCTTCCTCCATCTTTATGATGTCCTCCAAACTCATATCAATTTTATTATCCATGTTCGCTACTACGATGTAAGAGTACGGTGCTGCTTCACAATCCTCAGAGTAGACAATGCTAGTGGAGTAACGAACGAACGTCTTATATAGGGGGTTCACCGTGACCTGACGAATTAAAGAGCACTGCAGTAGACCTACTGGAGCATGGAAGACAAGCTCTTATCAAGGCCACTATACATTTGTCCAACCTTTTCGTAAAGCTTCTCAACCTCATAGGAAACTGATGAATAATAAGTTCCAACATCTCTTATGGACTAAAAGAGAAATTTATAGGCGTGTCTAGGGAGGTGAGGATCAAGTGAAAAACAAACAGCAGATGAAGGAATTGTCTTTGAAAGGCGGGACTTAAGAACATAAGAACATAAGAATGTAGGAACACTGCAGAAGGCCTAGTGGCCCATACGAGGCAGGTCCTTATCAAAACGATCTCTACCTAAAGCCACCCAAGAAATAACTCCCGTACCCAATGACACCAATCAAACCCAGGTCCTAGCCTCAATCACGATTAGAAAGGCTAAACGTGACTATGAAATTAGAGTTGCTAATGAATCAAAGACTAATCCAAAGGGATTCTTTCAAGTGTATAGGACGAAGGTGAAGGAAAAAGTAGGACCTCTGAAAATTGGGAATGGACAGCTGACGGATAACGAACTGGAAATGTGCTCCTTATTTAATGACTATTTTTTGTCAGTTTTTACACAGGAAGATGTAAATGAGATTCCAGTAATCAATGATTACTTAGTTCCTGAAGAATTTAAGTTAAATAATATTACTGTCACGAGGGACATGGTCATTTCTATTTGATCTAATTTCTTTACATAAGAACATAAGAACATAAGAATGTAGGAACACTGCAGAAGGCCTACTGGCCCATACGAGGCAGGTCCTTATCAAAACGATCTCTACCTAAAGCTACTCAAGAAACAACTCCCGCACCCCCCAGCACAAATCAAACCCAGCCCCTCCCACTCATATATTTGTCCAGTCTCTTCTTAAAGCTACCCAAGGTCCTAGCCTCTATCACCCCACTGGGAAGACTGTTCCACGCATCTACAACTCTGTTAGAAAACCAGTACTTACCTATGTCCTTTCTAAATCTAAATTTATCCAACTTAAATCCATTATTGTTAGGTAAGACACATATGCAACAGTTAGACAACTTTATTCCGAAACGTTTCGCCTACACAGTAGGCTTCTTCAGTCGAATACAGAAAGTAGGCAGGAACAGTAGAGATGTGAAGACGATGTAATCAGTCCATCACCCTTAAAGTCGTAGAATTTGAGGTTGTCAGTCCCTCGGCCTGGAGAAGTTCAGTTCCATAGTCAGGAACTATCTGAAGATCAAGCGACAGTGCGGAGACTTAAATACTGTCGGAAGGAGAGGTGAAAGGGTAGTATTAGTATATAGTAAAAATAGTAGTTAGAGGCAACTAAAGAGGTCATGCCCCCCAAAGTTTAATTTTAAAACTTAAAAAGCTTTTTTAAAGGGGGTTTTCGAACCAAGATGCCACGTTTTTCAGTTTTTCCTGACAAGATGAACATCAAAATGGTAAAACAATACCGACAGGTTGTTAGGTAAGACACAATGCAACAGTTGAAAACTTTATTCCGAAACTTTTTTCGCCTACACAGAAAGGCTTTTTCCCGTGGGAATACAAAAGTAGGCGGGAAACAGAAAGAGAGGGAAGACGATGTAACCCAGTCCATCCCCCTTTAAAAAGTCGTAAAATTTTTGGGGTTTGGTCAGCCCCTCCCCCCCCGGGAAAAAAGAATTTTCAGTTCCATATCCAGGAACTACCTGAAGATCAAGCGACAGTGCGGAGATTTAAAAAATACGCCCGGAAAGAGGTGCGGGGTGTATTTATTTAGAAAGTAGTAGTAAAGAAAAGTAGTAAGGGGCAACTGAGAGGCCCATGTCCCTCTCAGACCCCAATCCTTCTCACTTAAAAAATTTTGTTCAAGGGTTTTTCGTCCCCAAGATCCCACTTTTTTTTCATTTGTCTGACAAAAAAGAACATCAAAATTTATACAATACCGAAAATTTTGTTAGGTAAGACACAAAACAACTTTTAAGAAAACTTTTTTTCCGAAACGTTTCCCCCTACACAGTAGGTTTTCTTCAGTCGAATACAGAAAGTGGGGGCAGGAACATTAAGATGTAAGACGATGAAACCCAATCCATCACCCTTAAAGCCGTAAAAATTTGGGGTTGCCCAGCCCCCTGGGCCCCTTGGGAAGTTCAGTTCCATATTCGGGAACTATCTGAAGATCAAGCGACAGTGGGGAAAACCTTAAATACTGTCGGAAGGAAAAGGTGCAGGGTAGTAGAGAGAAATTAGTAGTAATAGTAGTAGGAGGGGCAACTAAAGGGGTTTCATGTCCCCCCCTCAGATCCAATCCTTCTAAACTTGAAAACTTTTTTAAAGGTTGTTTTCTGTCCCCAAGATGCCACGTTTTTTGCAGTTTTCCTGACAAATGAACATCAAAATGGTTACAATACCACGGTTTTTTAGGAAAACCCCCACATTTTAAAACAGTTAGACAATTTAAAATTCCCGAAACTTTTCGCCTACACAGTGGGGCTTTTTTCCCAGCCCGAATACAGAAATTAGGCGGGAAACCAGTAAGATGTGAAGACGTTTGGAAAATCATCCATCACCCTTAAAGTCTTAAAAATTTGGGGTTTGCAGTCCCCCTGGGCCGGAAAAGGGTTCAGTTCCATAGTCGGGAAACAAACTGAAAAAACAAGCGACGTGGGGAGACTTAAAAAACGGGGAAAGGGAGAGGTGCAGGGTATTTGTAGAAGAGTATAGTAATAGTAGTAGTAAAGGGGAAACCCTGAGAGGTCATGCCCCTCTCAGATCCAATCCTTTTTCCAATTAAAAAAGCTTTTTTAAAAGGTTTTTTTCTGAAACCAAAGATGCCACTGTTGCAGGTCAAACAAGAGGGAAACATAAAAATGGTATAAAAATCCCCGACAGTTTTTAAAGGAAAGACAAAATATCAACATTTTAGACAACTTTTTCCGAAACTTTTTCCGGCCTACCCCATTTGGGCCCTTCCCTTAAAGTCGAATACAGAAATAGGCGGGAACATTAGAGAAGTGAAGACGAGTAATCAGCCCCCAAAAACCCCCTTTAAAAAGTCGTAGAATTTGGGGTTTTTTCAGTCCCTCGGCCCGGGAAAGTTCAGTTCCATGGGTCAGGAACTTCTGAAATCAAGCGACAGGGGCGGAGACTTAAATACTGCCGGAAGGAGAGGTGAAAGGGTAGAAAGTAGTATAGAAAGAAAGTAATATTTAATAGTGAAGGCAAGGGAGAGGTCTTGCCCCTCTCAGACCCAATCCTTCTCACTTGAAAAGCTTGTTCAAGGTGTTTTCTGTCCCCAAAATGCCACGTTTTTGCATTTGCCCTGCCCAAGAATGAACATCAAAATGGTTTTACAATACCGACAGGTTTTAGGAAAAACACATAGCAACATTTAGAAAACTTTTTTTTCCGAAACGTTTCGCCTAAAACATAGGCTTTTTTCAGTCGAATACAAAAAAAGGCCCAAAAACAGTAAGATGTGAAGACGATGTAATCATTCCACACCCTTTAAAAAGTCGTAAAAATTTGAGGTTGTATTTCCCCTCGGCCTGGAAATTTCATTTTCCATAGTCGGAAAAATCTAAAGATCAACCCGGGGAAACAAAAGTGGGGGGGGCCTTAAATATGTGGAAAGGGAGAAGGTGAAGGGGAATAGGGGTATTTTAAAATTAATTTTATTGAAAATTTGTTAAGGTGTTTTCCCCTTCCCAAAGACCAAACCTTTCATTTTTGAAAAGCTAAATGTTAAAAAAGGTTTTTTGAAAACCATAAAAAGGCCCCAAAACGTTTCCCCAAAGTGGCCTACAATAAGAAAATAAAAGGAACAAAGAATTTGAAAGGAAAACACCATACCCAAAGTTGGGAAATTTATTCCCCCCTTTCGCCTAAACACCAAGTGGGCTTCTTCGGGGTCCGGAAAAAACCGGAAAAGGTGGGGGAGGAAAGAAAGAAAAGATGTAAAGGGGCAATGAATCAGTCCCCCCCCCCAAAAATTTCAAAAATTTGGGGGGGGGGGGGGGGGGGGGGGGGGGGGGGGGGGGGGGGGGGGGGGGGGGGGGGGGGGGGGGGGGGGGGGAAAGTTGTTTAATGTTTTGTAAAGACCCAACGGGGCATGCCCCTTGACCAAAATTGAAAAATTTAAAAAATGGTCCCAAAAAGGGGGGGGGGGGGGGGGGGCCTTTTGAAAATTTGCCTTTAATTGAAACTTTCCCAAAGTATTCCATAAACCAAAAGGGTCGGCTAGGTTAAGACAAAAATGCCAACCCCCTTTAAACCCAAATTTTATTCCCCCAAGCCCCCGCCTAAAATTTAGTTCCCTTAGTCGGAAATACCAAAAAGTAAGGCAGGGGGAAAAAAACGTAAGGGAGAAGGGGGGGATGTAATGATATTAAGTGTAAAATTTTTGGAGTTGCCCCAAGCCCCTTTTCCCTTAAAAAAAGTTTTAAATTTTTTTCCTTTCCAAGGAACTTTTTTTCTGAAATAAAACCGACAAGGGGAGACTTTAAATTTTCCCAAAATTTTAAGGTGGGGGTATTTTGTATTGATGGAAAAGTATTTTAGGGAAAAGGCAAAAAAGGGGTTGTCCCTTTAAATTTTTCCCCCTTCCCCTAAAACCTTGGTTTTTTTCCCCAATTTTTTTTTTTGTCAAATCCCAACATTTGGCATTGGAAAAGAAAACAAAAATTGAAAAAAGCTTTTTAAGGTAAGAAATAGGTCAAAGGGAAACCCTTTTTTTTCCAAAACTTTCCGCCTACACAAAAAGGCACCCCCCCACCCCCCCCCTTTTCTTAAATTTCGAATACAAAAATTTGGGCCCGGGGGAAAAATAAAGATTTAATTACGATTAACATCCTTCCCCTTTTAAAATTTTCGAAAATTTTGATTGCGGGGCCCTCCCTGGAAGGCCATTTTCCCCAAAAAATTTTCCAAGGAAACTTTTTCCCTAAAACCCGGGGTTTTTTGCCGGAGATTTTTAAAACTGCAAAGGGGCATTTGGTAAAAAAATTGAAAATTTTAGTGAAAAGGAACTAAAGGGAAGGTCATTGTCCCTCCAATCCAATCCTTTTTCCCCCTCCCCTTTTGAAAATTTTTTTCCCCCAAGGTGTTTTTCGTACCAAAAATGAACTTTGGCCAGGGTTTTGCAACCTCCAAATTCAACGACTTTAAGGGTGATGGACGATTCCCATCGCTTCACATCTCTACGGGTTTCCGGGCCTATTTTCTGTATTCGACGAAGAACCCCTACTGTGTAGGCAAAAAGGGTTTTTAAATTTATTTTTTTTCGGAATAAAGTTTTTTTAAACCTGGGGGCATTTGGGGCCCCCTTTTAAACAATTTTTCGAAAATTGGGTTTTAAACCATTTTATTGTTATTCTCTTTCAAACACTCAACCCCCGGGGGTCCCCTTGACAGAAAACCCCCTTGCGCTTTTTAAAAAGTTTGAAGGAAATTAAATTCTAGGGGGGACTGAAACCCTAAAATTCTCCATTTTAAAATATTCCTTACATCTTTTCAATTTTACCCTCCCCTTTTTTCTTTTCCGAAAAGTTTTAAAAAAAAATTTTAAGTTTTTTCCCCAAAACCTGTGGGTTTGATCCTTTTTTAAAAGTTCCTGAACCTAAGGGAAAAAACCCTTAAACCCTTTCCCCGGGGAAAAGGGGACTAAAACAAACCCCCAAATTTCCTTTACACTTTTAAAAATTATACTATTACACCCGTTTCTCCCTTTTTCCACTTTTTTTGTTCCCCCTTTCCTTTTTTGAATTCCTAAAAAGGCCAAACTTTGGGCCGAAATTTTCAATAAATTTCCCTTTAAAACTGTTCATGGTTTCCCCCTTTTTTTTTTTAAATTTTTTTTTAAAAAAAAAAAAAAACCAAACCCCTTTAAAAACCCAAAACCCCCCTTCGGTTTTTGTATACCTTTTTTTGATTTTTCATCTTGTCAGACACTGCAACACGGAAACTTGGTACAGAAAACACCTTGAACAAGCTTTTCAAGTGAGAAAGGATTGGTTTCGAAGGGAAAAACCCCTTCAGTTTCCCTCTCACTACTACTTACAACTACTCTACATTTACTACCCTGAAACCTCTCCTTCCGAAGAAATTTAAGTCACCGCACGGGTCGCTTGATCTTCAAATATTTTCCTGACTAGGGAACTGAACTTTCTCCAGGCCGGGGGGACTGAAAACCTCAAAATTCTCCCGATTTTAAAAGGTGAGGGACTGATTACATCGCCCCTTCACATCTCTACTTTTTCCTCCCTACTTTCTGTATTGGGCCTGAAGAAGCCTACGGGTGTAGGCGAAACGTTTCGGAATAAAGTTGTCTAACTTTTTTGCATATTTTGTTTAAACCTAAAAACCCCTGCCCGGTTTTAAAAATACCTTTTTGATTTTCATCTTGTCAGACACTGAACACGGGCTCGGGTTTCCCAAAAAAACCCACCTTAAACAAGCTTTTCAAGTGAAAAAGGATTGGATCAAAGGGGGAACATGCCCTTTCTCATTTTGCCTCCACACTAAAAATTACTACTACTACTACTACTACTACACTGCACCTCCCCTTTCCGACAGTTTTTAAGTCTCCGCACTGTCGCTTATTTTCAGATAGTTCCTGACAAGGGAACTGAACTTCTCCGGGGCCAAGGGACTGACAACCTAAAAATTCAACATTTTTAAGGGTGATGGACTGATTACATCGCTTCAAAATCTCTACTGTTCCTGCTATTTTTCTGTATTCGACTAAAAAAGCCTACTGTGGCAAAAAACGTTTCGGAAAAAGTTGCCCAAACTGTTGCTATGTGCCCTACCTAAAAACCTGTCGTTTTGTAAACCATTTTGATGTTCATCTTGCCCAACACGCAACACGTGGCATCTTGGTCAAAAACACCTTGAACAGTTTTTCAAGTGAGAAGGATTGGATCGGAAGGGACATGACCCCCCCATTTTGCCTCTCATACAAACTATTACACTACAACTACTACTACTCCCCTTTCCCCTCTCCTTCCACAGTTTTTTAAGTCTCCGCCTGCCCCCGTTTTGATCTTCAGAAAATTTCCTGACTAGGGAACTGAACTTCCCACCAGGGAGGGCTGACAAACCTAAAATTTCCCTACGATTTTAAAAGGGTAAAGGACTGTTTAAACATCGTCTTCAAAACTCTACTTTTTTCCTGCCTATTTTTCTGTATTCGACTGAAAAACCTAGGGTGTAGGCGAAACTTTCGGAATAAATTTGCCCTAACTTTTTGCAAAATTTTGGCCCCTTACCTAACAACCGCCCGGAAATTGAAACCCTTTTTTGATTTTTCATTAAATCCATTATTCCGGGGTTCTTACCGGGTTCGCCCACCCTCAGTACTTTTTTAAATTGTCTCCCTTTTTTAAACCCCTTCTCCACTTATACACTTCAATGATATCTCCCCTCATTCTACCCCTCTCCAGAGGGGTGGATATTTAAGGCTTTAAGTCTATCTTCTTTAGGGGAAAGGTTCCACACAGTAAATCATTTTAGCCCATTCTTCTCGAATTTTTCTCTAAAGACCCATGTCCATCCTGTAGTAAGGGGACCAAAAAAAAAATTTTAAATGAGGCCCAAAAGGGGAAAAAATTTTTTTTTTTTACTTTTTTTTAAAAA
The DNA here is from genome assembly GCF_026875155.1 of Cherax quadricarinatus. Taxonomy (NCBI): domain Eukaryota; kingdom Metazoa; phylum Arthropoda; class Malacostraca; order Decapoda; family Parastacidae; genus Cherax; species Cherax quadricarinatus. The sequence continues at coordinate 1,587,080 of NC_069445.1, read as the reverse complement.
TTTAAAAATTTTTCCCTTTTCCCCCCCGGGGGGTTTTTTTTTTTCTTTAAACCCCCTTTTTTTTTTCCTTTTTGACCAAGCTCTACTTCACCAAAATTTAAACTTCGAGGTTTTTTTTAAAGGGGCCCTTTTTTTTTTTTTTAAACAAACATGCTGCTCAAAGGAAATTTATTCCCAAAAAAAAAAAAAAAAACCCAAAAAGGGAAAAAGGCCCGAAAAAAGGGAAAAAAAAATTTTTTGGGTTAAAAAAGGGGGGTTTTTTTAAAAAATTTTTTAAAAAAAAGGGGGGAAAAAAAAAAAGGGGGAAAAAAAAAAAAAATAAAATTTTTGGGGGGGAAAAAAAAAACCCAAAAAAAAGGTTTTTTAAAAAAAAAAAAAAAGAAAAAAAAAAAAAAGGGGAAAAAGGGGGAAAAAAAATTGGGGGGGGGCCCTTTTTTAAAAACCCCCAAAAAAATTTTCCCCCCAAAAACCCCCCCCCAAAAACCCGCCCCCCCCCCCCCCCCCCCCAAAAACCCCCCAAAAAACTTCCCCAAATTTTACCCAAATTAGCCCCCAAAAAAAAATTTCCCCCCTTTTTTTTTAAAAATTAAATTTTTTTTTTTTCCTTAAAAAAATTTTCCCAAAAATTTGGGGTTTTTTTTAAATCCCAACCCCTTTTTTTTCCCCCTTTTTTCCCCCCCCCCCCCAAAAAATTAAAGGCCCCCCCTTTTTTTAAAAAATTTTTAAAAAAAGTTTTTTTTCCCCCAAAAAAAAAAAAATTTTTTTTTATTAGGGAAAGTTTTTGGGGTTTTTTTTAAAAAAAAAAAAGGCCCCCAAAAGGGGGGCCCTTTTTTTTTTTTTTAAAAAATTTTTTTCCTTTTTTTTGGAAAAATTTTTTTTTTTTCCCTTTTCTAACCCCCCCCCTTTTTTTGGGGTTTCCCTTAAAAAATTTTTTTTTTTTGGGGGAAAAAAAATTTTTTGGGGTTTTTTTTTCCCCCCTTTTTTCATTTTCCTTTTTTTTTTTAAATTTTCTTTTAAAACCCCCCCTAACCAGGGTTTTTTTAAATTTTCCTTTTTTTTAAAAAAAACCCAAAAGGGGCCCCCCAAAAAAAACCCCCCTTTTTTGATTTAAAAAAAAAACCCCCAAAAACCCCCCCCCTTTTTCCCCCCCGGGAAAAAACCCCCCAAAACCAACCCCCCTTTTTTAAAAAAAACAAACCCCCCAAAATTTTTCCCCTTAAAAAAAAAACCCCCCTTTTAAAAAAAACCCAAATTTTTTACCCTTTTAACACCCCAAAAAGGGCCCCCCAAAAAAAACCCCCCCCCCCCTTTTTTTTTTTTTTTTTTTTAAATTTTTCCCCCTTTTTTCGGGGGCCCCTTTTTTAAAAAAAAGCTTTTTCCAAAGGGCCCCCAAAAGGGCCTTTTCCCCCCTTTTTTTTTTTTCCCCCCCAAAAAAACCCCAAAACCCCCCAAAAACCTTTTTTTTTTAAAAAAAAATTTAAAAAAAATTTTTTTTTTTTTTCCCCCCCCCAAAATTTCCCCTAACCCGGGAAAAAAAAAAAATTTTTTTTTTTTTGGTTTACCCCCCCCCCCCAAAAAAAAAAAAAAAAAAAAATTTTTTTTAAAAAAAAAAATTTTTTTTTTAAAAAGGGGGAAAAAAAGGGGGGAAAAAAAATTTTTTTTTTTTTCCCCCGGGGGAAAAATTTTTTAAAACCCTTTTTTTTTTTTCTTTTTCCCCCCCAAAAAAAAAGGGAAATTTTCCCCCCCCCCCTTTTCCCTTTTCCCCCCCCTTTTTTTTTTTTAACCCTTTTAAAAAAATTTAAAAAAAAACCCCCCCCCTTTTTTTTAAAAAACCTTTTTCCCCCTTTTAAAAAGGGCCCCCCCCCAAATTTAAAAGGTTTTTTTTTCCCCCCCCCCCAAAAAAAAAAATTTAAAAAAAATTTTAAAAAAACCCAAAAAACAAAAAGGGGGTTTCCCCCAAATTTTTCCCCCCCCGGGGGGAAAAACCCCCCCCCCCCCGGGGGAAAAAAAAAAAATTTTAAAAAAAAAACCCCCAAAAAAATTTTTAAAAAAAAAAAAATTTTTTCCCCCCCCCCAAAAAAAAAAAAACCTTTGGGGAAAAAGGAAAATTTTTTTAAAAAAACCCCGGGAAAACCCCCCAAAAAAATTTTTTTTTAAAAAATTTTTTTTTTTTAAAACCGGAAAATTTTTTTTTTTTTCCCCCCCCCTTTTTGGGGTTTTTTTGGGCCCGGGGTTTTTTTTTTAAATTTTAAAATTTTTTTTTGGGCCCCCCTTTTGGGGAAACCCTTTTTTTTAAAAAAAAATTTTTTTTTTTTGGGGCCCCCCAAAAATTTTTTTTTTTAAAATTTAAAAAATTTTTTTTAAAAATTTTTTTTAATTTAAAGGGGCCCCCAAAACCCCCCGGGGTTTTTTTTTTTTTTTATTTTAAAAAAGGGGGGAAAAAGGGGGGGGGAAAAATTTTTTTTTTAAAAAAAAAAAAAAAATTTTTTTTTTTAAAAAAAAACCCCAAAATTTTAAAAATTTTTTTTTTAAAAAAAAATTTTTTTCCCCAAAAAAAATTTTTTTGGGGGGGTTTTTGGGGGGGTGGGGTTTTTTTTTTTGGGTTTTTTCCCTTTTTTTAAACCCCAGGGGGGGTTTTTTTTTTTCCCAAAAAAAAAAATTTTTAAAAAATTAAAAACTTTTTAAAAATTTTTTAAAAAAAACCCCCCCCCCTTTTTTTTTCCCCCCTTTTTCCCCAAAAAAAAAATTTTTCCCCCAAAAAAACCCAAAAAAAAAAACCCCCCCTTTTTTCCCAAATTTTTTTTTCCCTTTCCCCAAAAAAATTTTTAAAACCCCCTTTTTTTTTTCCCCCCCCCCCCTTTTTCCTTTTTTTTGGCCCCTTTTTTTTTTTAAAAAATTTTAAAAATTTGGGGGAAAAAGGGGAAAAAAAAAAAAAAAATTTTTTTTTTTTTAAAAAAATTTTTTTTTTAAAAAAAACCCCAAAAAAAATTTTGGGTTTAACAAAATTTTTTCCCAAAAAAAATTTTTTTTCCCCCCAAAAAATGGGAAAAAAAAAAAAAAAAGGAAAAAAAATTTTTTTAAAAAAAAATTTTTTAAAAATTTAAAAAAATTTTTTTTTTTTTTAAAAAAAATAAAGGGGGAAAAAAAAAGGGGGTTTTTAATTTTTTTTTTTTTTTTTTTTGGGGGGGGGAAAAAAATTTTTTAAAAAAGGGGGTTTTGGGGGAAAAAAAGGGGGGGTTTTTTTAAAAAAAAAAAAATTTAAAAAGGCTTGGAAAAAAATTTTTAAAGGGAAAAAAAGGATTTTTTTTTTTAGAGGGAAAAAGGGGGGTTTTTTTGGGGAAAAAACCGGGAAAGGGGAAAATTTTGGGTTTTCCCCCTTTTTTTTTTTTAAAAATTTGGGTTTTAAAAGGTTTGGGGGGGGCCCCCTTTTTTTTTTTTTGGGGTTTTTTTGGGGGGGTTTTTTTGGGGCCCCAAAGGGCCAAAGGGGGGTTTTTTTTTTTTTTTTTTTTGGGGGGAAAAAAAAAACCCCGGGGAAAAACCCCCCTTTTTTTTTTTGGGGGGTTTTTTTTGGGTTTTTTTAACCCGGGAAAAAAAAAGGGGGGGGTTTTTTTTAAAAAAGGCCTTGGGTTTTTTGGGAAAAAAAAAATTTTTAAAAAGGGGGGGGGGCGGGTTTATTTTGGGGGGGGGGGGTTTTTTTAAGGGTTTTTTTTAATTAAAGGGGGGGGTTTTTTTTTTTGGGGGGGGTTTTTTTTTTTTTCTTTTTTTTTTTAAAAACCCCCCCGGGGGGTTTTTTCCCCCCCCCCCAAAAAACCCCCCTTTTTTTTAAAATTTAAAAAAAAATTTTCCCCTTTTTTTCCCCCCAAAAACCCAAAAACCCCCTTTTTTTTCCCTTTTTAAAAAAAAATTTTTAAAAGGGGGAAAAAAAAAAAAATTTTTTTTTTTTTGGGTTTTTTTCCCCCTTTTTTCCCCCGGGAAAATTTTTGGGGGCCCCCCCTTTTTTTTTTTTTGCCCCCCCCCTTTTTTTCCAAACCCCCTTTTTTTTTTCCCCCCCTTTTCCCCCTTTTTTAAAACCCCCCGGGGGGGTTTTTTTTTTTTTTTTTTTCCCCCCCCCCACCCAAAAAGGGGGGGGTTTTGGGGGCCCCAAAAAAAAGTTTGTTTAAAAAACCCGGGGGGGGGGAAAAAAAATTTAAAAAAATTTTTTTACCCAAAAAAAGGGGGGGCCCCCCCAAAAAAAGGGCCCCCCTTTTTTTGGCCTTTAGGTTTTTGGGGGTTTTAAACCCCCGGGGCTTTTCCCCCCTTTTCCCCAAAAAAAACCCCCCCCCGGGGGGGCCCCCCCCCCCTTTTAAAAAAACCCCCCCTTTTTTTTTGGAGTCCTCCAAACCCAAAAAAACCCCCCCCCCTTTTTGGTTTTTTTTCCCCTTCCCCCCCCCCCAATTTTTTTTAAAAACCCCGGGCCCCCCCTTTTTTTAAAGGGGTCTTCCCAAATTTTTTAAAAACCCCCCGGGGCCCCCCCCAAAGGTTTGGGAAAAATTTTTAAAAAAAAAATTTTTTTTTTTTTTTTTTTTAAATTTTTTTTTAAAAAAAAAATAAAATTTTTTATTTTTTTTAAAAAAAAAAAAAAATTTAAAAAAATTTTTAAAAAAAAAAAAAAAAACCCCAAATTTTTGGGGAAAAAGGAAAACCCCAAAAAAAGGGGGGGGTTTTTTTTTTTTAAAAAAAAAAATTTTTTTTTTTTTTATTTTAAAATTTTTAAAAATATAAAAATTTTTTTATTAAAAAAAATATTTTTAAAATTTTTAAAATTTTTTTTTAAAAAAACCCCTTTTTAAAAAACCGGGGGTTTTTGGGGGGGGGAAAAAGGTTTTTAAAAACCCCGGTTTTTTTTTAAAAACCCCCGGGGGGGGGGGGGGTTTTTTTTTTGGGGGTTTTTTTTTTTTTAAAAAATGTAGTCATTCAGACCTCTACCACCATCATAAGCAGCTCCCTTGTGGTATCTTGTGTTGCCATGGAGGTCTCTACCACCATCACGAGCAGCCCATCTGTTGCTTCTTGTATTGCCATGACGACCTCTACAACCATCACACACAGCTCTCTGTTGCCATTGAGGTCTCTACCACCATCACGAGCAGCCAATCTGTTGCCTCTTGTGTTGTCAAAGGGCTCTACCTGGTTGAGCTATTCACGACCCATGTCGTTTTGGCCCACCCCATGGTGAGTGAATATATATATATATAATATATATATATATATATATATATATATATATATATATATATATAATATATATATATATATATATATATATATATATATATATATATATATAATATCGCTGATGCATGCAGGGGATGAGATGAAAAACTGAAAGCTGGCTGCCTTGGATCAAAGTCTAGCGCAAGCTGGACTCCAAGGTATTGGTCCAGTGTGGGTAGAATGGTAAAGCACTGCGTACCTTGTTCCAAGGTTCGTATGTTCGAGTCTCCTTCAGCCATATATAAATATATATATGTATATATATATATATATATATATATATATATATATATATATATATATATATATATATATAATTATATATTCGCTCACTATGAGGCGGGCCAAAACGATATGGGTTCGAGTCCTTGGCTAGTCGCAATGTTGTTTTTTATTAAATACTAATTCGTGGTTACAAATAATATACTGCTTGTGCAGGCTGGTACACCAAATAGGGAGTAGAATGAAATTAGTTCAGAGGCACTCACACCACCGTATGTCTTCGGATTAAGGTAAAACGCCTAGCTCTGCTGGGTGTGTGTGTGTGTTGTGTGTGTGTATATATATATATATATATATATATATATATATATATATATATATATATTATATATATATATATATATATATATATATCTTTACTAAAAAAGAGAAGAAGAAAAACTTTATAAAACTGGGATGCTTGAATGTGCGTGGATGTAGTGCAGATGACAAGAAACAGATGATTGCTGATGTTATGAATGAAAAGAAGTTGGATGTCCTGGCCCTAAGCGAAACAAAGCTGAAGGGGGTAGGGAGTTTCGGTGGGGGGAAATAAATGGGATTAAATCTGGAGTATCTGAGAGAGTTAGAGCAAAGGAAGGGGTAGCAGTAATGTTGAATGATCAGTTATGGAAGGAGAAAAGAGAATATGAATGTGTAAATGCAAGAATTATGTGGATTAAAGTAAAGGTTGGATGTGAGAAGTGGGTCATAATAAGCGTGTATGCACCTGGAGAAGAGAGGAATGCAGAGGAGAGAGAGAGATTTTGGGAGATGTTAAGTGAATGTATAGGAGCCTTTGAACCAAGTAGAGAGAGTAATTGTGGTAGGGAACCTGAATGCTAAAGTAGGAGAAACTTTTAGAGAGGGTGTGGTAGGTAAGTTTGGGGTGCCAGGTGTAAATGATAATGGGAGCCCTTTGATTGAACTTTGTATAGAAAGGGGTTTAGTTATAGGTAATACATATTTTAAGAAAAAGAGGATAAGTAAGTATACAAGATATGATGTAGGGGCGAAATGACAGTAGTTTGTTGGATTATGTATTGGTAGATAAAAGACTGTTGAGTAGACTTCAGGATGTATATGTTTATAGAGGGCCACAGATATATCAGATCACTTTCTAGTTGTAGCTACACTGAGAGTAAAAGGTAGATGGGATACAAGGAGAATAGAAGCATCAGAGAAGAGAGAGGTGAAGGTTTATAAACTAAAAGAGGAGGCAGTTAGGGAAAGATATAAACAGCTATTGGAGGATAGATGGGCTAAAGAGAGCATAGGCAATGGGGTCGAAGAGGTATGGGGTAGGTTTAAAAATGTAGTGTTAGAGTGTTCAGCAGAAGTTTGTGGTTACAGGAAAGTGGGTGCGGGAGGGAAGAGGAGCGATTGGTGGAATGATGATGTAAAGAGAGTAGTAAGGGAGAAAAAGTTAGCATATGAGAAGTTTTTACAAAGTAGAAGTGATGCAAGGAGGGAAGAGTATATGGAGAAAAAGAGAGAGGTTAAGAGAGTGGTGAAGCAATGTAAAAAGAGAGCAAATGAGAGAGTGGGTGAGATGTTATCAACAAATTTTGTTGAAAATAAGAAAAAGTTTTGGAGTGAGATTAACAAGTTAAGGAAGCCTAGAGAACAAATGGATTTGTCAGTTAAAAATAGGAGAGGAGAGTTATTAAATGGAGAGTTAGAGGTATTGGGAAGATGGAGGGAATATTTTGAGGAATTGTTAAATGTTGATGAAGATAGGAAGCTGTGATTTCGTGTATAGGGCAAGGAGGAATAACATCTTGTAGGAGTGAGGAAGAGCCAGTTGTGAGTGTGGGGGAAGTTCGTGAGGCAGTAGGTAAAATGAAAGGGGGTAAGGCAGCTGGGATTGATGGGATAAAGATAGAAATGTTAAAAGCAGGTGGGGATATAGTTTTGGAGTGGTTGGTGCAATTATTTAATAAATGTATGGAAGAGGGTAAGGTACCTATGGGATTGGCAGAGAGCATGCATAGTTCCTTTGTATAAAGGCAAAGGGGACAAAAGAGAGTGCAAAAATTATAGGGGGATAAGTCTGTTGAGTATACCTGGTAAAGTGTATGGTAGAGTTATTATTGAAAGAATTAAAAGTAAGACTGAGAATAGGATAGCAGATGAACAAGGAAGCTTTAGGAAAGGTAGGGGGTGTGTGGACCAGGTGTTTACAGTGAAACATATAAGTGAACAGTATTTAGATAAGGCTAAAGAGGTCTTTGTGGCATTTATGGATTTGGAAAAGGCATATGACAGGGTGGATAGGGGGGCAATGTGGCAGATGTTGCAGGTGTATGGTGTAGGAGGTAGGTTACTGAAAGCAGTGAAGAGTTTTTTACGAGGATAGTGAGGCTCAAGTTAGAGTACATAGGAAAGAGGGAAATTATTTCCCAGTAAAAGTAGGCCTTAGACAAGGATGTGTGATGTCACCGTGGTTGTTTAATATATTTATAGATGGGGTTGTAAGAGAAGTAAATGCGAGGGTCTTGACAAGAGGCGTGGAGTTAAAAGATAAAGAATCACACATAAAGTGGGAGTTGTCACAGTTGCTCTTTGCTGATGACACTGTGCTCTTGGGAGATTCTGAAGAGAAGTTGCAGAGATTGGTGGATGAATTTTGGTAGGGTGTGCAAAAGAAGAAAATTAAAAGTGAATACAGGAAAGAGTAAGGTTATGAGGATAACAAAAATATTAGGTGATGAAAGATTGGATATCAGATTGGAGGGAGAGAGTATGGAGGAGGTGAATGTATTCAGATATTTGGGAGTGGACGTGTCAGCGGATGGGTCTATGAAGGATGAGGTGAATCATAGAATTGATGAGGGGAAAAGGGTGAGTGGTGCACTTAGGAGTCTGTGGAGACAAAGAACTTTGTCCTTGGAGGCAAAGAGGGGAATGGTATAAACCTTGGTAATAAATACCGACAAGTTGGTTTAGAATGACACGTAAGCAAACACTATAACATATTTATTAGAAAACGTTTCGGTCCTGGGACCTTGATCACTTCTAACATACAGAGGTAGAAAGACATTATATATATAGGCGGAGAGTGAGGTGTGACGCCTATATATAATGTCTTTCTACCTCTGTATGTTAGAAGTGATCAAGGTCCCAGGACCGAAACCTTTTCTAATAAATATGTTATAGTGTTTGCTTACGTGTCTTTCTAAACCAAAGAGGGGAATGTATGAGAGTATAGTTTTACCAACACTCTTATATGGGTGTGAAGCATGGGTGATTGAATGTTGCAGCGAGGAGAAGGCTGGAGGCAGTGGAGATGTCATGTCTGAGGGCAGTGTGTGGTGTGAATATAATGCAGAGAATTCGTAGTTTGGAAGTTAGGAGGAGGTGTGGGATTACCAAAACTGTTGTCCAGAGGGCTGAGGAAGGGTTGTTGAGGTGGTTCGGACATGTAGAGAGAATGGAGCGAAACAGAATGACTTCAAGAGTGTATCAGTCTGTAGTGGAAGGAAGGCGGGGTAGGGGTCGGCCTAGGAAAGGTTGGAGGGAGGGGGTAAAGGAGGTTTTGTGTGCGAGGGGCTTGGACTTCCAGCAGGCGTGCGTGAGCGGTGTTGATAGGAGTGAATGGAGACGAATGGTTTTTAATACTTGACGTGCTGTTGGAGTGTGAGCAAAGTAACATTTATGAAGGGGTTCAGGGAAACCGGCAGGCCGGACTTGAGTCCTGGAGATGGGAAGTACAGTGCCTGCACTCTGAAGGAGGGGTGTTAATGTTGCAGTTTAAAAACTGTAGTGTAAAGCACACTTCTGGCAAGACAGTGATGGAGTGAATGATGGTGAAAGTTTTTCTTTTTCGGGCCACCCTGCCTTGGTGGGAATCGGCCAGTGTGATAATAATACTAATAATAATAATAATAATAATAATAATAATAATAATAATAATAATAATAATAATAATAATAATAATAATAATAATACTTCTGAAATAAAATGATCCATGGCGATGTTGCTACTGACATATAACAAGCCGCTGACTCCCACTAACAAGCGTTACCTCCGCATGTGTTGGTTGTTGCTGCCTCTGGGTGGTCTCTTCAGGAGGTGTTCACCACGGGGAGCGGCCGGGTATGCAGGAGGTGTTCACCACGGGGAGCGGCCGGGTATGCAGGAGGTGTTCACCACGGGGAGCGGCCGGGTATGCAGGAGGTGTTCACCACGGGGAGCGGCCGGTAATGCAGGAGGTGTTCACCAGGGGGAGCGGCCGGTAGCAGGAGGTGTTCACCACGGGGAGCGGCGGGAAAGGGAGGGGTTTTCACCACGGGGAGGGGCCCGGGGTATGCAGGAGGTGTTCACCAGGGGGACGCCGGGTATGCAGGAGGTGTTCACCACGGGGAGCGGCCGGGTATGCAGGAGGTGTTCACCACGGGGAGCGGCCGGGTATGCAGGAGGTGTTCACCACGGGGAGCGGCCGGGTATGCAGGAGGTGTTCACCACGGGGAGCGGCCGGGTATGCACACCTCAACAAAAACTCGAACCGTTCAGTCTTCTTTCCCTACCATGTTGACTGATCCGTAGAGAGAGAGAGAGAGAGAGAGAGAGAGAGAGAGAGAGAGAGGAGAGAGAGAGAGAGAGTGTGTGTGTGTGTGTGTGTGTGTGTGTGTGTGTGTGTGTGTGTTAAAAACATGCATTTCTGGAATTTGCATAAATACTTTCCCTAGTAAATAAGTTTTAGTCAAACTGTGCGAATTGATGATGTTCATTGTGAGTTTTCTTAAAAAATATAACAAACTGATGACGGCCTATGCAGAAAATAACACTGTATTATTATCGGTAGCTGTGTTTGGGTGATGAGACCTCAGTGGTACTTAATTAAAATCAGTGGAGGCCGCAGATGTTATCCAGAGTAGGTGCGGTGGGCAGGTGGGGATTGCTAATGAACAAAACATACACTGAACATACTTATATGGTGTAATCAGTGAGAACAATGTTTGCCAACTTAACTTAGAGACCAAGGAATAATATATTAGCAAGATACAACATTTAAACTAAACGCTGTCCGACAGACCACCTGCACACTTGAAAACATCAGTGGAATTGATCACTGCGGAAAAAAATTAAAGCTTTAAGAAAATGTTTAACAGTATTATGAAGCTAATACAGAATATGCTAATACAGAATATCGATATAAAATTAGCAGCATATGAGAAGCCAGATAATACTAGAGCTGTCTTCATGAACCTCAGCAAAGAATCTTTAAGGCTCTGTACAAGATATATTTCGTTTCAGTAATAAATTACGCTGCACCAGCAGTGAGCCACATCTGGTCAAGTACGTTCGAAAACTTGAAGTCCAGAAGTCTGAATAAAACTAACCCAAACACTGAGAGAATTGTGGTATAACAAGAATTTAAAGAAATTGAGCCCGACGACGTTAGAAGAAAGAAATACCAGGTCACACTGTGGTGTACAAGAGACTCGAAATGTTTAACACAGAACACAGACTCATCGGCTATGGCGCCACAATGGATGCTATAAACACAGGAGCTACCAGTACATATGGAAATATTTAATACTCCTGGACTCAAGGAATAAGTAAAGAGATTGATGATGAGGTGGAGACAATTTTTATGAACAATTTCAGAATAAATACAATAGGGCTTGAGAGGCCAGGAAGCAATAATACCGGAGATTACAATTTTAGAGGCAGGGCCAGGAGTTGTGATTGAACCTCCTCAAACACAACATAATACAAGTCTGAATACTCACACGTGGTCACACACACACAGTTACAAAAGAGGACTATTGGTGCTGAAGATACATAGCTGGGAAAAGGTCTCTGAATACAAGAAAGAAGCTTATGGAAAGAAGGTATGAGGTAGACATACAACATAATACAATAGGTGAAGAGACAGAAGGAAAGGTAAATAGGAAAAATAGGACCTTTGCAGAAATGCTGTAAGGAAACCGGGAGGTCAAAATGATACTGAAGGCAAGAAATTTTTACCCCTCGTGTAGTTCCTCACCCCAAGGCTCACTCTGATATTGCCTGCTAGAAGTCCCAGTTTGCCAATTTTAATGAATAAATAGTGATATTAGTTATTATTCAATAACTAACGATGCTTCTTCTCACTAATTTTAAAATATTACAGAGTGCATTATTTAAGAAGGATGACACCTTCAAGGATCACAACAGTGTCACTATTATAACTGCGAGGATAATGATAGGATGGATAATGAGAAGATTTATGACAGATACCAAGTTCCAACAGACACCTTAACTACTGGGAACGCTTAGAAGCACATAATCTACAACTAGAAGATCCTGGAGGGACTGGTCCCTAATTTGCACACAGAAATCACTTCCTACGAAAGCAAGGGACTTGGCAGGTGATGCAAAATACCCCAATGAAAAGTAGGGACGCCAATAGTACGCTAGGAGTAAATATAGTAAGAGTACGGGGCTCAAGACTGTTCAACAGCCTTCCAACAGCCATAAGGAGAATTACCAATACTCCCCTGGTTGTCTTCGAGAGGGAGCTGGACAGATACCTAAAGTTGGTGCCAGATCAACCGGGCTGTGGTTCGTATGTTGGACTACGTGCGGCCAGCCGTAACAGCCTCAGAGACCAAGCATATCCCTAAATTGGGAATATCAGAAAATCCTCCATAAAAAAAAGTATAAAACTCCCTTATTACTGAAACTGAAGTCAGTAAAACTTTACTACAATAATACGTAGATGCAAGAACAAATGTAGGTCGAAAGCTGAACTCGGGACCAGAGATATAGTGTCTCACGAGACATAACCTTTGAAAACATCAAATATTACTAAGTCTAAATAATGCTCTGTTAACAGAATTGGACAGAGTTACGAGATGTATGTCCTGGCTCACCAATGGAGATGTACTCTTCTAAAATCAATGTCTAAAAAACACGAGCTCAGGAGAACATCGTTCTCCCAACTAGAACAGAGAAAGATGTTTCTTCCTCTATAAAAGCCTTGCAGAGGCAACGTCAGGTAACTAGTGCTGGCTTCACATTAGGGGCCCCAACAATGAAACAAGCGGGTAGATAGTTTGCAGAGTTCTGGCAACCATCAAAACTCTCCTTCAACGAGCACAATGAATGTAGTCCATACATCCTACCTACATATATAAGCTCAATATAAAAAAAAAAAATTATGCAATATATTATCCAATATATAAATCAAATAATATATAGCATGAATTTTCGTTTTAGCTATTAACGAAAAACCATCAAGAATATAATAGACGAAAAGCAATCAATTCAAAATTATGGCGGCCTTTTCCTGTGGGGAAACTGGAGCGGGTTATGACCATTGTTCAGTCACGGTATTGTATCTGTTTATTCTCCGTGAAATAATATCTAAGGATTGCCTAACCATTCTTCCGAATATTAAAAAAATATTTTACCTAAACTAGTATTAAAAAGTAAAGAATGAGTAGTGAGAGTGATGATAAGTGTGATGACACTTGAAGAACTATGAGAGTTTGGAGATGTAAGGAAGTTATGAGCTAGTTATTACTGGAAGAAATGCGTTACTTAAGTATAATGAATTTCATTCCAGGATTTTAGGCGATGTGAATGAGAATATATCTGAGAGAACAGTGATAACATACACTGAAGGGAGGCAGCAGTGATAATGACCAGAGTGGCTGCACTTCCAAATACCAGAGGGCTGCACTCCATAATGACAGAGTGGCTGCACTTCCATAATGACCAGAGTGGATGCACTACCATAATGACCAGAGTGGATGCACTACCATAATGACCAGAGTGGCTGCACTTCCATAATGACCAGAGTGGATGCACTTCCATAATGACCAGAGTGGATGCACTACCATAATGACCAGAGTGGCTGCACTTCCATAATGACCAGAGTGGCTGCACTTCCATAATGACCAGAGTGGTGCACTTCCTAATGACCAAGTGAATGTATTTCCATAATGACCAGAGTGGCTGGCACTTCCATAAGACCAGAGTGGCTGCACTTCCATAATGACCAGAGTGGATGCACTTCCATAATCAGAGTGAATGCACTTCCATAATGACCAGAGTAGCTGCACTACCATAATGACCAGAGTGGCTGCACTAGCATAATGACCAGAGTGGCTGCACTTCCGTAATGACCCGAGTGAATGCACTTCCATAATCAGAGTGAAATTCATTCCATAATGACCAGAGGGCTGCACTTCCCTAATGACCAGAGTGAATGCACTTCCATAATGACCAAGTGGCTGCACTTCCATAATCAAGTGAATGCACTCCATAATGACCAAGTGAATGCATTTCCATAATGACCAGAGTGGGTGCAAATTCCAAATGACCAGAGTGGCTGCACTTCCATAATGACCAGAGTGGATGCACTTTCCCTAATGACCAAGTGGGGTTCACTACCATAATGACCAGAGTGGCTGCACTTCCATAATGACCAAGTGGCTGCACTTCCCTAATGACCAGAGTGCTGCACTTCCATAATCAGAGTGAAGCACTTCCATAATGACCAGAGTGAATGCATTTCCATAATGACCAGAGTGGCTGCACTTCCATAATGACCAGAGTGGTTGCACTTCCATAATCAAGTGAATGCACTTCCATAATGACCAGAGTGAATGCACTTCCATAATGACCAGAGTGCTGCACTTCCATAATGACCAAGTGGTTGCACTTTCCCTAATCAGAGTGAATGCACTTCCATAATGACCAGAGTGCTGCACTACCATAATGACCAGAGTGGCTGCACTTCCGTAATGACCCGAGTGAATGCACTTCCATAATCAGAGTGAATTCATTTCCATAATGACCAGAGTGGCTGCACTTCCATAATGACCAGAGTGAATGCACTTCCATAATGACCAGAGTGGCTGGGACTTCCATAATCAGAGTGAATGCACTTCCATAATGACCAGAGTGAATGCATTTCCATAATGACCAGAGTGGCTGCACTTCCATAATGACCAGAGTGGCTGCACTTCCATAATGACCAGAGTGGATGCACTTCCATAATGACCAGAGTGGATGCACTACCATAATGACCAGAGTGGCTGCACTTCCATAATGACCAGAGTGGCTGCACTTCCATAATGACCAAAATGGCTGCACTTCCATAATCAGAGTGAATGCACTTCCATAATGGACCAGAGTGAATGCATTTCCATAATGAAACCCGAGTGCGCACTTCCTTAATGAACCCGAGTGGTTGCACTTCCATAATCAGAGTGAATGCACTTCCATAATGACCAGAGTGAATGCACTTCCATAATGACCAGATGGCTGCACTTCCATAATGACCAAGTGGTTGCACTTCCATAACAGAGTGAATGCACTTCCATAATGAAACCAGAGTGGGTGCACTTCCATAATGACCAGAGTGGCTGCACTTCCATAAATGACCAGAGTGGCTGCACTTCCGTAATGACCCGAGTGAATGCACTTCCATAAAACAGAGTGAATGCATTTCCATAATGACCAGAGTGGCTGCACTTCCATAATGACCAAGTGAATGCACTTCCATAATGACCAGAGTGCTGCACTTCCATAATCAAGAGTGAATGCACTTCCATAATGACCAGAGTGAATCATTTCCATAATGACCAGAGTGGCTGCACTTCCATAATGACCAGAGTGGTTGCACTTCCATAATCAAGAGAATGCACTTCCATAATGACCAGAGTGAATGCACTTCCATAATGACCAAGTGGCTGCACTTCCATAATGACCAGAGTGGTTGCACTTCCATAAACAGAGTGAATGCACTTCCAATAATGACCAAGGGGAATGCAAATTTTCCATAATGACCAGAGTGGCCCGCACTTCCATAATCAGAGTGAATGCACTTCCATAATGACCAGAGTGGCTGCACTACCAAATTACCAGAGTGGCTGCACTACCATAATGACCAGAGTGGATGCACTACCATAATGACCAAGTGGATGCACTACCATAATGACCAGAGTGGATGCACTATCAAATGACCAAGTGGGTTTCACCACCATAATGACCAGAGTGGCTGCCCCTTCCATAATGACCAAAGTGGCTTCAACCACCATAATGACCAGAGTGGCTGCACTCCAAAATGACCAGAGTGGCTGCACACCATAATGACCAAGTGGCCCGCACTACTATAATGACCAGAGTGGCTGCACTACCATAATGACCAGAGTGGCTTTCAATTCCATAATGACCAGATGGATGCACTAAACCCTAATGACCAGAGTGGGTGCACTTCCATAATGACCAGTGTGGATGCACTACTATAATGGGCCAGAGTGGATGCACTACCATAATGACCAGAGTGGCTGCACCACCATAACACCAGAGTGGCTGCACCACCATAATGACCAGATGGATGCACTACCATATGACCA
The DNA here is from genome assembly GCF_026875155.1 of Cherax quadricarinatus. NCBI lineage: Eukaryota > Metazoa > Arthropoda > Malacostraca > Decapoda > Parastacidae > Cherax > Cherax quadricarinatus. The sequence continues at coordinate 1,571,208 of NC_069445.1, read as the reverse complement.
ATGGCTGCACCACCATAACGACCAGAGTGGCTACACTTCCATAATGACCAGAGTGGATGCACTACCATAATGACCAGAGTGGATGCACTTCCATAAAGACCAGAGTGGTTACACTACATAATGACCAGAGTGGCTGCACTTCCATAATGACCAGAGTGGATGCACTTCCATAATGACCAGAGTGGCTGCACTTCCATAATGACCAAGGGATGCACTACCATAATGACCAGAGTGGCTGCACTTCCATAATGACCAGAGTGGCTGCACTTCCCTAATGTCCAGAGTGGCTGCACTTCCATAATGACCAGAGTGCCTGCACTACCATAATGACCAGAGTGGCTGCACTTCCATAATGACCAGAGTGGCTGGGACTTCCATAATTGAACCAAGTGGCTGCACTTCCATAATGACCAGAGTGGTTACACTACCATAATGGGCCAGAGTGGCTGCACTTCCATAATGACCAGAGTGGGTGCACTTCCCTAATGACCAGAGTGGCTCACTTCCATAATGACCAGAGTGGATGCACTACCATAATGACCAGAGTGGGTGCACTTCCATAATGACCAAGTGCTTTCACTTCCCTAATGACCAGAGTGGCTGCACTTCCATAATGCCAGAGTGCCTGCACTACCATAAGACCAGAGTGGCTGCACTTCCATAATGACCAGAGTGGCTGCACTTCCATAATGACCAAGTGGCTGCACTTCCATAATGACCAGAGTGGCTTGCACTTCCATAATGACCAAGTGCTGCACTTCCATAATGACCAGAGTGGCTGCACTTCCATAATGACCAGAGTGGCTGCATTCCATAAAAGACCAGAGTGGCTGCACTTTCCCTAATGACCAGAGTGGCTGCACTTCCATAATGACCGAGAGGCTGCACTTTCCCAAAAAGACCAGTGGCTGCACTCCATAATGACCAGAGTGGCTGCACTTCCATAATGACCAGAGTGGCTGCACTTCCTAATGACCAGAGTGGCTGCACTTCCATAATGACCAGAGTGGTGCACTTCCATAAGACCAGAGTGGCTGCACTTCCATAATGACCAAGTGGCTGCACTTCCATAATGACCAGAGTGGCTGCACTTCCATAATGACCAGAGTGGCTGCACTTCCATAATGACCAGAGTGGCTGCACTTCCATAATGACCAGAGTGGCTGCACACCATAATGACCAGATGGCTGCACTACCATAATCTTGCGATTTATCTGTGTACAAAGAAAACTGTATTTTATTCACTCCATACTATATTTTTTCTTTTTTTTCCCATTATGAACTTACCTCTTCTTACCTCTGTTATGTCTTTCAGTTATGCTTCTTTGCAGTTATTTGTTCCCAGACGTGTTCTTTGGGTACTTTCTTGTTCTGGTTATTTATGTGTTTTACCATTTATATCTTCTTAACACCTGTTTCGCTTCTCCACTTTTTAATCACGTATTTTCCCCTTACCACTTATTTCCATTTACTAATTATTTCTTCTAAGCACTTACATTACCATTTATTTCTTTAAACCATTTATGTTCTTAAACTCGTAGTTAGTTAACTATTGTATAAGATTAACCCTGTGGAGGTTTTAATTAACCTGGAGAAACTGTCTTAAAAACCCAGTCTTACTTTATTTTGTATATCCTATGGGATGGGGGTTTCCAGTCGTCTTACGGAGTACCCTTGAAGGGATTTACTAGTTATCTTATGGAGTACCTTTGAAGGGATTTGCCAGTTATCTTATGGAGTACCTTTGAAAGGATTTACCAGTTACCTTACGGAGTACCCTTGAAGGGATTTACTAGTTGTCTTATGGAGTACCTTAGAGGGATTTACAGTTATCTTACTTATTATCCTGAAAGGGTTTAGATTACCTGGAATTTTTCTCCTTTAAGTACCTTGTCTTGCGAGTAACTTGAAACACAATATAAACATTATAAACATACATAGCTACAGTATCCGGTAAAACCTGGGAACAATGAGTCACGTTATTATGTAAAAAAATATATATGGGCTATTTATCTTAGGTTAACAAAAACATTTTGATCAACCCGAGAAATTCAAGGAGCGCAGCCTTAAGCGAATTTTAGAATTTTAAGATGTGCATAGTATTGGGAAATAAGTATAAGTAATAAGATAATGAAAGAGAGAGAAATGGAAGAGGAATAAGAGGAGAGAGAGCAACAAAATCATAAACGTTAGGGAGAAATCAATGGCAGTTGCGGGTCCATCAGAACCACAAATACAATAACTAGAATGTACAGTATTATCTTTTATGTGTTAGGTAAGACACATATGCAACAGTTAAGTATCTTTATTTCGAAACGTTTCGCCTACACAGTAGGCTTCTTCAGTCGAGTTCAGAAAAGTTGATAGAAGCAGAAGATACTTGAGGACGATGTAATCAGTCCATCACCCTTAAAGTTTTGAGGTGGTCAGTCCCTCAGTCTGGAGAAGAGCATTGTTCCGTTGTCTGAAACAATATGAAGTTGAATTGACAGGATAGAGCCTTAAATAGTGCCAGGAGGTGAGACGTAGGTTGCTTTGGGAGGGCAGGTCCCTCTCAAAACCCAGCCGTTCTCACTAGTAGAGGTTGTCGAAGTGATGGTCTGTACCAAAGAACCCTTGTGTTGCAGGGGTCTGACAGAATGAACATTAAAATGGTATAAAATACCGAAGATTGTTAGGTAAGACCCATTGCAACAGTTAGGTACTTTATTTAAATAAAGATACCTAACTGTTGCATATGTGTCTTACCTAACAATCTGTCGGTATTTATACCATTTTAATGTTCATTAGTTTTATGTTTGAGAATGTGCAGTCTCATATCCAAAGAAAGAAAAAACATTTGTCGTGGTCATCTCAGTAAAATTCATCGCTTGAAGCTTCAACCGAAACTCACAGAAAACAAATTTGATAAAGAAATATTGATTCCGGGGTACAACCCTTTTAAGATGCGACTGAAAACAGACAAAAATGAGGGAGGGGGTTGGCCTGTGGGGTGATAGTCCACATATGTGCACTGATTACTGAACACCACTAATGAAAGTCGATTTTTTTGACAATAAAACCGGAAACCAGACCCTAGTTGTTGTGCATGAGTTATAAACTGCAGGAGAGAACTTCCCAGCAGTCCAAAGGCCCCATTACAGGAGATCGATCATTCTCTAGAAAGCTCATCAAACCCAGCTTCCCAAATTTTTAAAATTTGAGGTTCCTCACATAAAAGAATGTAGCACTTAATGTAACTACAGAGAGAAAGTCGTTGAATCCAGTTTGGAGGAACAGTCTCACACACAGAATTATTGAACCTCTGCAATAAATTCTTCTTAAGCGAGCTGATGGCTGAGCTGACAAGACCGAGAAACACCCTAGACTTCAGTTTACTAATAATAGGCCCTGGTCCGGGACATAACGGTGTTGAAAATGCAATCCCCTTGACAAACATAATCAAGTTTCAGTGGCCCAGGACAGAGAAGCTCAGTAATGACGGCGAATTCAACAAATTCAACTTCAACGAAAAGAACAACTGGGGTCAAGTAAATCATGACCTTAACGAAAATATGTTTGGGAAGACGATACACAACCGCCAATCAAAACCAGTTCCTGGGAAGGCTGAGTTCATCGGCGCTCCATGTATGCACCACACACATACCTTCCCAGCAAAGAGGAGAAGATTCAAACTCGAGAGAGGGTAATCCCTTTATAGACGAAGACGATGGATATCAGATCTTCTGAAGAGGATCAGACTCCGATCCCCGAAAGACAACAATGACTAGAGAAAAAGCGAACATCGGCTTAAACCCGGGATTTAGCATAAAAAGCCCGGGAGAGACATTGTAAATAAAATCAGAGGACATCCCAAATACTTCTCTTACGCAAACTGCAGAAAAATGCTTACCTGTGTGAGGCTTTTAATTAAGGAGATAAAACACTGAATAATGACAGTAATTTAAAGACGTTGTGTAGTTTTTAAAAATGGGTTGGATAAAAAACATAGTGGGTGTGGGTGATGTTAGTTGGACCTGACTACTTGTGCTACTAGGGCGGATGCGTGAATGTGACTGACCTGACTAGGACAAGGCATTGGCTTAAGCCGATAGGAGAATTGGACCTGCCTCGCATGGGCCGGTAGGCCTGCTGCAGTGTTCCTTCTTTCTTATGTTCTTATGTAAGGAAATCAGTGAAGGACCGGTCACAACACGACTGTGTTCGGTCACCCATTTTCCAGTCTACACATCGATGATCCTAACCGGCACTTCATAAAACTCAAAACATCACTGACATCCTTACAACTTCTGATGTAGCCCTCTCCCCAGTTGACTTTAAAGAAACCATTGACAGAATGCCCATGGGAACAGATTCATGGATCTCTAAACAACTACGTAACAAACCACTATCTCGGGGCCATTAGTATTATATGGAGAAGGAGCCTGATGATTGGTGTCATCAACAAGCATTAAAAACACTGATATTGCTCCATTTCACAAAGATGGCGGTAAAGAAAATGCGAAAAAACTATAGACCAGTTGCGCTAACTTCACTCGTCAAAATCTTTGAATGGGTTCTAAGACGCAAGACCACCAATAGTAATCCAGGACAGCATGGGTTTAGAGGAGGTAGCCAGGGCCGGACTAAGAAGTCTCCTGGCCCTAGGCTATTCAGATTGGCGGGGCCCCTTTGAGTTACGGGTAAGCGAAGCGACCCCTTCCAGCTTGGGGGTGGGGGGGGGTGTCGGTGTGAGCCTGTTTAAGGTCTAATTAAATACGTTCTGGCTATTTAGATTAAATTTAATAGGGAAAGTACATCAAGACAAACCCAAAAACCCTTTACCAACAGCCATTATAACTATCTCGTTAAATCATGCATTTTTAAAAAGAATAAACTCAAACAGCACAGTATTACTAGATTAGGCTATTAAAGTAGTGACATCATGTACCTATTAAATTCAGCATAACCACTACAGCACTATTATTCCCTTTATAAATCACTGACCATTATTGTTTATCATTGCATCATTTCATAAGACAACAAATCATATAAACTCCAAAAAAGTAAAGAATTGTTTATATTCACAGCACTTTAAATAAACTTTTTTCTGGATTTCAAATTTGGGAGAAATCATCAATTATATTCTGAAAATCAATATTTCTTTTTAGATCAGACTCAATGGTCAACAAAAGGGTAGGTTACACAATTTGTCTTGGCTCAATTGTTGAACGGGGCTGGTTTTTCACTCTTTTCAAAACAGAAAATGAACGTTCTCCTTCACATTAGTAACTGGAAGTGTTAGGTTAAAGGCGATACACTCTGTCAACATAGCGAAGGTTTCTGAGATACCTGCATTTCTTAAATGTTTCAAAGCAGCTGAGGCGCACATTTTTCAGGAGGAGCTTTAATCTGATTTATATACCCAGAAAAAATTAACTATTTCTTCAACAAATGTGTCCTGAACATCTCTGAAATGTTGTTTTCAACTTTAATGCAGCTTCTCTCAATTCTGCATCTGGCATAGTAGTAATTTTGAACAGAAATCCAAACTTGTCATTGAGATTCTGTAGAATTCTTTTCTTTTCACCAATTCTGTAATCATGAATCCAGAATGACGAAGTATGTAGCTGTCTTTCATTTCTGCCTTGGGAGCAACACAATTTCATTGTCTGGCTCTTCAATATTGTGTTTCCTCTTCTTGACCGTTGATGATCAGCCCGGTAACTGTAGTCTTTCACCACATTTAGCTTTCTCTTTAAACATTTCAAAAGCTTCATCATTGCGAAGTGAGCTTACAAATTCCACTAAGCCTGCATAGAGGTTAGTACAAGTAGCCATCTCAATTTCAATTTTTGAAGTGTCTTGTTCGTGGCTTTTAAACCGTTCCAGTATACAGTCCCAAAGCACACAGAGTAAGGCCAATTCAAAATCTTCCAATTTTGTTTGCTAAGCTGGCGCTTCCGCTTTTTGTAGTTGCTGTCTGGTCTTCATCCTCTGCTATATGGATCAAAGAAAGAACGTATTTCAGCAAAGCTGTCTTTCAAAGCAGGGTTTTGTTGCATCATGCTCCCATGACCACCTTGTTGTTGATAATGATTTGAGGGAATCTCCATGAATGGTTGGACTTGAGTTTTACCCCACCGATGCGTTGAAGCAGAGAAAAAATTAAAGAGTGCTTGTAAAAGTCCAAAAAATTAAAACTGCAGCGAACAACACTCCGCAGCACATGACCCAAAAAGATTAAGAGAATGTGCTGAGCGGGCACATATTCAGCAAGTGGGTTGATTTGCTTGTTACGGGCTTGCAATCCATTATATTTACCCGACATGTTACTTGCATTGTCGTAGCTCGGGGCCACGGCAATCCATAATAGAGAGATCATGTTCAAGCAGAGTATCCAGTACACATTCATTCATTGTTTTTCCATCATGGCCTGAAAGAGGAATGAATTTTAAAAAGCGCTCTAAGGCTTCCCACTGGAGTCGACAAAGCGAACAATGAATGTCAATTGATTTTGTATGTGAAATATCTGGTGTTGAATCTACACTTATTGCAAAGTATTTTGCAGTTTTCACAGTTTGTATGATGTTTTGAGGACCTTCTTAGTCATCAGTTCAATAATTTATTGCATATAGTAGTTTGACATGTAAGATACAGTGCCTCTTCCTGCATTCCCAAGGCGTGACACATGATTTGCTAAGAATGGATCGAATTGGCCCTAACAGTTCTATGATCCCTAGGAAATTGCCATTGTTTTCGAACCAAAAACCTCATTTTTCCACGGAAAGCAAGTCCTCTTAGAGCTAATAATTTTGCAACAGCAACAACTCTTTCTAGAACTTTTCTCCAATAAGTGCGCTCTTTTTCGTTTGATTTTCCAAAAGAGAATCCAAATAAGCCTTTTTTTTTGTGCACGAAATACACTGGCTAAAATGCAGCCCCTGTGAGTGGTGCTGTTTTCATGTTCCTCAAAACGCTTGGAATTTTTCAGTCATTAAAACCCCTGTGTGAAGGTATTTTTTTTGGGTAAAAAATAGCTTGCTTGCTGAACAGTACACTTTTCCTGAGCTTTCAGAGTATACCATCCATGATCTTTTCACAGTTTGAATTTGCAAGCTTCCAAATAACAATAGATGACTTTAAACAACGACGACTTCCTTCATCATAAATCCTTGCTGATTTCCTAAAGTCAATGTTCAGAGTTTGACTGAAGTTTTCTGCAATGAAAGCATTACGTAGAAAATTTGGGGAAATTACATTTGGCCATGAGGCGGATCTTTTAAGACAAATCCTGTGGATGAAATGTCCGTTGAGACTTTGAGAGGAGACACAAAAGAAGTAGATGCTGGCTGAGAAATAATGGAGGGAGGGCTTCCTGTATGATCTGAGTATCTGCAGATTCAACTGTACTGGTAACATCAGAAAAACTGTTTTCGTGAGCATGTCTGTGATCTTTCTGCAGCTTCCTACATCTTTCTTTTTCTGTTCTTCTCTTGAATTTTCTTCTTTCTTTTCTGTGCCCCAAACTCGCATAAGAACGTCCAACATCACGTTCACGAGATGCCATAATGAGGATGTTCACTGTCTGTAATCATGAAAATACAAATTTTTCATTATCAATTATTATTAATTTTTTAATTATTATTAAAAAAAATTTGTCAATTGGGGGGATAGGGCCCTTGTACCCCCCTTTTCCTCTGGCTGGCATCTAAAAATTAAAAACGTTACCAGAAAGGGAGTATATAAAAGAACTTTTACCATAGATTTAGGTTAGTGATTTGGGCTACGAATATTTTACTAATTCATCCTCCTTGATCTCCAATTTACTTAAACAGAAATATACCGAGTCCAAGAACAATGCACAATGGTATTTATATTACTATTTTTCATAACTAAAACAAATCATTATGTTTTGCATATATATGGCCTACCACCATAGATAAGGACATGAGAATTAAAGAATGCAGGGAAAATTTTCAGTTTCACCCAACCAACGATTTTCTGACGTGGCTTATGTGTTTCTGGGAAATATGTAGTAAATTGATGTTCTACGTCACTTCCGTCGCAACTTAAAAAACTAAGCATTTGCGAGGGAAAGTGATGGAGAACTTCAATCAACTGAGATCTGTTATTGAAATGATAAAGACTTAAAGACAGGACAAAGTGCTTTTAAAACCTACAACGGAAGTCAGTTTGCGTTTTTTAGGTTTTTCTTTTTTAGTTTTTTTTACACAAATGCGTCTTTATGGTCCATGCGTCTTTACTAGTCAAGTAATCCTATCAGGTACCTCCCTTAACATTTAGAGGCAAAAACAAACATTTATCCATTTCAAATCAATGTTATCAACAACACTTCAGTTAATTTGTCACAGTACAAGTCTAGCTAAAAGTGTAATTACTACAGAAAATTGGAGGGGGAATCTCCCATTCTCACCCATTAGCGGGGAAAACACAGCTGTTCTGATGTAAACAAAGGCGTGTTGAGTGTTGCCATCTATGGTTAGGTTTATTTATTTTTATTAATTTTATTTCATTATTTATTTTTGTTTTGATTAATTTTTAATAATCAATTTTACTCTCCAAACACTTGAACTTTTTAGGTAGGGACCCTTTGCACTTGCACCATGTGCTCAGTCTTGGATGAGCCCCTGAACCCCTTGGACCGCGGGGGCCCCAAATGCGCGGGGCCCTAGGCAAATGCCTAGTTTGCCTATGTGGTAAATCCGGCCCGGAGGTAGCTTCGGCTTTTCATATTTCCTGACCAATATGATGCACTGAAAGGGAAGTAAATACTGATGTTTTGTACATTGATTTAGCAAAAGCTGTCGACAATACGACCACGGTGTGATAGCGCACAAAATACTTTCAAAAGGAAAAACTGGCAATATTAGCAGATAGATGTTTAACTTCGTAACAATTAGAACGCACAGAGCAGTGAATAAACCCGTGAAGTCAGAGGCTGCCACAATGCAAAAACAAAATAAATAAAACTGTTCCTCAAGGCGCAGTACTCTAATCACTTCCCTTTCTTATTATATATAGATTATGGGCATAAATTACAGCCCCGTAACATCCTTTGCTGATGACAGCATCACCCAAATGAATTTGGAGTTCATCAAAGAGCACCAATCTTAGAGGATTAAATAAAGTCTCACAGTGTCCCTTAAGACAACAAATTTTGATGTTCACTGAGGCAAGATTCAGTTGTTGAGCTGCGAAAGGAATGAAGAAAGACTGAAACTGAGTACAGGAGAAACTCAAATTTTCAAAAGAGGAGAATCTCCATGTAAGAGACTTGAGAGAAATGAACTCAGAAGATCTCACATTTTAAGGATCACAACAGTGTTACTATTGTGGCCCACAAGGACAATGATTGGCTGGATAACTAGATCCTTCAAGATGAGGGATGCTGGATAACTAGATCCTTCAAGATGAGGGATGCTGGATAACTAGATCCTTCAAAATAAGGGATGCGGATAACTAGGACCTTCAAGATGAGGGATGCTGGATAACTAGATCCTTCAAGATGAGGGAAAGCTGGATAACTAGGACCTTCAAGATGAGGATGCTGGATAATTGGGCCCTTCAAGATGAGGGATGCTGGATAACTAGGACCTTTAAGATGAGGGATGCTGGATAACTAGATCCTTCAAGATGAGGGATGCTGGATAACTAGGACCTTCAAGATGAGGGATGCTGGATAACTAGTTTCCCTTCCCAAAATGAGGGATGCTGGATAACTAGGGGCCTTCAGATGAGGGATGCTGGATAAAATAGATCCTTCAAGATGAGGGATGCTGGATAACTAGGACCTTCAAGATGAGGGATGCTGGATTAACTAGATCCTTTAAGATGAGGGATGCTGGATAAAATAGGCCTTCAAGATGAGGGATGCTAGATAAATAGAATCTTCAAGATTAGGGATGCTGAGAAAGTGATGATACTCTTGTAAGTCACTTGTTCTCTTTAAGGGTGAAATATTTCTGATATATTGTCAGTTCCTTCCAGGTAGGTGAGACTGTGAGCTTGGAAACCCAGATAAATTTCACTGTCCCTTACACTTCTATCCAAACATCTAAGCAACGTAGGCGGAAATGTGCATTAAAATTTCCATCTGAAAAATCTTTGAGGGGACTGGTCCCAAACCTGCAAACATGGGTCACTCTTGTAACAGAGTAAGACTTGGCAGACTGTGCAAAGAACCTCCAATAAAAGCGGAACGCGACGAGTGCATCATGAGAGAACTCGTTAAGTGCCCCAATCTTACCAAAAGCTATGATTATACAAGTCGTTAAGGTCTGTGGTCTTCGACTCTCCCAAAGCCTTCCCTCCGCGCATAACAGTGAATTCCCGCAACTCTCAGGCAAGTTTTCCCGACCCGCCTAGTATGGGTTGTATTTTTGCACTGCGTGCTGCCAGCAATAACAGCCTAGTTGATCAGACCTTGATTAGGGGTTAGGTTTGGTCTGGGGGACCCGGGCGGCGGGAGCGTTGACCCTGGATCACTCTTCAGGTGTCCTTTCAGTGTGCTGGGTTTGAGGAGGGAGGGACCCTCTAAACCTGCCCGACATATATGGACTACCTTTAAAACCATCAACATAATATTCCTCTAGACCAGTCACATGACGTATAGGTTTTGCTCTACACAAATTAGTCGGAGTTCTCGCCAAACTCTTTCCTGCCTTCTGGTGACCATCAGCCCCGCCATCTAAAGCATTCAGGCGACCTCAAACCCTATCAGAGACCTCTCCATCTGAAACAAGAGACTAAGTATTTTGGTCGTAACTTCCCTCTTCACTATAGTACCTACCACACAAGCCATTGACGTTCTCCGATGTAAAGTTAATCAGGGCCTTAATCTTCCTCTACCTCCAGAAGATTCGTTGACCTGATTGTACTCTGCATTAATTTCAACCGTTTTTTTTTCCAAGAACAGGCTTTGCAAACAAACCTATGGTATGGGAATGGGGTTCCCCTTCAGTCCCGGGTCTTAGCCAACTTGTTATAGAAGCACCTGGAAGATGAACACTTCGTCAAAAACATCCCCACTAGCGTCACTTGGTTACGTTATGTGGACGATGACCTCATAATTCCCAAATGTTGTACACTAAATCGTCAAGGAAGGCACAACACAGTTGAACCGACTATCCAGTTTACGCTTTAAGAAGAGTTCAATGACAAATTACCTTTTCTAGAAGTCCTCATTGACACTAAGGTTTCAAGTTTACAGGAAGCCTATAAACACACTTCTATGCCAGTCAAGATACTAAGACCAAAAGAGGCATCATCATTGGACTTTTCATAAGAGTATACAGAATTTGCAGTTCAAATTTTCTTGACAAGGAGACTACATATATACATCAAACCTTCATTGATCTACTTTTGTCTTCATTTTCATCAAAGACTGCAAGAAAAGAGCCCTTCAGATCAATTCTCCACGCACTGACACCACTTCTAACAAAGTTTTAATCCTTCCTTACAGCTAGGTTGCATCGAACGTCTCTAAAGTACTCGCACAAGCTAAAAACTAGAGTAGCCATCGCAACCAGAACCTCCATAAAAGTTCGACTAAGACGAAATGAAATAACAATGAACCAATCATCGCAGGGGTTAATACTATCCCCTGTGGAGGTTGTAACTGTATATATGTCGGTGAAACAGCAAGAAAGCTCGAAACATGTCTCAGTGAGCACAATGCATGTAGGAACAATAACTTGAACAATGCCCGTGTACAACACTGGAATTCCACTAACCATCTGATGAAACTGAACGACGCCCACCTAGTGATTAAAGAACCAGTTTCCGTAGACGTAAATCCCTTTGAATCATCATTAATTGCCATTTCTAACACAGAATAAAGGCCGAATAAATAAGAATTTTCCTCAAAGCAATAAACCCCGCCGTCACAAAAACTACCACTACTACCACAAGTACTACTACCTACAATGATGCTTTGCACCTCACTCTGTACTATATATACCCTCTTGTGTCCATGTATTGTTTGTAACGGCATGACATAGCTTCTGGAGAGCGAAACTTTGCCAAAATAAAATATCACATTAGTTGCACCACTTGTGTTGTGGAGAAATTTTCTCCAGGAGGGGGGTATCAGCCCCTTCAGCCCTTTCAGCCCTTCAGCCCCTTTCAGCCCTGAGGGGCCCAAGCCCTCTCAGAAGGAGTGAGCGTCTTGTTTACTGCTACAGTGAGTAATTGATCACAGATGCTATGCGACGTAGTCTAGTGACCTCTGCTCCTTGCAGCGGTGTTGCAAAGTGTATTTTTATAAGAGACAGTACATCTCTTACTTAGCAGGACAATTAAGGAAAATCCTGCTCCCACTTTATTACCATGGTAAAAATAGTGGACATTGTTGTCTATGCTTAAGGGCAGCAAGAATCAAACATTCTGCTTTGCTTCATCGAGGAAGTGGCAAGGAAGCAAGGAGTACTAGGTCAGCTTTTTTTTGTGCTAGGGCAGTGACGGCTTGGGGCGGTGTGGCGTCGCCAGATTAACTTTGACTCTACTACGAGTGACACTGACGCCAGGATAACCAACAAAGAACACTGATCTGTGCGTTAGTGTGGACAAAGTGTCTCACAAAACACGATAAAAAACTTACAGAGAAGTGTGATCAACTTCTTAGTGATATTGTGTGAACAATTATTGATGAACAGTGTAACAACGAGTGTTGCGATCCAACAGAGTGTAGTGCGACATTCTTCAAAGAACACTATTCTTCAATCAACTCAACGGATATCCGGGCGTAATTACGGGTCAGATACATATACCCAGGTAAGTGTTCTAACTCGTGATGTACTACTATTGACTGCGCAGTTGAGTATAAAATCGTGAGTTAGTCACTTATCATAAACCCGGTGATATGCGGACCATTGAATCCAAACAAGTACGTACATCGTCAGCCACCAGTGTATGAAATATGCTGACATAACACCCCCTAGGGGTAATTTATAATCATACAAATTATATTTCTTGACAGCCCATGTTGAGATGGTTTCGACAGCTTCTAGACCTCGTCTGCAGGGGCGGCTGTGCAGGCGATGAGTTGTCCTTTTAAGTTAAGTATAAGTCTTTAAACTTAACTGGTAATGCCATTTCTCAACATGTGTCGTATTATCTAACATTATGGTGATTGATATTATGATTACGTGAAATGCTATACCCGTGAGGGTAATTTAGCTCAAGGGATGCTGGAGGGTTGATCCTACGTCCGCTAATCTTCCAGCCAGCTTCGACAAATGAGCACCATCAAGGAAAGGGGGAGGTGCGGCATAAATGTCCGAGGAAATCTTAATTAGTGCATAAATCTGATATAAAGACTGAAGGATCACACACTCACACAGTGTGTGGAGACAGGAAGGACTCTGGGTGGACAGAACAGAGGAGGACACCAGCAAGGAATATACCAACAAGTGTTGGATGACATACAACTGAGGAGGTGAGAAGCTGCTAAGGAACATTGATACCTCAAAAGCAATGGGACCGGACAACATCTCCCCTGGGTCCTAGAGATTGAGCAGAAATGCTGTGTGTACCACTAATCACAATCTTTAACACAATCCCTTGAAACTGGGCCACTACCTGAATGTATTGAAGACGGCAAATGCAGTTTCCCATTTTTGAAAAGGGAGACAGAAAAGAGGCACTAAATATAGCCAGGGGTCACTGACATGTATAGTATGTAACGTCATGGAGAAGATTATCAGGGGGAAAGGTAGTGGAGCACCTGGAAGGGAAAAGCAAGAGTATAAACGCCAACCAGCACGGGTTTATGGAAGGCAAATCCTGTGTCACAAACCTTTTGGAGTTTTATGACAAAGAAAGAGAAGTAAGACACAGAAGGGGGGTGGTTGATTTCATCTTCTTGGACTGCGGGGAAGGCCTTCGACAAAAGTTCCTCACAAGAGATTAGTGTAGATGCTAGAGGATCAGGCGTTGTATAACAGGAAGGGCACTGCAATGGATCAAAGAATACCTGACAGGGAGGGCAACAAGGGAGTCATGGTATGTGATGAGGTATCACAGGGGGCACCTGTGACGAGCGGGGCCCCCACAGGGGTCGGTCCTAGAACCAGTGCTATTTATGGTATATGGTATATAGACTCAGAAGTGCCCCTGTTCCCCCAGATGATGTGAAGTTAATGACGAGAATTAAATCAGATGGGGAAATCAGGTAGGACTTCAAAAAACCCTGACAGGCTGAACTCTGGTCCAGCAATAAATGAAGATTGGGGAAGGGCAAAGAAGACTGCAGATGGAGTATAGGCTAGGGGGCGAACGACTGCAAACCTCGTCAAGGAGAAAGATCTTGGGGTGAGTATAACACCGAGCACGTCTCTGGAAGCACAAAAACCACATAACTGCTGCAGCATATGGGCGCCTGACAAACCTGAGAACAGCGTTCCGATATCTTAGTAAGGAATCGTTCAAGGGCACTATACCGTGTACGTCAGCCCCATACTGGAGTATGCAGCACCTGTTTGGAACCCACACTTGATAAAGCACGTCAAGAAATTGAACAATAAAATGGTATAAAATACCGACAGTTTTGTTTAGGTAAGACACATATTGCAAACAGTTAGGGTATCTTTATTTCGAAACGTTTCGCCTACACAGTAGGCTTCTTCAGTCGAGTACCCGCAAAGTTGAAGAAGCAGAAGAACTTGAAGACGATGTAATCAGTCTATCACCCTTAAAGTTTTGAGGTGGTCAGTTTCCCTCAGTCTGGAGAAAAGTATTGTTCCATTGTCTGGAATAATATGGAGTTGAAGTGATAGGATGGAGCCTTATATAGCGCCAGGAGGTGAGACGTAGGTCACTAGTAGAGTAAGAATGTAACATTGAGAAGTCAGGTCCCTCTCAAATCCAGCCATTCTCACAGTAGAGGTTGTTGAGTGGTTCCAAGTCTGTACCAAGATACCCTTGTGGTGTTAGGTAAGACACATATGCAACAGTAAGGTATCTTTATTTCGAAACGTTTCGCCTACACAGTAGGCTTCTTCCCTCGAGTACAGAAAAGTTGATAGAAGCAAAAAGAGATCTGAAGACGATGTAATCAGTCCCTCACCCTTAAAGTTTGAGGTTTGGGCAGTCCCTCAGTCTGGAGAAGAGCATTGTCCCATAGTAAGAAACAATATGGAGAAAGTGGGCAGGATGGAGCCTTATTTTACGCCAGGAGGTGAGACGAGGTCACTAGAAGAGGTAAGAACGCAGAGTTGGGAGTCAGGTCCCTCTCAAATCCAGCCGTTCTCACTAGTAGAGGTTGTCGAAGTGATTGCAGGTCTGTACCAAGATACCCTTGTGTTGCAGTGTCTGACAGATTTAACATTAAAATGGTAAAAAAAATACCGACAGGTTGTTAGGGAAGACACATATGCAACAGTAAGGTATCTTTATTTGGGAAAAATTTCGCCTACACAGTAGGGTTCTTCAGTCGAGTACAAAAAGTTTATAGAAGCAAAGAGACTTGAAGACGATTTAATCAGTCCATCACCCTTAAAGTTTTGAGTGGTCAGTCCCTCAATCTCGAGAAGAGCATTGTCCCATAGTATGAAACAATATATAGCGCCAGGAGTGAGACGTAGGGCACTAGAAGAGGTAAGAACGCAGATGTTGGGAGGTCAGGTCCCTCTCAAATCCAGCCGTTCTCACTAGTAGAGGTTGTCGAAGTTGATTGCAGGTCTGTACCAAGATACCCTGTGTTGCAGTGTCTGACAGATTGAACATTAAAATGGTATAAAATACCGACAGGTTGTTAGGTAAGACACATATGCAACAGTAAGGTATCTTTATTTGGAAAAGTTTCGCCTACACAGTAGGCTTCTTCAGTCGAGTACAGAAAAGATGATAGAAGCAGAAGAGACTGAAGACGATGTAATCAGTCCATCACCCCTTAATTAAAGTTTTGAGGTGGTCAGTCCCTCAGTCTGGAGAAGAGTATTGTTCCATTGTCTGGAATAATATGGAGTTGAAGTGATAGGATGGAGCCTTATATAGCGCCAGGTGAGACGTAGGTCACTAGTAGAGTAACAATGTAACATTGAGAGGTCAGTCCCTCTCAAATCCAGCCATTATTTCTAGTAGAGGTTGTTGAAGTGGTTCCAATCTGTACCAAGATACCCTTGTGTTGCAGTGTCTGACAGAGTGAACAATAAAAATGATATAAAATACCGACAGGTTGTTTAGGTAAGACACATATGCAACAGTTAGGTATCTTTATTTCGAACGTTTCGCCTACACAGTAGGCTTCTTTCAGTCGAGTACAGAAAAGTTGATAGAAGCAGAAGAGACTTGAAGACGATGTAATCAGTCCATCACCCTTAAAACTTTAAGGTGATGGACTGATTACATCGTCTTCAAGTCTCTTCTGCTTCTATCAACTGCAACACGAGGGTATCTTGGTACAGACCTGCAATCAACTTCGACAACCTCTACTAGTGAGAACGGTGGATTTGAGAGGGACCTACCTCCCAACATCTGCGTTCTTACCTCTTCTAGTGACCTACGTCCCCACCTCCTCCCGCTATATAAGGCTCCATCCTGCCCACTTCATCTCCATATTGTTTCATACTATGGGACAATGCTCTTCCCAACTGAGGGACTGACCACCTCAAAACTTTAAGGGGTGATGGACTGATTACATCGTCTTCAAGTCTCTTCTGCTTCTATCAACTTTTCTGTACTCGACTGAAGAACCTACTGTGTAGGCGAAACGTTTCGAAATAAAGATACCTTACTGTTGCATATGTGTCTTACCTAACAACCTGTCGGTATTTTATACCATTTTAATGTTCAATCTTTCAGACACTGCAACACAAGGGTATCTTGGTACAACCTGCAATCAATTTCGACAACATCTATTTAGTGAGAACGGCTGGATTGAGAGGGACCTGACCTCCCAACATCTGCGTTCTTACCTCTTCTAGTGACCACGTCTCACCTCCTGGCACAATATAAGGCTCCATCCTGTCACTTAATCTCCATATTGTTTCATACTATGGGACAATGCCTTCTCCAGACTGAGGGACTGACCACCTCAAAATTTTAAAGGGGTGATGGACTGATTACATCGTCTTCAAACTCTTCTGCTTCTATCAACTTTTCTGTACTCGACTGAAGAAGCTACTGTGTAGGCGAAACGTTTCGAAATAAAGTTACCTTACTGTTTGCATATGTGTCTTACCTAACAACCTGTCGGTATTTTATACCATTTTAATGTTCATACCCTTGTGGGCAGTGTCTGACAGAGTGAACAATAAAATGGTATAAAATACCGACAGGTTGTTTAGGTAAGACACATATGCAACAGTTGGGTATCTTTATTTCGAAACGTTTCGCCACACAGTAGGCTTCTTCAGTCGGTACAGCAAAGTTGATAGATGCAGAAGAACTTGAAGACGATGTAATCAGTCCATCACCCTTAAAGTTTTTGGGGGGTCACTCCCTCAGTCTGAAGAAGATAATGTTCCATTGTCTGGAATAATATGGAGTTGAAGTAACGAACGAACGAACGAAAGTTCAAGTAAGATCCCAAATGGGATGAGCGGGGAAGACGGGACAGACGAAGAATTGTGCTGGAGAGGAGTGTTCTTAGTCGTAGAAAATGAGCCAGGGCTTAACCCAGCAGCGAAGGCGATCGTGGGACAGATATTGAGAAGAGAAATTCAAGCTCTTCTGTTAGGACTTCAGTGGGGTATGCGAGGAGGAAGGGACATGCGACGTTTAGGGCTAGAGAGGAGTGTAGAACTGGGCCATGTCTTAACCCAAAAATGCTAAGGCAAACGTGGGTCAGAGAATGGTACCTGTCATAGAAGGTACCTGTCAGCGAATCCAAGGTTATTTGTAAGTAGGGTTAGGAGCAGGATCATGCAAGGAGTAGAAAAGTTGTGTTGGTTTGTGGGTCTGCGAATGTCTTCGTCAAGGAGAGAGGTGCAGTAGTCATGTCGTGTCTCAAGTTTGTCTGTCTGTCACTGAGCCTCTTCCAGTACAGATTCAGCGCAGGGATGTCTAACTGGGCATGGAGAGACTCGCTTGTGGCGAACTCCTCCCACTGACATCAAGCACCCAGCGCAGCGCCTTGTTCTGGACACGCTGCAGTTTAAGTAAGTTTGTTTTTGCTGCAAGAGAGAGGGCTAGAGGAGAGTAAGTTATCAGAGGACGTATTAGGGATTTGTAGAGGTGTGTTTGGTGCGTTGAGAGGCATGTTTCAGCTTGTAGAGGCCCGCAAGGGCCTTACTAGCTATTGCATCCTTGAGTGAATGTGTCCGTGTAAACGAAAAAGGTAGTCAAGATTAACGCCAAGGACAGTGACAGATTGTGTGATAGGAAGTAAGTGCGGGTGTCAGCTGTTCTGAGTTCGACAGTAATGGAGGATCACGTTCCGTAGTTAAAATATGTAATGCTGGATTTAGCTGCATTGGTTTTGATCCTCCATTTTTGTTCCCAGATGGCTATCCTGTCGACCTCATTTTTGTGTTTTGTGTGTGAGTGTATCTATATTGGCATGGGTGATAAGTTTGTGTAATGTCGTTCTGCATAGGCTAGTGTGATGGAGTTGTGGTATACAGGTGTTGGAATGTCGTTAGTGAATAAAATGTAGAGGGTAGGGGAGAGGACAGATCCCTGGGTACTCCGGCTTTTAGTGTGAAGTAGTCAGAGTAACAGCCTTGGAATTTGATTCTCATGGTACGGCCGTCTAGGAAGTTGCATAGGAGTTTTACGAGTAGTGAGAGGCAGGTTGAAGTTAGTGCAGAGTTTGTACTTGAGCCCTTCGTGCCAGACAGTGTCAGAGGCCTTTTCAACGTCTTTGCAACCAGGGCTGTCCTGTTTCTTTGTTTGTGTTGATGTGGATGTAGTTGAGAATGATGTTAATGGCATCCTGTGTGGATCTGTGTTTCTGAAGCCAAACTGGCCATCAGAAAGTAGAGAACTGTGTCCAGGTATCTGCGAAGGGGGATGATTGATGATTTTTTTCAAAGAGTTTCCTAAAGTTCGAGGAGGCTGAAGGGCGATAGTTTCTAGGGTCAGAGGGGTCTTTATTGGGTTTAGGAAGGAGGATAGCAGTAGCAGCTTTGAAGAGGGAAGGGAAGTATCCAGAGGCAAGGGAGGCATTGAGGGAGGTTTGTGTAGGCCAGTAATGATAGAGTCAGGAAGGTGTTTCAGGATAATATGGTTTAGGGCCAGAACACCAGGAGCCTTGGGAGGAAGGTGTCTGAGGAGAGTTTTATGTCTGTGTTGGGAAAGGAGTGTCGAGTTCTTGGGAGGAGGTAAAAAGTCTAGATGTATGTGGCTTTTCTGGGTTTTTTCTTGTGTGTGTGCAGTGTTCCAGAGTTGAAGTGATAGGATGGAGCCTTATATAGCGCCAGGTGAGACGTAGGTCAACTGTTATACTACACAAAGCACTTTACAGAGTGAATACGAAACAAGCTGCCTCTTTCCAGTCTTTATTTGTCAAACCTATTTTATGTTACCCAAGTAATAAGCTTTTAAAACCTTTTACTCATGTACGAATTAATTGCTCTACCATTTTTGTATTACTTTTGTCACTACCACTACTACTACTACCACTAGTGAAATCGAAATGTTACCCACTATATTGCACACCTCACTCTGAGCCTTTATATACCTCTGTGTCCATGTATTGTTTGTAATGGCTTGATAAAGCCCCTGGGGAGCGAAACGTTGCCACAATAAATGTCACTTAGTTGCACTTGTGTCCTTTTACTTTTAAAACCTTTGTATTGGACTGATGAAGCCACTGTGTGGCGATACTTTTCCTTAATAAAGATTCAGCAGGCATTGTCACATGCCCTACGACATCGACTCCGACCTGTCATACATGTTGATTCCACGTCTGCAATCAATGCCTCTCCCATCCTCAACCACAGGACAATGTTCACCTCATCACATCGATCCTGACATAATGACAGCCTTAGAAGTTCAGGGTAACAGTCGACATTGAACTGGATCCCCAGCCATGCTGGCATCCGGGGAATGAGGCGGCAGATGATGCAGCCCAAAGGCAGCAACAGACTATCCACATGTTGGGGTTACTGTCCCAATCAGCCTAACGACAGACCAAACTGGGGGCTGCCAGAGCCATGAAACTTTATGGGGGAGGTCTTAGGTTGATACCCCCTCAACAGTGGTACCGAGCAGCGACTCAGGGAGAACCCCCTCCATATGATAGAAGCTGGTCCAGAGCGCAGTGTACCGCCATCCATCGGCTTCGTTTGGGCTTTCCCACAGCCAAGATGATGGTAGACAAGGCTGAGGAGGAAAATTTTGCCAGTACTGTCAGCACGTTGTCCAGCGGGGCCCCCAACACACTATCTTCTGGAGTGCGAAGTTTACTGAACACTCCGCAGGCAACTAGGAGTGATATTCCCTCCCCAAGAGGAACCAGAGATGACTGCGGCCACACTAGTGTACCATGGAGTCAACGAACCAGACAAGCTGTTTGCCTGTGATAACGACATATCCTCCTCCTCGCTAGTGTCCATATTTTAGGAGTACATACGGTGTTGTCGCTTATGAGATGCACCAGTTGAACTGACCAGAAGAGTGCTTGAACAGCATATGTCGCATCATTGTAGAAACCTTTCTCCCTTGGGAGCCAGAGACGGGTCATCGCAAGATTGAGACCCGTGCCAGGACTACGGTCTTGGCGAACATTATACATACATACATGTATTGTTTGTAATGGCTTGATAAAGCTCCTGGAGAGCGAAACGTTGCCACAATAAATGTCACATTAGTTGCACTTGTGTTCTTTTACTTTACATATTGTCGGTAATTCTACCAACTTTATTACAATACGAAGGTGTAAGGAGAGGAGGAGCTTGAAGTAATGAGTCCCTCAGCCTGGAATCGATGTGTTCAGTCCATCAATCTTGTAGAAAGTTATCTGGATTATGCTGCACAGTTTTTGGCACCGTATTACAGAATGGATATAAATGAACTGGAAAACGTACAAAGGAGGATGGCAGAGTTGATCCCATGTAACAGAAATCTTCCCTATGAGGATAGACTGAGGGCCCTGAATCTTCACTTTCTTGAAAGGCGTAGATAAATTATGTAGAACAGGACGATAATAAACTGTGCACTATTAGGGTCACAAGTGACATGGTCCTTAGGCAAATAGATAAATTAAAACCTAACAAATCCCCAGACATTGATGAACTGTATGCAAGGGTTCTAAAGGAATGTAAAGAAAAGCTTAGCAAACCTTTGGCTAATCTTTTCAACATGTCACTACAAACTGCCATTTTTGCCAGATAAGTGAAATATTGCAAATGTGATACCTATTTACAAAGCATGTGACAGGTCCTTAGCTTCGAACTATAGACCAATAAACCTAACCTCCATAGTGTGAAAATTTATGGAATCACTAATTGCCGAGGCAGTTCGTAGCCACCTTGAAAAACATAAATTAATCAACGAATCTCAGCATGGTTTTACAAAGGGGTATTCCTGCTTTACGAATTTATTAATTTTTTTCACTAAGGTATTTGAGGAGGTTGGTTTAGAAAGACACGTAAGCAAGCACTATGACATATTTATTAGAAAACGTTTCGGTCCTGGGACCTTGATCACTTCTAACATACAGAGGTAGAAAAACATTATATATATATATATATATATATATATATATATAATATAATATATATATATATATATATATATATATATATATATATAGCGGAGAGTGAGGTGTGAGTGACTCATGACCTGAGGAATGACAGTATTTAAGTCTCCGCACTGTCGCTTGATCTTCAGATAGTTCCTGACTATGGAACTGAACTTCTCCAGGCCGAGGGACTGACAACCTCAAATTCTACGACTACAAGGGTGATGGACTGATTACATCGTCTTCACATCTCTACTGTTCCTGCCTACTTTCTGCATTCGACTGAAGAAGCCTACTGTGTAGGCGAAACGTTTCGGAATAAAGTTGTCTAACTGTTGCATATGTGTCTTACCTAACAACCTGTCGGTATTGTATACCATTTTGATGTTCATGTTGTGATGAGGACGGGTAGACCTTAACCGACTACGAAAAACAAGCACTGAGTCTGGGACTCAAATTTACCACCAACATACGCAAACCTAACTATCAACTCAATCTAGTTACCAGGAACCATAGACACAGAAGGGTTATATACAGGGCCTTCTCACTGCAGCTTTATGTGAACCTTCTTCTAATCTTCCTAGACGATACATCACTGCCCTTAAGAACCTCGCCAACGACCCCAACATTATCGTCACCACCGCCGACAAAGGAGGTGGAGTCGTCATACTCAACACCAGTGACTACAACACTAAAATGATGGACCTTTTGAATGATCAATCTACATACGAACCCATCAGCACTCAACAGTGGGAGACGCTCACCAAAGATTTTCTATACAAAACCAGACAAATACTCAAACGCACTAGAGAAGGGAAGAAACTTCTGTACTTGTTACCAAGCAACCCTAAACCAGCACACATGTATGGTTTACCCCAAGACCCATAAACACAATATTCCTCTCAGACCAATCACGTCAGGAATAGCAGTGCTCCACACAAACTAGCCGGAGTTCTGCCAAACATCTTCTCTGCCTTCTGGGACCATCAGCCCCGCTCATCTTAAACACTCAGGCGACCTTCTCAACCGCATCCGTAACCTCTCCATCCGTAACAAGAAACTAAGCAGTTTGGATGTGACTTCCCTCTTCACAAAAGTACCTACCAAAAAAGCCATCGAGGTTCTACGACGTAAAGTCAATCAGGACCTTAATCTTCCTCTACCTCCCGGAGATTATGTTGACTTGATTGAACTCTGTGTTAATTTCAACTGTTTTTCTTTCAATAACAAGCTCTACAAATAAACCTACGGCATGGGAATGGGGTCCCCCCATAAGTGCCGTCCTAGCCAACTATACATGGAACACCTAGAGTCCGAACACTTCGCCAACATCATCCCCTCAAGCGTCACTTGGTTACGTTACGTGGACGATGGCCTCGTAATAACTCCAAAACGCTTTGATGTACGGGATCTTCAGGCAAGGCTCAACGCAGTTGAACCGGCGATCCAGTTTACACTAGAAGAAGAGTCCAATGACAAGCTACCTTTCCTCGACGTCCTCATTCACAAATTAGACAACAACCTAAGATTTCAAGTTTATCGGAAACCCACCAATAAATATGATCTCACACACTTCTATTCCAGTCAAGATACCAAGACCAAAAAAGGCATCATCATCGGGTTTTTCCTAGGTGCGTACCGAATTTGTAGTCCAGAGTTTCTTGACGAGGAATGTACATACATTCACCAAACATTCACTGAGTTACATTTTCCTTCTTTTTTCATCAAAGACTGCAAGAAAAGAGCTCTTCAGATCATTAATTCTCCACGCATCAACACCACTCCCAACAAAGTTATAATTCTTCCCAACAGCCAGGTTGCACTGAACGTCTCAAAAGTACTTTCACAAGCTAACACCAGAGTCGCCATCGCTTCTAGCACTTCAATGAAGGATCTAACCAGGACAAAATCCAAGCACCACGAACCAGTCAATGCAGGAGTTTACACTATACCTGTGGAGGCTGTGACAAGATTTACGTAGGTGAAACAGCAAGAAACCTCGACACCCCCTCAATGAACACATTTACGCATGTAGGAACGATAACTTGAACAACGCCTGTGTACAACACCGAAATTCTACCAATCATCTCATGAAATTCAGAGACGCCCAATTAGTGATCAAAGAAACTAATTTCCGCAGACGCAAGTGCCTCGAATCAGCACTGATCGCTGTTTCGAATACAATTAAACAAAACAACGGCAGCTCACCATCTCCGAAGTCTTAGCAAGAATCCTCCTGAAAACAGTAAACCCTGCCATCACATAGTCCTCTCCTGTTATACTACACAAAGCACAGAGAGTGAACACTGAAACAAGCTGCCTCATTCCAGTTTATATTTGTCCAACCTATTTTTATGTTACCCAAGTAATAGCTTTTATATCCTTTTACTCATGTACGAATTAATTGCTCTACCATATTGTATTACTTTTGTCACTACCACTACTACTACTACTACTACCACTAGTGAACATCGAAATGGTACCTCACTAGTATTCACCTCACTCTGAGCCTTTATATACCCTCTGTGTCCATGTATTGTTTGTAATGGCTTGATAAAGCTCCTGGGGAGCGAAACGTTGCTACAATAAATGTCACATTAGTTGCACTTGTGTCCTTTTACTTTACACCTTTGTATTGGACTGATGAAGCCACTGTGTGGCGATACGTTTCCTTAATAAAGATTCCTATATGTTGCATGAAAGTTAAGACACATGTGCAACATCTGGATATCTTTATTGTAGACGTTTCGCCATCCAGTGGCTTTATCAATACAGATTCTAGGACATAATAGGAAGACAGTAGAACTATATACAAAAGATGAGGTAATCAGTCCCTCAGACTTGGAGTTAGTGTTCACAGCATCGTGGTAGAGGAGAATCTGGAGCAAAGGCAAAGCAAACAAGTTCAGGTAAGATCCCAATGGGATGAGCGGGGAAGACGGGACAGATGAAGAATAGCTCTGGAGAGGAGTGTTCTTAGTAAGAGAAATAGAGCCAGGGCTTAACCCAGCAGCTAAGGCGATCGTGGGGCAGACTTGAGAACAGGAATAGCAGGGACTGTTGCATCGAACTTGTGGTAGTTGAAGTCTTGAATCTTGAGTAGCTGGCAGCAGGCTAGTTCACATCAGAGGTAGAACACATATGGGAGTTATAGGAGTAACTGAGGAGGCAGGTTAGCAATGGAGCCATTTACGAATTTTTTGAAGCTGCTCCTAGATGGGTTGGTATAGTTTAGCCTTGTTACTGAAGGTAAACGTAGGGGCTTGATGAACTCAAGATCTTGGGTGAGTGTGAAGTGAAGCGGGGTGAATCCACATGCATACTTGACTGTTCCAGCACCGAGGCTTTTGTAGAGTTCAGTACAGGTCATGGTGTAAGTATTTGAAGGAGAAGTGTAAAAGGTAAGGTTTTCCCATGAGGGTTTACTGGAGTCGTCGTTATCTTCCTCTTGAGGAGTGAATTCATTGGGAGAATCTACAGTGGTGGTAGCAGGTGACTGAGGGTCGACAGGAGCAGCTGTAAGGTGTAATGGTTGTGTAACAGCAGGCTGGGAGAGGTGGGAGACGGTGGCTGAGGCAACATGATCAACGTTGATTATCAAATGGTATACAAAACCGACAGGTTGGTATATAAGACACATAGGCAACATTTAGGCAACTTTATTTCGAAACGTTTCGCCTACACAGTAGGCTTCTTCAGTCGAGTACAGAAATTAGGTAGGAGCAGTAGAGATGTGAAGACGATGTAATCAGTCCATCACCCTTGAAGTCGTAGATTTGAGGTTGTCAGTCCCTCAACCTGGAGAATTCTCTTCCAAAGTCTGGAACTAACTGTTAGTTAGTTAGTTAGTTAGTTCCAGACTTTGGAACAGAATTCTCCAGGTTGAGGGACTGACAACCTCAAATCTACGACTTCAAGGGTGATGGACTGATTACATCGTCTTCACATCTCTACTGCTCCTGCCTAATTTCTGTACTCGACTGAAGAAGCCTACTGTGTAGGAGAAACGTTTCGAAATAAAGTTGCCTAAATGTTGCCTATGTGTCTTATCTACCATGATCAACGTTGTCAGCGGTGGAAATGGTTATAGAAGTTACAGGAGCAGTTGCTTGGGCAGGAGACAGGTCTGCAGGTGCAGTAAAGTTCAGGACGTTGGGAAGGATCTTGAGGATGTCTTCTGAAGGTGTGGAGTCCGGAAAATTGAAGACAGGCATGTTGTTCAGACGGAATAGTTCGTTAATAGTGGTGTTGAAAGTCCGGGTTTGCTGCTTTGCAAGGGTGCATACCATGCAGTACAGCACCTTGGAGGAATCTCCGTCAGGGGGTGGAGAGAAAGGAGTTGCTGAGGCAAAGTGCCTGTAATTAGCGTGTAGAATTTGGTGGTGTCGGTTGTGGTTTGGTTATTGAGCGTAGTCGGTGAATTGGAGGTGTTCTTTAGAACTTTAGTTTTTTCATGATTTCTTTCCTGAGTGGGTACTTACTGCAAGGGTATGATTTATTACCCTTGCAGTTTAAGACAAGTTGGTGCGTAGTAATGTGCAGGATTGAAATCGTGTCCCTCATTCCCACATTTTGAACAAAACTTCTTATCCTTTATGGGCAGTCCTTGGTGGTGTGTTTAAGGAGTGCAGGTCCTGCAGTGGGATGTATTAAACGTTTTGTTCTATATGATTTGGGTGAATGTGGTAATATAGATGGCCAACCGTCAGAGAGACTGGGCAGCCCTGGAGATTTTCCTGAAAAATGTAATCTTTAGCATAGATGAGGCGTTAGGGATCTTGTAGATGCTGTCTACCGAGGGCCCCGTGTTTTGGTCCTCAATAGATTCTTCAGTGCTTCAGTAGAGAGAGAGGTGACCATATTGTCCAGTCTTTTTCACAAAGACCGAACGTTTCGACTTCAAGAATGGAGACGGGGATAGAGTGAATTGTTGTTTTGTAGGGTCCCCGATTGAAAGTCGTCCATAAGTTTTGAGCTTCATTGTCGTCTGTGCAGACGACTATGAAGGAGTCCTTCAGAGAGTAGATTGCCGTAAATTTGACCTGCAGGCGGGTCTTAACGACGGTAGCTAAAGCTAACTTCGAGGAGTCATTTATTGCCCCATTCACAGGCTTGATTTTCACACGATTCGACAGCATTGTGAAAAGGATGTGACGTTTGTAGAATATAAATTCTACACCCCGGCGGGGTCGAAGAGAGGCTTCTTGAGTATAGAGCAACTGTGTGATCGGACGAGCAAAGGCAAGAAGT
The DNA here is from genome assembly GCF_026875155.1 of Cherax quadricarinatus. NCBI lineage: Eukaryota > Metazoa > Arthropoda > Malacostraca > Decapoda > Parastacidae > Cherax > Cherax quadricarinatus. The sequence goes on along the minus strand of NC_069445.1, from coordinate 1,544,330 downwards.
CTGGCGGTTATATAGGCGTCAGTGGATAAGGACGGGCAGCAGACGAGGGCATAGTCACTGGTAGGCGGGATTCCCCAGTGGAAGTAGGTCCTTCCCAAAGAGATGGGTTAGTTGCAGCAGCCGTGAAGGTCGGTATTTTATACCTTTCTTGCACAACTTGTCAGACACTGCAACATCATGGAATCTTGGTTCAGAGGACATCTACAAGACCTTCACGGCTGCTGCAACTAACCCATCTCTTTGGGAAGGACCTACTTCCACTGGGGAATCCCGCCTACCAGTGACTATGCCCTCGTCTGCTGCCCGTCCTTATCCTCTGACGCCTATGTAACCGCCAGTCTTCTTGCCTTTGCTCGGACGTCATTGGACACACAGCTCCATCGACGAACGATCTCGCCTCTCTAATTACCCCGTGTTGAGTGTGACTATCCTCAGAGTGGTGGTTACTAAACCTACGTCTTCACCTTCAGGATTGGTGCGTCGGTGGTTGCCTACCCAAGGGCAGGAAGCCTCCCTCTGCACTCCTGTTGCTATCTGTAGCCTCCACGCTCCAGACTGTACGTGTAGTCTACACGCTATACAGCCAGTGTTACCTCTCCCCGCCGTTGTCTGAAGTCTCCAAGCCTCAGCCTGTATGTGAAGTCTGCTCGCCATTCAGCTAGTTTGTAGATGAATGGTTCAAAGAACCGACATGTTGATAAATTAGACACATGTGCAACTCTTGGGTATCTTTATTGAGGAAACGTTTCGCCACACAGTGGCTTCATCAGTCCATACATAGGAGAAACTTGAAGAACAGGAGAATGAGGTAATCAGTCCCTCAACACATCGACACAAGGTTGAGGGACTGATTACCTCATTCTCCTCCTGTTCTTCAAGTTTCTCCTATGTATGGACTGATGAAGCCACTGTGTGGCGAAACGTTTCCTCAATAAAGATACCCAAGAGTTGCACATGTGTCTAATTTATCAAAATTCAGCTAGTGTTGGCTCTCCTCATCGCTCACAGCCAGAGTTGTTCTCTTCACCGAGTGGTGGTTACTGGACCTTCGTCTTCACCATCAGGATTGGTGCGTCGGTGGCTGCCTACCCAAGGGCAGGAAGCCTCCCTCTGCACTCCTGTTGCTGTCTGAAGTCTCCACGCCTCAGCCTGTACGTGTGGTCTGCACGCCTTACAGCCAGTGTTGCCTCTCCTCACCGTTCAGGGCATACAGTGCTCCATCAAGCTACAGCTCACCTCCTCAGTGTCCTGTGCCTCCAGAGACGGACTCCACAAGGCAAGTACGTGTGTCTACTTCACACGTACTTGCCTAGCTAATTTTTCTCACAGGACTGGCCCCCACATCTAATTTACGATGCCTGCAATGCCTTCCACCTCCTTTCCCCTTACCACTTCTCTACTGCCAACACCTGCCTCTACTCTGTCTACTCCTGCTTCTAAGGCCTACCCTGCCCCCACTTCTTCCAAGCCCAACTCTTTCTCGCTTTTGTAGATGAATGGTTCAGAGAACCGACATGTTGAAAATTAGACACATGTGCAACTCTTGGGTATCTTTATTGAGGAAACGTTTCGCCACACAGTGGCTTCATCAGTCCATACAAAGGAGAATCTTGAAGAACAGGAGGAGAATGAGGTAATCAGTCCCTCAAGGTTGAGGGACTGATTACCTCATACTCCTCCTCTCCTTACGCCTTCCTCTTTGTATTGGACTGATGAAGCCACTGTGTGGCGATACGTTTCCTGAATAAAGATTCCCATATGCTGCATAAGTGTCTCAATCTTCAAATGCACAGTGATCGCAAAACACGTAGACTATTCTCTCCTGACTGCTTATGACACAGACAAAGAAGACTTAATCAAAGACATTAGTACTAAGAGCAAAGTCTCTGTTGATGATATTTATAGACCTGAAAACTCTACCATCCTCAAAATACGCTGTTCAACTCCTTCTGACGCCTCTACACTCTTCAATCAAGGAATCCTTGCCAAGACCATCCGCATTCCTCCAAACACCCTCTTCACTCCAAACTTTCACCCCATCACTCAATGTCTGAAATGCTACAAATTCGGCCACGACAAAATCTCATGCACTTCCACACAAACCTGCTCCAGATGTTCAGCAACTGGCCACTTCTGGAACACTTGCAACCTCCCCCTTAAATGTTCTAACTGCGGTGGGTCACACACTGCAGTTGCAAATTCCTGCCCTACTAGAAAAGACATTCTATCCACCCTCAGAGAAAGCCAACCTCCCTCCCTCCCCAACCCCTTCCCTGCACCTCTCCCTCCTACAATACCTTCCACCCCTACCCCCAATGCCTGGGTTACCCTACGCACTTGGTCTACCCCTCCTACTCTACACACTTCAAACACCAACACAGACTACAATCACCTCTCCTTCTACACCTACACCCACACTAGACTACAAAACTAACTGCCAACTCGCCACTGCTGCCCACTCTGCGATGGTAATCTCTCAAGCCTACCAATCAGACTACTCACATGTCCTTAACCTAATCTTGTCCGCTAACAATCTTCCCTCTTTAATTATCCCTCCTTCTTGCTTCTCCTTCTAAGCCCCCTACAACCTCTACCTCCTCCCTCTCTCCCACCCCCCCACTTCCTACACCAACCAGCTCTCCTCCCCCCCTACACCCCTATTGTTTTGCTAAACAGTACCTGCCTCAAAACCCCTCAACGTATCCGCCATTATGGTTATACTGCACTACAGTCCCCCTATGATCCCCACGATGGGGTTGCCATCCTTGTCAAATCCAACATAAGTCACTCTGTCTGACTTTTTGGGTTATCCTAGGTTCTCTACACATATGCTGCTATGTATGATAATTCTATGTAACTGTATTGTGTATACCTGAATAAATTTACTTACTTACTTACTTACTAAACACGAATCTCTCCCAATCCCTTTTATTCACCAACACTGTCTTGCTGTCTTGTTAGGTAAGACACATATGCAACAGTTAGGTATCTTTATTTCGAAACGCTTCGCCTACACAGTAGGCTTCTTCAGTCGAGTACAGAAAAGTTGATAGAACATGAAGATACTGAAGACGTCTTCAAGCATTGTCTTCCCTGTAGTATAACAATGGCATGCATTATACACAAAATGATGAATTAGACACATGTGCAACATCTGGGTAATTTTACTTTGTAGACGTTTCACCATCCAGTGACTATCAAAATAGTACAAGGATGTAAATAAAGATTGTAAGGAATGTATACAGAACAGAAAGCCGAGGCAATCAGTCCCTAAGAGCAGGTAATAAACACCGTTGTCCTGAAGAATGTGAAGCACAGGAAGGAAGATTGGCAGGACGAAGTCATTGTCGCTAATCACCTCATCTTCTAATATCTTTTGTTTATAGTTTACATAGTCCTTCAGTTTTTGTCTTTGGGTTTTGTAGTGATAAACCCAAACTAAAATGGCAAAATGTCTACAAAGTAATGATACTCAGATGTTGCACATGTGTGTAATCACCAATCTTGTCGGTAGTATAAACCATTGTTTATGCAACTTGTCAACACCACAACATCGCCTACTGTGTGGGCGAAACGTTTCATAATAAAGATACCTAACTGTTGCATATGTGTCTTACCTAACAATCTTAAGCCAGTAGGAGTCACCTGACGTTGTTTCTGCAGGTCCTTCTTTCTTCTCTCACACAACTCCTGGTCGAGGAAATGCCTCTTCTCCTCTGGTAGAACACTGTTCTCCACAGCTCGTGTTATTTAGGCTCAGTGTTGGTAGAGTATGTTTCTGTTGGTGAGCCGGGATATACATCTCATAACTCTGTGCAACTCTGTTCACAGAGTATTGTTTATTTATAAGTCACTATATCTCTGGTCACTAATTCAACTTTTGACCTACTTTGTTCAGTCATCTGTTGCTGTTCAGTCACTGAATTGCTGAACTCTTTCAGTTATAACCTGGAGTTTTTCCTGGAGAGAGTTTTCGGGGGTCAACGCCCCCGCGGCCCGGTCGTGACCAGGCCTCCTGGTGGATCAGCGCCTGATCAACCAGGCTGTTGCTGCTGGCTGCACGCAAACCAACGTACGAGCCACAGCCCGGCTGATCAGGAACTGACTTTAGGTGCTTGTCCAGTGCCAGCTTGAAGACTGCCAGGGGTCTGTTGGTAATCCCCCTTATGTGTGCTGGGAGGCAGTTGAACAGTCTCGGGCCCCTGACACTTATTGTATGGTCTCTTAACGTGCTAGTGACACCCCTGCTTTTCATTGGGGGATGGTGCATCGTCTGCCAAGTCTTTTGCTTTCGTAGTGAGTGATTTCGTGGCAAGTTCGGTACTAGTCCCTCTAGGATTTTCCAGTGTATATAATCATGTATCTCTCCCTCCTGCGTTCCAGGGAATACAGGTTTAGAAACCTCAAGCGCTCCCAGTAATTGAGGTGTTTTTATCTCCGTTATGCGCGCCGTGAAAGTTCTCTGTACATTTTCTAGGTCGGCAAATTCACCTGCCTTGAAAGTGCAGCAATATTCCAGCCTAGATAGAACAAGTGACCTGAAGAGTGTCATCATGGGCTTGGCCTCCCTAGTTTTGAAGGTTCTCATTATCCATCCTGTCATTTTTCTAGCAGATGCGATTGATACAATGTTATGGTCCTTGAAGGTGAGATCCTCCGACATAATCACTCCCAGGTCTTTGACGTTGGTGTTTCGCTCTATTTGTGGCCAGAATTTGTTTTGTACTCTGATGAAGATTTAATTTCCTCATGTTTACCATATCTGAGTAATTGAAATTTCTCATCGTTGAACTTCATATTGTTTTCTGCAGCCCACTGAAAGATTTGGTTGATGTCCGCCTGGAGCCTTGCAGTGTCTGCAATGGAAGACACTGTCATGCAGATTCGGGTGTCATCTGCAAAAGAAGACACGGTGCTGTGGCTGACATCCTTGTCTATGTCGGATATGAGGATGAGGAACAAGATGGGAGCTAGTACTGTGCCTTGTGGAACAGAGCTTTTCACCGCCTCGGACTTTACTCTGTTGACGACTACTCTCTGTGTTCTGTTAGTGAGGAAATTATAGATCCATCGACCGACTTTTCCTGTTATTCCTTTAGCGCGCATTTTGTGCGCTATTACGCCATGGTCACACTTATCGAAGGCTTTTGCAAAGTCTGTATATATTACATCTGCATTCTTTTTGTCTTCTAGTGCATTTAGGACCTTGTCGTAGTGATCCAGTAGTTGAGACAGACAGGAGCGACCTGTTCAAACCCATGTTGCCCTGGTTGTGTAACTGATGGTTTCTAGATGGGTGGTGATCTTGCTTCTTAGGACCCTTTCAAAGATTTTTATGATATGGGATGTTAGTGCTATTGGTCTGTAGTTCTTTGCTGTTGCTTTACTGCCCCCTTTGTGGAGTGGGCTATGTCTGTTGTTTTTAGTAACTGAGGGACGACCCCCGTGTCCATGCTCCCTCTCCATAGGATGGAAAAGCTCGTGATAGGGGCTACTTGCAGTTCTTGATGAACACAGAGTTCCATGAGTCTGGCCCTGGGGCAGATGCATGGGCATGTCATTTATCGCCTGTTCGAAGTCATTTGGCGTCAGGATAACATCAGATAGGCTTGTGTTAATCAAATTTTGTGCTCTCTCATAAAAAATTCATTTTGATCTTCGACTCTCAGTCTGGTTAGCGGCTTGCTAAAAACTGAGTCATATTGGGACTTGAGTAGCTCACTCATTTCCTTGCTGTCATCTGTGTAGGACCCATCTTGTTTAAGTAGGGGCCCAATACTGGACGTTGTTCTCGATTTTGATTTGGGCATGGGAGAAGAAATACTTTGGGTTTCTTTCGATTTCATTTATGGCTTTTAGTTCTTCCCGCGATTCCTGACTCCTAAAGGATTCTTTTAGCTTAAGTTCGATGCTTGCTATTTCTCTGACCATTGTCTCCCTGTGCATTTCAGATATATTGACCTCTTTTAGCCCCTCTGTTATTCTTTTTCCGTCGCCTGTAAAGGGAGCGCCTGTCTCTTTCTATTTTACATCTACTCCTCCTTTTTCTTAGAGGAATAAGCCTTGTGCATACATCGAGTGCCACCGAGTTAATCTGTTCTAGGCATAAGTTTGGGTCTGTGTTGGTTAGTATATCTTCCCAGCTTATATCGGTTAGGACTTGGTTTACTTGGTCCCACTTTATGTTTTTGTTATTGAAGTTGAATTTGGTGAATGCTCCCTCGTGACTAGTCTCATTTTGTCGGTCTGGGGCTCCACGCATACATGTCTGAACCTCAATTATGTTGTGATCTGAGTATATTGTTTTGATATGGTGACATTTCTTATCAGATCATCATTGTTAGTGAAGATGAGGTCTAGTGTATTCTCCAGTCTAGTAGGCTCTATTATTTGCTGGTTTAAATTGAATTTTGTGCAGAGATTTAAAAGCTCGTGTGAGTGTGAGTTTTCATCAGAGCTGCCTCCTGGTGTTATTACTGCAACAATATTATTTGCTATATTCCTCCATTTTAGGTGCCTTAAGTTGAAGTCCCCCAGGAGCAAGATGTTGGGTGCAGGAGCTGGAAGATTTTCCAGACAGTGGTCAATTTTTAACAGCTGTTCCTGGAATTGCTGGGATGTTGCATCCGGAGGCTTGTAGACTACCACAATGACTAGGTTTTGGTTCTCGACCTTTACTGCTAAAACTTCCACTACATCATTTGAGGCATTAAGCAGTTCTTAATGCCTTTTTTTTTTTGAAGGACTTGCTGATGGCCCCCAGTTAGGCTCGTTTGTTCTCCTTCGTTGCCTGAGACTGTGCTGTCCACGACTGCTTTCAGCCTTATTGCTGTCTGGCGATTGGGTCGTCTTTCCGTTCAAGCAAACTGTTATATTGTGTCAGTGGTTGAAGTCAGCTTATATATAGATTTGTTTTCGTCAGTTACATTTTAAGTTGAATCTAACTGAGCACACACCGAGCACACGTACATAAACTTACATACCTATATTAGTCTTGTATTTATGAGTCCATCTAATTACAGTAACGTAAGAGAGGGTGCATATTCTAAAGAGCTTTATGGTGTATGGTATCTTATCCAAAGTGTCCACACCACCAAATGTATTTTATTTATAGAATAAATTATTAAGTTTGCATTAATTGTAAATATTACCACCTAGACACTTTTATATTATTAAAAATCTCAGTTTTTATTTGGTTTGTTTTCATTCAGTTGTGATCCAGAAACGTTGTTGAGAAGCCACATAATTCACAAGATAATTGGACCAGAATTGTAACTTACACTCTGTTAAAAATCAGAAACAGGTCAGATACTCCCTTCAAGGGAGGTTCTTTGATGCTGGTGAAGGGCTCTTGATCTAGGATATTGAATCTGTGTTCCAGTTCCCTGAATTAAGCTTGAATGCCTTCCGTCCCTCCCCCCCCCCCACAAGCGCTGTATAACCCCTACAGGTTTAACCATGACAGTGATAACAGGTCAGATACTAGAGGAGGATCAGTAAGCTGACCATCTAGTATTCTCTGGAGATATACTATTTACTAATAGATGTCGCATTTTGTAGCAGTGTAACAGTAGTAGCAGCAATTGCAGTATTAGTAGCAGTGTAGTATTAGTAGTAGTGGTAGTGTAGTATTAGTAATAGTGGTAGTGTAGTATTAGTAGTAGTGGTAGTGTAGTATTAGCAGTGGTAGTGTAGTATTAGCAGTGGTAGTGTAGTTTTAAAGCAGTGGTAGTGTAGTATTAGTAGTATGGTAGTGTAGTATTAGTAATAGTGGTAGTGTAGTATTAGTAGTAGTGGTAGTGTAGTATTAGCAGTGGTAGTGTAGTATTAGCAGTGGTAGTGTAGTATTAGCAGTGGTAGTGTAGTATTAGTAGTAGTGGTAGTGTAGTATTAGTAATAGTGGTAGTGTAGTATTAGTAGTAGTGGTAGTGTAGTATTAGTAATAGTGGTAGTGTAGTATTAGTAGTAGTGGTATGTAGTATTAGTAATAGTGGAGTGTAGTATTATAGTAGTGGTAGTGTAGTATTAGTAGTAGTGGTATGTAGTATTAGTAATAGGGTAGTGTAGTATTAGTAGTAGTGGTAGTGTAGTATAGTAAAAAGTGGTAGTGTATATTAGTAGTAGTGGTAGTGTAGTATTAGTAATAGTGGTATGTATATTAGTAGTAGTGGTAGTGTAGTAATTAGCAGGGTAGAAATTAGTGTATGAGAAGACAAAAAATATTCAACAGAGTTTTTGATCACTCTTCTTTCCCTCTAGAGAAGTGCCTAAGACCTTCAAGGCCGTGTTCCAGCTCCTGGACCACGCTGTTTACCAACTACTACTTCATATGCTGTGAAATATCTTAAGACAGCGACCACGTAGGGGTTACGAACCATGTACTTACCGAGGGCCTCGCGTGTCCGCCACCGTCACACCGACTTTTTCGCCTCACGCAACACAATCATTTCTTCAACACTTGAAAATTTCCTTCGACCTTTTATCAGTCACCTTTCTTTATCAAGACCGGAGTTCTCTTTGTAGTTTACTAAGTTGGGCATGACGTAACTGATGTTATCGTTTCCTCAAGCGATGTGTTGAATAGTAGAACAGAGAAGAATGAGACGTATGCCACCACCCAAGGATAGCACTCTCCTCGCCTCTCTTTCCCTCTAGACGTAAAAATATCTTCACATTCACTGAACCAGAATTTTTTGTCAGTGTAAACTCCCTGTTCTTTACAAATACCAACATTTTTTTTTCTTTATCAACTTCTCCAATAGGATTAGAGGAGTTTACCTTCATATTTTAATAATAATACCATTTAATATTCTGTATTTATCATTATCTTTACGCTGTGATACGCATTTAAGATATGAAAAGCACAAAAATATTTAAGATAAAAGATAATTATTATAATTTCCGTTTCATAACTTTAATAATAATAATAATATCTTTATTTACTGAAAGTACATGTACAAGGTATATAGACCATGGCTGACATCAGTGACATACTACTATATAGAAAGCCGCTTGTTATGCTGAGCATTTCCCGTAAATTAGGTCATTGTCCCAGGATGCGACCCACACCATTCTACTAACACCCAGGTACCCATCTTACTGATGGATTAACATAGACAACCAGTGTAAAGAAACACGCCCAATGTTTCTATCCTCGCTGGGAATCCAACGCAGACCCTCGGCGTGTGAAGGGAGAGCTTTAGTGACCAGACCACGGGGCACCGTGGCGCTAGATGGATTAAAATTGCATAGACACTGAGGACTATACTGTATTATTACATTAGGTCAGTTTACTAACAGAGTTCGTGTAGTCAGTGGTCAGTTTACCAACAGAGTTCGTGTAGTCAGTGGTTAGTTTACTAACAGAGTTCGTGTAGTCAGTAGTCCCGTTTTCTAACCCGAGTTCGTGTATCAGTGGTCAGTTACTAACAGAGTTCGTGTAGTCAGTAGTCAGTTTTTCCAACAGAGTTTCGGTAGTCAGTGGTTAGTTTCTAACAGAGTTCCGTGTAGTCAGTGGTCAGTTTACTAACAGAGTTCGTGTAGTCAGTAGTCAGTTTACTAACAGAGTTCGTGTAGTCAGTGGTCAGTTTACTAACAGAGTTCGTGTAGTCAGTAGTCAGTTTACCAACAGAGTTCGTGTAGTCAGTGGTCAGTTTACTAACAGAGTCGTGTAGTCAGTAGTCATTTACTAACAGAGTTCGTGTAAATCAGTAGTCATTTACTAACAAGTTCGTGTAGTCAGTGGTCAGTTTACTAACAGAGTTCGTGTAGTCAGTAGTCAGTTTACTAACAGAGTTCGTGTAGTCAGTGGTCAGTTTACCAACAGAGTTCGTGTAGTCAGTGGTCAGTTTACTAACAGAGTTCGTGTAGTCAGTGGTCAGTTTACTAACAGAGTTCGTGTAGTCAGTAGTCAGTTTACCAACAGAGTTCGTGTAGTCAGTGGTCAGTTTACTAACAGAGTTCGTGTAGTCAGTGGTCAGTTTACTAACAGAGTTCGTGTAGTCAGTGGTTAGTTTACTAACAGAGTTCGTGTAGTCAGTGGTCAGTTTACTAACAGAGTTCGTGTAGTCAGTGGTTAGTTTACTAACAGAGTTCATGTAGTCAGTAGTCAGTTTACCAACAGAGTTCGTGTAGTCAGTGGTCAGTTTACCAACAGAGTTCGTGTAGTCAGTGGTTAGTTTACTAACAGAGTTCATGTAGTCAGTAGTCAGTTTACCAACAGAGTTCGTGTAGTCAGTAGTCAGTTTACCAACAGAGTTCGTGTAGTCAGTGGTCAGTTTAAATTAAAGTTTACGAAACAGGAAAGGAAAGTCACGCCATACAAAGCTGGTCACCCTCCCATCCCCTACCTTCCATCCCCTCCCTCAATCCCCTCCCATCCTCTCTCCTCCCTCCCTCCCTTCCCTCTCTCCCTTCCCTCTCTCCCTCCCATCCCCTCCCTCCCGTCCCTCCCATGTTCAAATTCAAATTCAAATTCAAACTTCATTCTCTATAAGTATTACAATGCTGAGTTTACAGAATTTGGTTATTGTGTGGTTTACATGTAGTAAAATAATAATTACAGAGTGTACCACTAGAACACCTAGCATGGCTAGGCATTTCGGGCAGACTTATATTAAATCTTAGGTTTAAAATGTTACAGAATTATGAGATAAGTTGGTATTATGGCTAAGTGACTAAATACTAGTTGTGAGTTTAGCAATGTGAATGCTTTTGTTTTGGCACTATACATAGTTTCAGTATTGGAGTATCACAGGCCAACTTATGACTAGTTAAGATTCATTATTTTGAGATTGAGATTGATATTTCTGTTTATGGTCAAATGGGTGAATGAGTGTAAGTGTGAACCACCAGGGTGTATCAGGGAGATAAGATGTTTTCTGATGGTAGTTTTGAAGGTGATGAATGTGTCTGCAGTTTTGGAATTTTCAGGTAGGGTGTTCCAGATTTTAGGGCCTTTGACATATATTGATTTTTTGTAAAGGTTTAGTCGGACACGGGGAATGTCATAGAGATGTTTGTGTCTGGTGTTGTGCCTGTGGGTTCTGTCACAACTATCAAGAAAGCGTTTTAGGTCAAGGTTAATATTGGAATTTAAGGTCCTGTAGATGTAGACTGCACAGTAGTAAGTGTGGATATACTGAACAGGGAGTAAGTTTAGATCTATGAAGAGTGGGGGGGTGTGTTGCCAGGGATGGGATTTAGTGATTATTCTTACTGCGGCTTTTTGTGGGTTATTATTGGCTTAGGTGTGTTGCTGCAGTTGAACCCCAAGCACAGATAGCATAGGTGAGGTATGGATATATAAGTGAGTGATATAGTGTGAGAAGGGCAGGTTGCGGCACGTAGTATCGTATCTTGGAGAGGATCCCAACCGTTTTGGAAACTTTTTTGGTTATGTGTTGGATATGGGTGCTGAAGATCAGGTTGTTGTCGAGGTATAGGCATAGGAATTTGCCCTCATTATGCCTGGTAATTAGAGTGTTGTCGATCTTAATGTTAATTTGCACATCTCCTGCTCTGCTACCAAACATAATGTAGTAGGTTTTGTCAACGTTAAGCGTAAGTTTATTGGCTGTCATCCAAGTCGATATTTTGATCAGCTCCTCATTAACAATGGTGTTGAGGGTTGCAAGATTAGGGTGAGAGATGACATAAGTCGTGTCGTCAGCAAAGAGAATGGGGTTCAGGTGTCGAGATGTTTGGAAGATCATTGATGTATATGAGGAAGAGCAGGGGACCAAGGACACTTCCCTGCGGAACTCCAGTATCAAGTGGCTGTGTTGTTGATGCTGTGTCTTTAATGGTGACATACTGATACCTATTAGTAAGGTAAGATTTGAAATATGCAAGCGCATGGCCTCTTATACCATAATGGTCAAGTTTGTGGAGTAGGATGCCGTGGTCTACTGTGTCAAAAGCTTTTCTTAGGTCAATAAAAATTCCTAGTGGATATTCCTTATTTTCCAATGCTGTGTAAAGCAGATCTAGCATTTTTATAATTGCATCGTTAGTGCTTTTATTTTTCCTGAATCCAAATTGGCAGGGGTTGAGTATGTTTTGTGACGTTATAAATGAATATAGTCTCCTGTGCACGAGTTTTTCAAAGATTTTGGATAGCAATGGTAAGTTTGATATTGGCCTATAGTTGTTTAGATCTGTAGGGTCACCACCTTTATGTATTGGTGTAACCCTTGCCATCTTGAGTAGTTTCGGGAAGGTGCTAGCTTCTAGTGACTTGTTAAAAAGCAATGAGATAGTATGCGAGAGGACATGGGCCACTCTCTTGTACAATAATGGTGGGACATGAGACAGATTCCCTGAGTTATTTTTAAGTGACTTTATAATCTCGGTGACTTCCGTGGGCTCAGTTGGAGCAAGATAGAAGGAATTTGGGAAATTCCCATCTAGGTAGTCCCCAGCATGGGCATTGGTACGTGGGATTTTATTGGAGAGATTAGAACCTATGGTTGAGAAGAAGTCGTTTATCTTGTTAGCTGTGTCGGTGGGTTGCAGTGGTGTTTCATTAGGTTTAGTTAGGACAATATTCTTGTTTTTTTTCAGTTTGTGGGTCCCTAGAATCTGAGAGAGTGTTTTCCAGGTCTTTTTATATCTCCTCTTGTGTCAGTGAATCTACTGGAGTAGTATAGTTGTTTGGCTTTCTTTATTACTTTGGTGAGGACTGATGAATAGTGTTTAAGAATATCTTTGTGTATTAAGCCCTGTCTATATTGCTTTTCATATTGGTGTTTCTTATCAATGGATTTCAGAATGGTGCTTGTTAGCCATGGGCAACCAAGCCGTTTGTTTGTGATCTGTTTCGTTTTTATAGGACAATGTTTGTTGTATAGTCTAAGTAGTTTGTTAAGAAAAATGTCTGTCCAGTCGTCAATACCATTGGCCTTGGAGAATTCTGTAGGCCAGTCAACAGTCTCTAGGTCAGCTGTGAACTTCCTTATTGAGGCCTCATCATGGAGTCTAAATGAGACTTTGTTGTATTCAAGTGGTGGTTTACTAATGTTTGTCAAGAGGAAGGTAGGATAGTGGTCTGTAGTGCTATCTGTGATTATCCCTGATTTAAGGGGGGCTAGTATATTGGTCCATATAGTGGTCTATTATGGTTGCACTTGTTTCAGTGAGCCTGGTTTGGTTTAGTTTATTGTTGGTATGAGAAGTGTGTTGTTCATATTTTTGATGAAATCATGTTACAGGCTGATCATCTAGTAGGCCAAGGTTGATGTTGAAGTCTCCAGCTAAGAGAAGGTGGTGCTTATTCATTTGTCTGTTTGTTATTAGTGCCTTTAATTTCTCACTGAAGTTTGGGATGTTAGTGTGGGGTATCCGGTAAATGACACCGATTGTTACAGGCGTCTTAAGGTTTTTTACAGTAAAATTAGCAAAAATGTATTCTCCATATTCATCACTAAAGCAATTGGTGCTGATACAAGATAATTGGTTAGAGTAATAGATTGCAGTACCACCCCCAACTTGGTATGGTCTGCAGTTGTGGATTGCTATGTATCCTGGTAGAGGGTAGATATCTATTGTGTCCTGTTTAAGCCAGGTCTCAGTAAGAATAATGCATGAGAAGGGTGTCTTTAGTGATTCAAGGAGTGCCAGGAGGTCATCATAGTGTTTGCTTAAGGACCTGATGTTGTAGTTATGTACTGATAGACTTTTATCATTGTTTAGGATAGTGCTGGCTTGTGATGCTGTGTAATAAAGGCAGTTACTTTCCAATAGGTTTTGATTGTGTGTCAGATTATGTAGGTTTAGATCAGGGTCAACGTGATCAATCATCTTCTAGGTTTAAATTATGGTTATTTATATCCTGAGTTGTGTGTTGAGTTTTAGTACTGATATCTGTAGTGGTGGGAAGTTTGGACAAGTATATAGCTATAGCATTTTGGTCATGTAGAGTATAGTCACTAATACACATAATGAAGTTTGGTGTTGTCTATGTGTTGTGCTGGAATGAGCTAAAGTACAACTAGGTATAAACTAATAATATAAAAATACAAATTAAAAATAGCACAAGACTCTCACTTGTAATTGCATTAAGGTCTAATGTAATGAGTTTGGTATAGTCTATGTATTGACCTAGAGTGAGCAATAGTACAACTAGGTTTAATCTAATAATGTAGAAATACAAATTAAAAATAGCACCAGGCTCTCACTAGTAATTACACTATGGTCTAATATAATGACTTTGGTACTGACTATGTATTGAGCTAGAATGAGCTATAGTACAACTGAGTTTAATCTATTGATATAAAAAAGGCACAAGACTCTCAGTTGTAATTGCACTAAGGTGTTATATGAGTTGTTTACAAGAATTAGAGTATAACTAGATTTAAATTGTTACGAAGAACCTTGTAAACCTTCGCACATCACTACCGATATCCCAGAAGGTAAGAAATAATGATTGAATGATGGAGACAAAAAAAAGGTTGAGAAATAAAGTTTAAAGCGTTACACGTTAAGAACCAGTGTAGAGGAGCACTTACATTGTACTCTACGTCAGTAATTATTGTGAGAACTTACATTGTACTCTTCGTCAGTAATTATGGTGAGAACTTACATTGTACTCTACGTCAGTAATAATGATGAGAACTTACATTGTACTCTACGTCAGTAATAATGGTGAGAACTTACATTGTACTCTACGTCAGTAATAATGGTGAGAACTTACATTGTACTCTACGTCAGTAATAATGGTGAGTACATACAAATTCTCCTCACGAAATAGATGGATGATACATAATTGTCAAGATATACATCAAGAAAATAGGAAATTATCGCTATGCTAAATTATATGCCTAAATTATATGCCTAAATATTACAAATGGCCAACTGAGAGAATTTTTTTATTGAAGACACAACGAATCAAACAACTTTCAGGAATAAAACTGTGAAATAAGTATTTTGACGTCCTGGACAGAAAAATATATCTTCATAAATATTTAAAAGGTACTTGAAGTCATACAAAAAGATGTCATTCAGAGGATCTGTCATTCTTATTTTTGCTGGATGACCCATGAACTGGAATAATAAAATAAAGGTAAGGTACGAATGGCAGATTTGCTTGGTATTTACAAGATAAAACAAGATAAACCTTAATAAACTAAAACCAATCCTTAAATCTAATTAATGCCACACGAACGAGAAGTTACAACCACATACTGACTAAATTATCACACACAGTAGATAACCGCTAATACTTACCACAAACACTTCACTAATGTATCTGACATAACGCTATTGAACATAACAGTTCAATAATGCTTCTAACTTAAGAACAGTGTTCAAGTTAACAGTTCTGTGGAAAATTTATATAATTCTCCTAAATGTTGAACATGAATATAATTGGATATTAAAATATGATGCTATTTGGACCCTTCGAGAAATTTTGAGTGGGGGATATGCAGAACAGTTGGGAAGTGATGCTGCGGCGACGTCATTTTGTAATTTGTGAACACTGGTTGTAGTGGGAAATTCTGCTAATAATTATGTGTCTTTAGAGCCAAAATGTGGGGGTTTCGGCCTGAATTTGTAATAGTAACCTGTGTTAATGTCCCCTACTGAAGAACTGGGACAGGAAATTTGCCGGACCTCAATAATTACATGTGGATGGCGGAAGATATGGGATACGACCATCACTCACAGGGAAGTGCACCATTAGTCCTTTCATTTAGAACTCTAGCTGGTCAGTGTAGGGTCTATGTGTCAAGCCAGTGTTGTGGTGTGATCCATCTACAGTAATTAAATGGTAAGTGGTAGTATGAATTGTTTTGTGTACCCAGCAAGCCTAATCATATACAGTCCAAAATTTCAATTTACATGAAAAGCTGGTTTTAATATTGTAATTATCAATTTAATGTCAGGCCTAGCTTTTTGTGAGAGTGGTGATGAAGTGAGCATCGAGGGAGTTACAGTTCGGCGACCTACTGTGACTTAGTCCCACTTATCTCACCCAAATTACTTGCAGGTAATTCAGGTAATATCCTGTAAACCTTATGCAGGGAATTTGCTCACATGATAATTCACAAGTTCACTAATGCTTCTAACATAAGAACAGTGTTGAACATAACAGTTAACTGAGCAACGCTGTATAACCATTGCAGGTTTAGCGCATAGTTCTGATTATATTAATAACACTTCACTGAAGCTTCTAACATAAGAACAATGTTGAACATAATGCACCGAGAAGCATTGTTCAGGCAAAAACTGACAGGGAAAAAAACACGTATGTCTCATGTTTCCTCGTTTATTATTATTATTATTATTATTATTATTATTATTATTATTATTATTATTATTATTATTATTATTATTATTATTATTATTATTATTGTTAAAGTGATAACACTTGCATATATTCTGATAAATATATCTTTTGATGTATGTTCAGTGGGAGCTACAATGTTTATACTTGTGAAGGTATGTTTATTTCAGTATATATTTGTATATACACATACGCTAAACAATTTACTTTAATTCTAATAGGCCCAAATATGGGATTAAAGTAATTCCTGAGTGGTGGTGAATAGTTTACTACCCTTGTATAGTCGATGAAATTTAAATCCCATTAAACAAATAACGAATCAACAGTTATCTGAAGCATCATTGGTACTCAGAAAAATGACGAATAACTAGAGCTTGGTAAGAGGAACAAGAGATGTGAGGAAGAAGGAAGAGAAGTTTTAGCCTGGTGGATAAAGATCTAGCTTCACACGGTGAGTGTCTGGGTTCGATACTCGGCGAGGGTACAAACACTGGGCATGTGTCTTTACACCGGTTGTCTGTGCTCCCCATCAGTAAAATGGGTACCTGGGTGTTAGTGGACCGGTGTGGGTCGCATCCTGGGACAAAATTTGCCCGAAATGATCAGCATAAGAAACGGCTTTCTATATAGTAGTATGTTATTGATGTCTGCTATGGCCTGTATACCTTGTACTTGTACTAATAACGATATTATTATTATTATTATTATTATTATTATTATTATTATTATTATTATTATTATTATTATTATTATTATTATTATTATTTATATGTGATGGGACATGTAAGAAAAATAAGTTGGTGTATAGTCCTCAGGGATATACAAACACACAAGTCTAGTAAAATTCTTTAATGATCACAGCCATGACAACTCATCCATTATGCTGATCAATAACTTAGCTAATTAATTAAACGTAGAAACCTGTGATTGTTATTTAAAAAATGCAATCATTTCAGCCAAGTCTTGAGGGTATTGGAGTAATTTAGTCTCCCTGACAGTTTTATGTTCACCAGGAGGAAGGAGTTACTGGGGCATGAAAATCCCGAACAGAAAAGTACATTACCTGTATTAAAAGTTAATGCAACTTGCATATAAAGCGTAAGCCCTTAAAGTGCCAGGTGGTGCTGGTTAAGTGTCAAGGTTTAAGTTCTCCCAGGTTCTATTACCAAGGGTTAGGAGCCCGGAGAGTGTGGCTTTCATACTTAACAAGTCACACTTGACACTCTGAGCAGTAGTTTCTCCTCTTTATCATTTCATCTGTCATATATCTAGTGAAAATATTGAATTGCAGAATATTGTTGCATCTTCAGAATGGAGAGAAAATAACTCAAATGATAAAGACAATCTTTATATAAGTTCATTTGTAAAATTAATTAAGTGCGTGGCTCATTCAGCGCACAACGTACTGGAGACTCGATCCTCCGAGATCACCCACGGGATCAAATAACACTTCAAGTGCGTTTGGGAGATGTAGCGGTGCGACAGGCAGAGCAGGCAACATATCCTGCGCTTCCATCCTCGTGCATTGCATCCAGTAAACTAAGTTAAGGAGATTGTTCCTGAATACTTGAGAGGTGCCTGGAGTTTACCTGGAGAGAGTTCCGGGGGTCAACGCCCCCGCGGCTCGGTCTGAGACCAGGCCTCCTGGTGGATCAGAGCCTGATCAACCAGGCTGTTGCTGGTTGATCAGGTGCTGTAAAACCTCATGATCCAAAGTTCATGGAAGCAGCCAAGCAGTGGGACAACCTTGCAGACTCTTCAAGCAAACTAATTCCTGCCAGAGAACATGAACAGTCTCACTGGGACATACCCATCGTGGAAAAAATACCAACACAATGCTCAACAAGGCTACTTTAAAAAAAGGACAAAACTCGTCTCCTAGCAGTGAAGGCACCACATTCAGGAGATTTTCTTTTAGCTCTCCCTAGTAAGTATATGTTTATTCAGGTATACACAGACACAGATACATAGCACTCGGCTTGACCCTCAGGCCATTCTGATTGATGTAGATCTTAGTTTAGCCGCCCTCATATTCACAGAACACAGATGTATTTCCGGCAGGGAGACAGCTGATCAATTTGGGTTTCTCAAGAAGCCCAAATTGAATTTATACTTTAAAAAAATTACAATATCAGCTGGAGAAGGAAATGTTACTTAAACCCAAACCGATAATTGTGAATAACATAGATGAATAACATAGATGCTGGAAATATTCAGAAATATTCAGAAACATTCAGAAATAGTAATAACTAGAATTGTTCAGAAATACTCATGACTGAGTAAACTCACTGACAACTTTCTTTACTGATGCAGGATTGACAGGTATGAGATAAGGAATATTCAGGAAAATTAATAAATCTTCAGGAATATCGAGAAATATTCGAGAATAACTAGGAATACTCAGAAATAATTAAATAATCAGGAATCTGTAAATCCGCTCTGATAATTTTCTGTAGTGAATCTGTTTGACAGGTAAGAGTTAAGGAATATCCAGGATAATTTCCAATAGTGAAGCAGTGCGCCAGCCAACACACACCTCCAGGGACTCCTACAAAAGTCTTCATGTAAGACACATGTGTAACAGTTATCTTTATCTCGAAACGTTTCGCCTACACAGTAGGCTTCCTCAGTCGAGTACAGAAAAGTCGATAGATTGACTTCACGTCTCTTCTATCAACTTTTCTGTACTCGACTGAAGAAGCCTACTGTGTAGGCGACAAGTTTCGAATTAAAGTTACCCAACTGTTGCATATGTGTCTTACCTAACAACCTGTCGGTATTGTATACCATTTTAATAATCACTCTGTCAGACACTGCAACACAATGGTATCTTGGTACAGAACAGAAAACAACTTGGACAACTTCTACTAGTGAGAATGACGTGACCTCCCAACGACTACATTCTTACCTCTTACCTCCACTCGTTCGTGGTTACAATTATATATATATATATATATATATATATATATATATATATATATATATATATATATATATATATATATAGAGAGAGAGAGAGAGAGAGAGAGAGAGAGAGCTGGTGGAGCATAATGTTACTGTGGCACAGCTGGTGGAGCATAATGTTGCTGTAGCACAGCTGGTGGAGCAAAATGTTACTGTAGCACAGCTGGTGGAGCATGTTACTGTGGCACAGCTGGTGGAGTATAATGTTACTGTGGTACAGCTGGTGGAGCATAATGTTACTGTAGCACAGCTGGTGGAGCATAATGTTGCTGTGGCACAGCAGGTGGAGCATAATGTTACTGTGGCACAGCTGGTGGAGCATAATGTTACTGTGGCACAGCTGGTGGAGCATACATAATGTTACTGTGGTACAGCTGGTGGAGCATAATGTTACTGTTGCACAGCTGGTGAAGCATAATGTTACTGTAGCACAGCTGGTGGAGCATAATGTTGCTGTGGCACAGCTGGTGGAGCATAATGTTACTGTGGCACAGCTGGTGAAACATGTTATTGTGGCACAGCTAGTGGAGCATAATGTTACTGTGACACAGCTTGTGGAGCATAATATTACTGTGGCACAGCTGGTGGAGCATAATGTTACTGTGGCACAGCTGGTGGAGCATAATGTTACTGTAGCACAGCTGGTGGAGCATAATGTTACTGTAGCACAGCTGGTGGAGCATAATGTTACTGTGGCACAGCTGGTGGAGCATAATGTTACTGTGGCACAGCTGGTGAAGCATAATATTACTGTAGCACAGCTGATGGAGCATAATGTTACTGTGGCACAGCTGGTGGAGCATAATGTTACTGCAGCACAGCTGGTGGAGCATAATGTTACTGTGGCACAGCTGGTGGAGCATAATGTTACTGTGGCAGAGCTGGTGGAGCATAATGTTACTGTGGCACAGCTGGTGAAGCATAATATTACTGTAGCACAGCTGGTGGAGCATAATGTTACTGTGGCACAGCTGGTGGAGCATAATGTTACTGCAGCACAGCTGGTGGAGCATAATGTTACTGTGGCACAGCTGGTGGAGCATGTTACTGTGGCACAGCTGGTGGAGCATGTTACTGCAGCACAGCTGGTGGAACATGTTTCTGTAGAACAGCTGGTGAAACATGTTATTGTGGCACAGCTGGTGGAGCATAATGTTACTGTAGCACAGCTGGTGGAGCATAATGTTACTGTAGCACCGCTGGTGGAGCATAATGTTACTGTGGCACAGCTGGTGGAGCATGTTACTATAGCACAGCTGGTGGAGCATAATGTTACTGTAGCACAGCTGGTGGAGCATAATGTTACTCTAGCACAGCTGGTGGAGCATAATGTTACTATAGCGCAGCTGGTGGAGCATAATGTTACTGTGGCACAGCTGGTGGAGCATAATGTTACTGTAGCACAGCTGGTGGAGCATAATATTACTGTAGCACAGCTGTTGGAGCATAATGTTGCTGTGGCACAGCTGGTGGAGCATAATGTTACTGTAGCACAGCTGGTGGAGCATAATGTTACTGTAGCACAGCTGGTGGAGCATAATGTTACTGTTGCACAGTTGGTGGAGCATAATGTTACTGTAGCACAGCTGGTGGAGCATAATATTACTGTAGCACAGCTGGTGGAGCATATTGTTACTGTGGCACAGATGGTGGAGCATAATGTTACTGCAGCACAGCTGGTGGAACATGTTACTGTAGAACAGCTGGTGAAACATGTTATTGTGGCACAGCTGGTGGAGCATAATGTTACTGTAGCACAGCTGGTGGAGCATAATGTTACTGTAGCACTGCTGGTGGAGCATAATATTACTGTAGCACAGCTGGTGGAGCATAATGTTACTGTGGCACAGCTGGTGGAGCATGTTACTGTGGCACAGCTGGTGGAGCATGTTACTGCAGCACAGCTGGTGGAACATGTTTCTGTAGAACAGCTGGTGAAACATGTTATTGTGGCACAGCTGGTGGAGCATAATGTTACTGTAGCACAGCTGGTGGAGCATGTTACTGTAGCACAGCTGGTGGAGTATAATGTTACTGTAGCACAGCTGATGGAGCATAATGTTACTGTAGCACAGCTGGTAGAGCATAATGTTACTGTAGCACAGATGTTGGAGCATAATGTTACTGTAGCACAGCTGGTGGAGCATAATGTTACTGTGGCACAGCTGTTGGAGCATAATGTTACTGTGGCACAGCTGGTGGAGCATAATGTTACTGTGGCACAGCTGTTGGAGCATAATGTTACTGTAGCACAGCTGGTGGAGCATAATGTTACTGTAGCACAGCTGGTGGAGCATAATGTTCCTGTGACACAGCTGTTGGAGCATAATGTTACTGTAGCACAGCTGATGGAGCATAATGTTGCAGTATTAGCACAGCTGGTGGAGCATAATGTTGCAAAAGCCCGCAGAGCGTGATCAACAATTCATGTATGATGCATGAAGGTAACGTTAATAAGTGACACACATGAACAATACACAGAGCTGAAGGAACCAGGAAGATAAAACTAACTTCACCTCTCAATATCTTCATTTTCTTATTTCCTGGGCGAAGTGGTTTATGGTGAGGTTATTTGAAGTCAGGTGAGGTGTAGTGAGGTCACTTGAAGTCAGGTGAGATCAGATGAGGTGTGGTGAGGTCACTTGAAGTCAGGTAAGATCAGGTGAGGTCAGATCAGCTGAAGGAGGAGTCTGGATTAGGTCTTGCGAGACTAATTAAATGATCACGACCTTATTTCTCTTCCTAATAATCTTTAACTAAATTTTCTTCGTCTGTGTTATGAGTGGTTAGTTTGGTTAGTCTGAGCAATAGTAACGATATCTGAACGATAATTTTTGCTATAGAATAAAATATTTTGTAAATTTTGTGGTCTCTCAGCTGACCACGTGGGTGTGGCGCTGTTTTGATTTTGTGAGATATCTGATAGTCTTCTTTCACTGTACTCTTGGAGGAAGAAGAAAACGACGAGCCATTCTCTCTCTCTCTCTCTCTCTCTCCTCTCTCTCTCTCTCTCTCTCTCTCTCTCTCTCTCTCTCTCTCTCTCTCTCTCTCTCTCTCTCTCTCTCTCTCTCTTCTCTCTCTCTCTTCTCTTCTCTCTCTCTCTCTCTCTCTCTCTCCTCACATGGTACTCTTCATGGTACTCTGCCTTGACAAAAAAACTGAAAGATAGACTGCAAATCACCCAGAACAAAATTGTAAGATTCATCCTGGGCCTGAGTCCGAGAGAACATGTAGGCCAGGATGAATTACAACAGTTGGATATGCTGAATGTTGAAGACAGAGTAAAACAACTGAAGCTAAATCATGTTTATAAAATTGCTCACAAACAGTGTCCAGAATATCTTGCTGTCAATTTTGTCAAGGTTGGGAACCAAAGCAATCATAGTACTAGGGGGAGAGAACACAACTTTGTAGTAGCCACAGTCAGTAGCCAGGCTTCAAACACCTTTTATTGCACAACAATAAAGGAATGGAACAGACTACCTGCACATGTCAAAGCCAGTCATAGCATGAACCAGTTCAAGAAGAGTGCCAAAAGGTGTCTGATGAATGTGGCTACAGAAAGGGAGGGGAATGATTTTCTATTTTTTAGCTAACATGCGTGTAAATTTTGCCTTATTCCTAGTGATGACCCTCGTATTGTAGATAGTCTTAATGACCCTCGTGTAGTAGAGAGTCTTTTTAGTATGATAATAAGATGTTATCTTCATTATAGAATAATAAGAAAATATTATAAACTTTATATTATAATAAGGTAAAAGGACCCCAATGGAAATAAGTCACTCTGTCTGACTTTTTTTGGTTATCCCAGGTTCTCTACACATATGCTGCTATGTATGATAATTCTATGTAACTGTATTTGTGTATACCTGAATAAACTTACACACACAGCGTTTGACAAGGCTAGGTTTAGGATCTCTAGCTTTATTGACAAACTTAAGGCTGTTACCAGCATCAGCTCATTTGAAAGCATTTTTATTGTTATGAAACATAAAAGAAACAGGATGAAGTTGGAGCCATCTGTGGGCCAGCATTTCCATTTGATCAACTGACTTTATCTCGTTGACATCATAATGCTGTACGAATGTGTTCCAGACTCGAGTCATCCTGGGTATATATGATCTCAGATGGAGTGATGTTCTGGAGATGTTTTCTGCTTGCTTCTCGCTGTCCTCGAAGTGGATCCAAGTGTGGTACTTTGACAATATTGGCCTTGTACATAACAGTAAGGCCACCCATATCCCTCCTGTGTTGAAAGCTCTGCTGAACTGACAGCAGGATAGGTCCAGGCGAGAGATGAGACGTCTTGCTCTGTTCTCTATTCTGTCAAGCAGTCGCACATGAGACGGGGGGGGCAGACAAACCAAGAAAGTGGAGCATACTCAAGGTGTGAGCGTACCTTTACCTCCTACACAATCTTGCAACCCTTATTATCAAGCAGATGCGAGATACGTCGAAGTCTTGTAAGCTTCCTGGCTGCCTTGTTTGCAAGATTTACAACGTGGTTCTTCATGGTCAGTTTGGAGTCAAATTTCACTCCAAGGATATCAACTTCTTTCCCAGGTACCAACACTCTCCCATTCATACTCATTCCTGCTCCAGCTTACTACTGTTTCTCTCCCTCTCTCTCTCTCTCTCTCTCTCTCTCTCTCTCTCTCTCTCTCTCTCTCTCTCTCTTCTCTCTCTCTCTCCTCTCTCTCTCTCTCTCTCCCTCCTCTCTCTCTCTCTCTCACTCTCACTCTCACTCTCTTTTACACAGGATTTGACAAGATTAGGATAAGGATTCTTAACTTTACTGACAAGCTAAGAGCTGTTACCAACATCAGCTCATTTGAAAGCATTTTTATTGTTATGAAACATACAGGTAGGGAACAGGATGAAGTTGGAACCATCTGTGGGCCAGCATTTTCATTTGATCAACTGATTTTACCTCGTTGATATTATGCTGTACGAACGTGAAGTGTCATCTTACACTTCAATCAAACATAAGGTAAATTGTAAACCCTCTCTCCAATCAAACACCAATAAAGTGCCCTCCCTCCCTCCTTCCCTCCCCCTCCCTCCCTCCCTCCCTCCCTCACTCCTGCAAAACGCCAAGTAAAATGTCTTCCATCACTCCAGCCAAATTCCAGGTAAAGTGCCCTTCTTCACTCTGGCTAAACACCAGGTAAAGTGCCCTTCTTCACTCTGGCTAAACACCAGGTAAAGTGCCCTTCTTCACTCTGGCAAAAACACCAGGTAAAGTGCCCTTCTTCACTCTGGCTAAAACCAGGTAAAGTGCCCTTCTTCACTCTGGCTAAACACCAGGTAAAGTGCCCTTCTTCACTCTGGCTAAACACCAGGTAAAGTGCCCTTCTTCACTCTGGCTAAACACCAGGTAAAGTGCCCTTCTTCACTCTGGTTAAACACCAGGTAAAGTGCCCTTCTTCACTCTGGCTAAACACCAGGTAAAGTGCCCTTCTTCACTCTGGCTAAACACCAGGCAAAGTGCCCTTCTTCACTCTGGCTAAACACCAGGCAAAGTGCCCTTCTTCACTCTATCTAACCATCAGATAGTGTTCTTCACTCTACCTAACCATCAGTGTTCTTCACTCTATCTAACCACCAGTGTTCTCCTTCACTCTACCTAACCATCAGTGTTCTCCTTCACTCTACCTAACCATCAGATAGTGTTCTCCTTCACTCTACGTAACCATCAGCGTTCTCCTTCACTCTATCTAACCATCAGTGTTCTCCTTCACTCTACCTAACCATCAGTGTTCTCCTTCACTCTACCTAACCATCAGATAGTGTTCTCCTTCACTCTACGTAACCATCAGTGTTCTCCTTCACTCTACCTAACCATCAGTGTTCTCCTTCACTCTACCTAACATCAGTGTTCTCTTCACTCTACCTAACCATCAGTGTTCTCCTTCACTCTACCTAACCATCAGACAGTGTTCTCCTTCACTCTACCTAACCATCAGGGTTCTCCTTCACTCTACCTAACCATCAGCGTTCTCCCTTCACTCTACTCTAACCATCAGCGTTCTCCTTCACTCTACCTAACAATCAGCGTTCTCCTTCACTCTACCTAACCATCAGTGTTCTTCTTCACTCTACCTAACCATCATACAGTGTTCTCCTTCACTCAACCTAACCATCAGCGTTCTCCTTCACTCTACCTAACCATCAGCGTTCTCCTTCACTCTACCTAACCATCAGTGTTCTTCTTCACTCTACCTAATCATCATACAGTGTTCTCCTTCACTCTACCTAACCATCAGTGCTCTCATTCACTCTACCTAACCATCAGCGTTCTCCTTCACTCTACCTAACCATCAGCGTTCTCCTTCACTCTACCTAACCATCAGTGTTCTTCTTCACTCTACCTAATCATCATACAGTGTTCTCCTTCACTCTACCTAACCATCAGTGTTCTCCTTCACTCTACCTAACCATCAGCGTTCTCCTTCACTCTACCTAACCATCAGTGTTCCTCTTCACTCTACCTAATCATCATACAGTGTTCTCCTTCATTCAACCTAACCATCAGTGTTCTCCTTCACTCTACCTAACCATCAGTGTTCTCCTTCACTCTACCTAACCATCAGTGTTCTCCTTCACACTACCTAACCATCATACAGTGTTCTCCTTCACTCAACCTAACCATCAGTGTTCTCCTTCACTCTACCTAACCATCATACAGTGTTCTCCTTCACTCAACCTAACCATCAGTGTTCTCCTTCACTCTACGTAATCATCATACAGTGTTCTCCTTCACTCTACCTAACCATCAGTGTTCTCCTTCACACTAACTAACCATCATACAGTGTTCTCCTTCACTCAAACTAACCATCAGTGTTCTCCTTCACTCAACCTAACCATCAGTGTTCTCCTTCACTCTACCTAACCATCAGTGTTCTCCTTCACACTACCTAACCATCATACAGTGTTCTCCTTCACTCAACCTAACCATCAGTGTTCTCCTTCACTCTACCTAACCATCATACAGTGTTCTCCTTCACTCTACCTAACCATCAGTGTTCTACTTCACACTACCTAACCATCAGTGTTCTTCTTCACTCTACCTAACCATCATACAGTGTTCTCCTTCACTCTACCTAACCATCAGTGTTCTCCTTCACTCAACCTAACCATCAGTGTTCTCCTTCACTCTACCTAACCATCATACAGTGTTCTCCTTCACTCTACCTAACCATCAGTGTTCTCCTTCACACTACCTAACCATCAGTGTTCTTCTTCACTCTACCTAACCATCAGTGTTCTCCTTCACTCTACCTAACCATCAGTGTTCTCCTTCACTCTACCTAACCATCAGTGTTCTTCACTCTACCTAATCATCAGTGTTCTCCTTCACACTACCTAACCATCAGATAGTGTTCTCCTTCACTCTACCTAACCATCATACAGTGTTTTCCTTCACTCTACCTAACCATCAGACAGTGTTCTCCTTCACTCTACCTAACCATCAGTGTTCTCCTTCACTCTACCTAACCATCAGTGTTCTCCTGCACTCTACCTAACCATCAGTGTTCTTCACTCTACCTAATCATCAGTGTTCTCCTTCACACTACCTAACATCAGATAGTGTTCTCCTTCACTCTACCTAACATCATACAGTGTTCTCCTTCACTCTACAAACCATCAGTGTTTCTCCTTCACTCTACCTAACCATCAGCTTTCCTCACTCTACCTAACCATCAGCGTTCCCTTCACTCTACCTAACCATCAGCGTTCTCCTTCACTCTACCTAACCATCAGCGTTCTCCTTCACTCTACCTAACCATCAGCGTTCTCCTTCACTCTACCTAACCATCATGTTCTCCTTCACTCTACCTAACCATATGTTCTCCTTCACTCTACCTAACCAAACAGCGTTCTCCTTCACTCTATCTATCCATCAGTGTTCTCCTTCACTCTACCTAACCATTAGTGTTCTCCTTCACTCTACCTAACCATCAGTGTTCTCCTTCACTCTACCTAACCATTAGTGTTCTCCTTCACTCTACCTAACCAGCAGCGTTCTCCTTCACTCTATCTAACCATCAGTGTTCTCCTTCACTCTACCTAACCATTAGTGATCTCCTTCACTCTACCTAACCATCAGTGTTCTCCTTCACTCTACCTAACCATCAGTGTTCTCCTTCACTCTACCTAACCATCAGTGTTCTCCTTCACTCTACCTAACCATCAGCGTTCTCCTTCACTCTACCTAACCATCAGCGTTCTCCTTCACTCTACCTAACCATCAGTGTTCTCCTTCACTCTACCTAACCATTAGTGTTCTCCTTCACTCTACCTAACCATCAGCGTTCTCCTTCACTCTATCTAACCATCAGTGTTCTCCTTCACTCTACCTAACCATCAGTGATCTCCTTCACTCTACCTAACCATCAGTGTTCTCCTTCACTCTACCTAACCATCAGTGTTCTCCTTCACTCTACCTAACCATCAGTGTTCTCCTTCACTCTACCTAACCATCAGTGTTCTCCTTCACTCTACCTAACCATCAGTGTTCTCCTTCACTCTACCTAACCATCAGTGTTCCCCTTCACTCTACCTAACCATCAGATAGTGTTCTCCTTCACTCTACCTAACCATCAGTGTTCTCCTTCACTCTACCTAACCATCAGTGTTTCTCCTTCACTCTACCTAACACATCAGTGTTCCCCTTCACTCTACCTAACCATCAGATAGTGTTCTCCTTCACTCTACCTAACCATCAGTGTTCTCCTTCACTCTACCTAACCATCAGTGTTCTCCTTCACTCTACCTAACCATCAGTGTTCCCCTTACTCTACCTAACCATCAATAGTGTTCTCCTTCACTCTACCTAACCATCAGTGTTCTCCTTCACTCTACCTAACCATCAGTGTTCCCCTTCACTCTACCTAACCATCAGATAGTGTTCTCCTTCACTCTACCTAACCATCAGTGTTCCCCTTCACTCTACCTAACCATCAGATAGTGTTCTCCTTCACTCTACCTAACCACAGTGTTCCCCTTCACTCTACCCAACCATCAATAGTGTTCTCCTTCACTCTACCCCAACCATCATGGTTCCCCTTTCACTCTACCTAACCACAATAGTGTTCTCCTTCACTCTACCTAACCATCAGTGTTCTCCCTTCACTCTACCTAACCATCATAGTGGTTCTCCTTCACTCTACCTAACCTCAGTGTTTCCCCTCACTCTACCTAACCATCAGATAGTGTTCTCCTTCACTCTACCTAACCATCTAGTGACTCTCACTAATAAATCCCC
>NC_069445.1:1466216-1515313 GCF_026875155.1 Cherax quadricarinatus | reverse complement strand
AATTTTTTTAAGTAAAAATTTCATTTGGGCTTTTGAAAAACCCAAATTGATCGCTGTCCCCCCCTCCCGGAATACATCTGTGTTCTGTGAATATGAGGGCGGTCTAAACTAAGATCTACATCATTCAGAATGGCCTGAGGGTTCAACCCGAGTGCTATGTATCTGTGTCTGGTATACCTGAATAAACATATATTACTAGGGAGAGCTAAAAAGAATCTCCTGAATGTGGTGCCTTCACTGCTAGGAGACGAGTTTTGTCCTTTTTTTAAAGTAGCCTTGTTGAGCATTGTGTTGGTATTTTTTCCACGATGGGTATGTCCCAGTGAGACTGTTCATGTTCTCTGGCAGGAATTAGTTTGCTTGAAGAGTCTGCAAGGTTGTCCACTGCTTGGCTGCTTCCATGAACTTTGGATCATGAGGTTTTACAGCACCTGATCAACCAGCAACAGCCTGGTTGATCAGGCTCTGATCCACCAGGAGGCCTGGTCTCAGACCGAGCCGCGGGGGCGTTGACCCCCGGAACTCTCTCCAGGTAAACTCAGGCACTCTCAAGTATTCAGGAACAATCTCCTTAACTTAGTTTACTGGATGCAATGCACGAGGATGGAAGCGCAGGATATGTTGCCTGCTCTGCCTGTCGCACCGCTACATCTCCCAAACGCACTTGAAGTGTTATTTGATCCGTGGGTGATTCGGAGGATCGAGTCTCAGTACGTTGTGCGCTGAATGAGCCACGCACTTAATTAATTTTACAAATGAACTTATATAAAGATTGTCTTTATCATTTGAGTTATTTTCTCTCCATTCTGAAGATGCAACAATATTCTGCAATTCAATATTTTCACTAGATATATGACAGATGAAATGATAAAGGGAGAAAACTACTGCTCAGAGTGTCAAGTGTGACTTGTTAAGTATGAAAGCCACACTCTCCGGGCTCCTAACCTTGGTAATAGAACCTGGGAGAACTTAACCTTGACACTTAACCAGCACCACCTGGCACTTTAAGGGCTTACGCTTTATATGCAAGTGCATTAACTTTTAATACAGGTAATGTACTTTTCTGTTCGGGATTTTCATGCCCCAGTAACTCCTTCCTCTGGTGAACATAAAACTGTCTGGGGACTAAATTACTCCAATACCCTCAAGCATTGGCTGAAATGATTGCATTTTTTAAATAACAATCACAGGTTTCTACGTTTAATTAATTAGCTAAGTTATTGATCAGCATAATGGATGAGTTGTCATGGCTGTGATCATTAAAGAATTTTACTAGACTTGTGTGTTTGTATATCCCTGAGGACTATACACCAACTTATTTTTCTTACATGTCCCATCACATATAAATAATAATAATAATAATATAATAATAATAATATAATAATAAAATAATAATAATAATAATATTAATAATAATAATAATATCGTTATTAGTACAAGTACAAGGTATACAGGCCATAGCAGACATCAATAACATACTACTATATAGAAAGCCGTTTCTTATGCTGATCATTTCGGGCAAATTTTGTCCCAGGATGCGACCCACACGGTCCACTAACACCCAGGTACCATTTTACTGATGGGGAGCACAGACAACCGGTGTAAAGACACATGCCAGTGTTTGTACCCTCGCGAGTATCGAACCCAGACACTCACGTGTGAAGCTAGATCTTTATCACCAGGCTAAAACTTCTCTTCCTTCTTCCTCACATCTCTTGTTCCTCTTACCAAGCTTAGTTATTCGTCATTTTTCTGAGTACCAATGATGCTTCAGATAACTGTTGATTCGTTATTTGTTTAATGGGATTTAAAATTTCATCGACTATACAAGGGTAGTAAACTATTCACCACCACTCAGGAATTACTTTAATCCCTATTTGGGCCTATTAGAATTAAAGTAAATTGTTTAGCGTATGTGTATATACAAATATATACTGAAATAAACATACCTTCACAAGTATAAAACATTGTAGCTCCCACTGTAACATACATCAAAGATATATTTATCAGAATATATGCAAGTGTTATCACTTTAACAATAATAATAATATAATAATAATAATAATAATAATAATAATAATATAATAATAATAATATAATATATAATAATAATAATAATAAACGAGGAAAACATGAGACATACGTGTTTTTTTCCCTGTCAGTTTTTGCCTGAACAATGCTTCTCGGTGCATTATGTTCAACATTGTTCTTATGTTAGAAGCTTCAGTGAAGTGTTATTAATATAATCAGAACTATGCGCTAAACCTGCAATGGTTATACAGCGTTGCTCAGTTAACTGTTATGTTCAACACTGTTCTTATGTTAGAAGCATTAGTGAACTTGTGAATTATCATGTGAGCAAATTCCCTGCATAAGGTTTACAGGATATTACCTGAATTACCTGCAAGTAATTTGGGTGAGATAAGTGGGACTAAGTCACAGTAGGTCGCCGAACTGTAACTCCCTCGATGCTCACTTCATCACCACTCTCACAAAAAGCTAGGCCTGACATTAATTGATAATTACAATATTAAAACCAGCTTTTCATGTAAATTGAAATTTTGGACTGTATATGATTAGGCTTGCTGGGTACACAAAACAATTCATACTACCACTTACCATTTAATTACTGTTAGATGGATCACACCACAACACTGGCTTGACACATAGACCCTACACTGACCAGCTAGAGTTCTAAAATGAAAGGACTAATGGTGCACTTCCCTGTGAGTGATGGTCGTATCCCTATATCTTCCGCCATCCACATGTAATTATTGAGGTCCGGCAAATTTCCTGTCCCAGTTCTTCAGTAGGGGACATTAACACAGGTTACTATTACAAATTCAGGCCGAAAACCCCCACATTTTGGCTCTAAAGACACATAATTATTAGCAGAATTTCCCACTACACCAGTGTTCACAAATTACAAAATGACGTCGCCGCAGCATCACTTCCCAACTGTTCTGCATATCCCCCACTCAAAATTTCTCGAAGGGTCCAAATAGCATCATATTTTAATATCCAATTATATTCATGTTCAACATTTAGGAGAATTATATAAATTTTCCACAGAACTGTTAACTTGAACACTGTTCTTAAGTTAGAAGCATTATTGAACTGTTTGTTCAATAGCGTTATGTCAGATACATTAGTGAAGTGTTTGTGGTAAGTATTAGCGGTTATCTACTGTGTGTGATAATTTAGTCAGTATGTGGTTGTAACTTCTCGTTCGTGGGGGTTTTAATTAGATTTAAGGTTTGGGTTTTAGTTTTATTAAGGTTTATCTTGTTTTTTATTTTGTAAAAAAAAACCAAAGCAAATTTTGCCATTCGTCCCTTTCCCTTTTTTTTATTATTCCAGTTGGGGGGGTCATCCAGCAAAAAAAAGAATGGAATCCTCGGGGAATGCCCATTTTTTTGTTGACTTAAAGTCCCTTTTTAAATATTTATGAAGTATATTTTTCTGTCCGGGCGTAAAAAATTTTTTATTTAACAGTTTTATTCCTGAAAGTTGTTTGATTCGTTGTGTCTTAAAAAAAAAAAATTTTCTCTCATTTGGGGCCATTTGTAATATTTAGGCATTAATTTTAGGATAAAAATTTAGCATAGCGAAAATTTTCCCTTATTTTCTTGATGTATATCTTAAACCAATTATGTATCACCCATCTTTTTTTCGTGGGGAAAAATTTGAAATGTACTCACCATTATTATGATTTGAGTACAATGTAATTTCACCATTATTACTGACGAAGATTTAAATGTAAGTTCTCACCATTATTACGGGGACGTGATTTAAATGTAAGTTTCTCATTTTTTTATGACGTAGGTACAATGTAAGTTCTCACCTTTTTTATGACGAAGAGAAAAATGTAAGTTCTCACAATAATTACGGGGAGTAGGGGTTAAATGAAAAGTGCCCCCTTTTAAAATGGTTCTAAACTTTGGAAAAGTTTTAAACTTTATTTCTCCCCTTTTTTTTTTGTTCCTTATTCAATCTTTTTTCTTCCCCTTTCGGGATATCGGTAGTGATTGTGCAAAGGGTTTTTAAAAGGCTTCGTAAAAAAAATTTTTAAATTTTGTTTTTTACTCAAATTCTTGAAAACACTAAAAATTAAAAACCTTAGTGAAATTTTAAAACCCTAGAGTCTTGGGGGTTTTTTTTTTATATCTTTTAGATTAAACTCATTTGGTTTTAAGCTTCATTTTTTAGCTAAATTATTTAGGTCTTTCCAAAGCATTATTTTGCCATATTTGGTTTCGGGGGTGGGCCCGGGGTGAGGGGTTTTTTAAAATTTTTTTGGGGGATTTTTACAAAGGGGGGAACAACCTCTTGGTTTTTGGGCTTTCTGGTCTTTAAATTTTCCTTTCTTAGACCTTAATGCAATTACAAAGTGGGAGTCTTGTGCTATTTTTAATTTTTTATTTTTTTTATTATTAGTTTATCCCCTATTTGTATTTTGCTCTTTTCCCCCAGCACAAAAACTTTCAACACCAACTTCATTTTGTTATTAGTGACTTTACTCTACAGCCCAAAAATGCTAAAAGCTATTTTACTTGTCCAAATTTCCCACCCCCTACAGATATCGGGTACAAAAAATTTCAACACAAAAACTCAGGATAAAAAATAACCAAAATTTTTAAACCCTAAAAAGATGATTGATCACTTTAAACCCGGACTAACCTCCCCAAATTTCGGGGGGACACCCCAATAAAAACCTATTGGAATGAAACTCCCTTTTATTACAAAGCTTTCAAAAACCCAAACCCCACTATCTAAACAATAAATAAAAAGTCTTTCGGTTAATTTAATCAATTTTTTAGGTTTTTAAAAATTTCCATGAGGGCCCTTTCCGGGCACCCCTTGAATCACTAAAGCCCACCCTTCTATCCCATTATTCTTATTTAGCCCTGGCTTTAAACAGGCCCACAAATAGAAAATCTACCCTCTCCCAGGAAAACATAGCAATCCACAACTGGGGGGCCCATACCAAGTTGGGGGTGGGTTACTGCAATCTTTTTCTCAAAACCAATTATTGTACAGAAACCAATTGCTTTATGAGGGAATATGGGAAAAAATAAAATTTTTGCAAATTTTTTTTATTTTAAAAAAACCCTTTTAAGACGCGTAAAAATCGGTGTCTTTTTTTCCGGATCCCCCACACTAAATCCCAAACTTAAAGTGGGGAAATTAAAGGCACTAATAACAAACAGACAAATAAAATAACCCACCACCTTCCTTAGCTGGAGACTTAAACATCAACCTTGGCCTATAGATGTTCAGCCTGTAACTGATTTCATAAAAAATTTTAATGAACAACACACTTCTCTCCCCAAACAAAAAACAAAACCCAAACCGGGCCCTCACGGGAAACTGGTGAAAAAAACCATAATAGACCACTATGGCCAATATACTACCCCCCTTAAATCGGGGAAATAACAGAAGCAAAAAAGGGACCCCCTATCCTCCCTTTTCCTCTTGAAAAAACATTAGAAAAACCCCCATTTTGAAAAAAAAACCAAATTTCCCCTTTTTAGACTCCATGATGAGGGCCTCAATAAGGAAGTTCACGGGTTGGACCAAAGGGGGACTGTTGACTGGCCTACAGAATTCCCCCAAGGGCCCAAATGGTATTGACAAATTTGGAAACGCTTTTTTTCTTAAAAAAAATTCTTTTTGACTTACAAAAAAACATTGTCCTTTTTAAAAACGAAACAGATCCCCAAAAAAAAGGGCTTGGTTGCCCTTGGGGAAAAAAAGGGCACCATTCCTAAAATCCATTGATAAAAAACCCCCAAAAGGGAAAAGCAATGTAAGGGGGTTTTTAATAAAACAAAGATATTTTTAAAAAACCATTTCTTTCATTTCCTCAAAAAAGAAATAAAGAAACCCCAAAAAACCCAAAATTTACCCCAGTAGATTCACGGGACACAAAGGAGTATAAAAAAGACCGGGGGAAAAACCTCTCTCAGATTCTAGGGACCCCAAAAAACCTAAAAAAAAACAAAGAATTTTTGCCCCAAACCCCTTAAACCTAAGAAACACCACTGAAACCCCACCGGGACACAGCTAACAAGTTTTAAAAGATTTCTTCTCAACCAAAAGGTTCTTATCTCCCCAATAAAATCCCATTTCCCCAATGCCCATGCGGGGGAAACTTTTAGAGGGGGTTTTTCCCCAAAAATTTTTTCAAATCTTGCTCCAAACTGGGGCCCACGGAAGTCACCGAGATTTTTAAATTCACTTAAAAAAAAAACCTCAGGGAATTCTGTTCATGTCCCCCTTATTGTACAAGAGAGGGGCCCCAAATTTCCCTCTCGCATATTTTAATTCGGGGGTTTTTTAAAAAAATTTCATTTGAAGTGGGCCCTTTCCCGAAACTATTTCAAGAGGGGAAAAGGGGTTACCCCCAATTTACATAAGGTGGTGCCCCCTACGATCTAAAAAAACTATAGGCCAATATAAAAATTAAACCATTGCTACCCAAAAAAATCTTTAAAAAACTCGTTCCCCACAGGGGGCCCATATTCTTTTATAACGTCACAAAACATACTCAAAACCCCCGCCAATTTGGATTCAGGAAAATAAAAAACTAACGATGAATTATTAAAAAAAGCTAGATCTGCTTTTCACAGCATTGGGGAAAAAAAGGAAAAATCCACTAGGAATTTTTTGAATAAGAAAAAAACTTTTGACACGTTGACCACGGCCCCCTTTCTCCACAAAACCCTTTAATTATGGTATAAGGGGGCCATTGGGGTTGGGAAAATTTTAAATCTTACCTTCTAATAGGGATCAGGGATGTCACCATTTTAAAAAACGGGGTTTAACAACACAAACCACCCTTTATATGGAGGGGCCGCAGGGAAGTGTCCTTTTCCCCCCTCTTCCCCCCCCCTGAAACAATGATCCCCTTTCCAAAAATTTTTCGACCACCTGAAACCCCCCTTTTTTCTTTTCTTTACGACACGACTTATGTCATCTCTCACCCAATTTTTGCAAAACCCCCCAAACCCCCATTTTAATGAGGAGTGATTTAAAATTTTTCGAAATTGGGATTACGGCCAATTTAAACTTACGCCCTTTTAAAGTTGACAAAAACCCCATAACCCTTAAAGGGTTTTTTAGCAGAGGCCAAGGGGAAAAATTTTGCAAATTAACATTTTAAGGGTCGAAAAACATTAATTACCCCGGCATTTTAAAGAGGGCAATTTCCCATGCCTATACCTCGCAAACAACCTGAATTTTTAGCAAAACCCTATCCAACACTTAACCCCAAAAAAGTTTTCAAAAACGGTTGGGATTTCCTTTCCAAGATACCCATATACGTGCCGCAATGGCCCCCTTTTTCACACTATAAACACTCACTTTTTTACCATACCTCACCTAGTATTGTGGGTTGGGGGTTTAAACTGCACAAAAACCCTAAAGCCAATTAAAAAACAACAAAAAACCGCCCGTAAGAATAATTTACTAAATTTCCCCTCCCCCGGCAAACAACCCCCCCCCCCTTTTTCATAAAATCTAAAATTTCTCCCTGTTCAGTATATCCAACTTACTTTCTGTGCAGTCTTTCCATCTACAGGGGCCTTAAATT
This sequence comes from Cherax quadricarinatus, assembly GCF_026875155.1. Lineage (NCBI taxonomy): Eukaryota > Metazoa > Arthropoda > Malacostraca > Decapoda > Parastacidae > Cherax > Cherax quadricarinatus. The sequence continues at coordinate 1,507,719 of NC_069445.1, read as the reverse complement.
TTCCCCCAAAAGAACCTTGACCTTAAAACGCTTTTTTTGATTTGTTGTGACAGAAAACCCCCCCGGCCAAAAAACCCGACAAAAAACATTTATGAATTCCCCGTGTTCCCCACTAAACCTTTACAAAAATTTAATTTTTATGTTTAAAGGCCCTTTTTAAAAAACTGGAACACCCTACCCGAAAAATTTCCCAAAAATGCAGACCCTTTTATTTACCTTTAAAAAACTACCAAACAGGGGAAAACATCTTATCTCCCTTTAAAAAACCCCCGGGGGGTTCCACTTTTCACTTTATTTCACCATTTTTACCCTAAAAAAGAAATATCAATCTCAATTTTTCAAAAAAAAAGAATTTTTAACTTGTCATAAATTGGGCCCCGTGATACTCCCAATTTCTGAAACTATGTATAGTGCCCAAAAAAAAAGCATTTTACATTTCTAAAATACAACTTTTGTATTTTTGTCACTTAGCAAATTTTCCCAAATTATCCAAAATTCTGTAAAATTTTAAAAATAAAAATTTAATATAAGTCTGCCCGAAATGCCCTAGCCTGCAGGTGTTTAGTGGTACACTCTGTAATTATTTTTTATTTTCCCCCTTTTTAAACCACCCCAATAACCAAATTTTTGGGAAATCAGCATTGTAATACTTATAGAGAAGAAAATTTGAATTTTTAATTTGGGAATTTTTTAAAATGGGAGGGGCGGGAGGGAGGGGATGGGAGGGGGGAGAGAAAGGGGAAAGGGTGAGAGGGGAAGGGGGGGAGGGAGGAGAGAGGATGGGAGGGGAAAATTTTAAGGGGAAATGGAAAGGTGGGAAGGGAGGGGACGTGGGGGGGGACCGCTTTGTATGGCGTGACTTTCCTTTCCTGTTTCGTTTAAAATTTAATTTTAAACCCGACCACTGACTACACGAACCTGTTGGGAAAATGACTACTGACTTCACGAAACCTTTGTTGGGAAAAAAACTACTGACTTTCCCTGAACTCTTTTTTAGTAAACTAACCCCTGCTACCGAACTCTGTTGGTTTAAAAAGACCCCTGGGTACACGAACTTGTTGGGAAAAATGAATACTGATACATGAACTCTGTTAGTAAACTAACCAAAGACTACACGAAAATCTGTTAGTAAAATTTACCATGACTCACGAACTTGTTAGTAAACTAACCACTGAATACACGAAATCTGGTTTGTAAAATGCCACTGACTTTCACGGAAAATCTGTTAGGGAAACTGGGCCAAATTTACCCACACGAAAATTGTTGGGTTAAAATGACTATGACTACACGGAAAATCTGTTTGAAAAAATGACCACTGCTAAAACGAATCTTTTTAGTAAAAACTGAAACCCCTGACTTTCCGAACTCTTTTTTTTGGTAAAAAAATGGGCCACGACTACACGAACTTTTGTTTTGTAAACCGGAAATTTCTGACTACACGAAAATCTGTTAGTAAAATGACCACTGACTACACCGGAACTTTGTTAGTAAACTGACTACTTTTCTACACGGAACTCTGTTAAATAAACGATTTCTGACTCACGAAAATTTTGGGTTTGTAAAATGACCCCGGGCTCACGAACTTCTTTTTGGGGAAAATGGGTACTTTAATACACGAATCTGTTAGGTTTTAAATGACCCCCTGAAAACCCCGAAATTGTTAGTAAACTGACTATGAATTTTCACGAACTCTGTGGGTAAAATGACCAAATGACCCACACGAACTTGTTGTAAACTAACCCCTGACTTTCAAAGAATTTTGTTGGTTAAACGACTACTGATACACGAAACCCCTGTTAGTAAAAATGACCACTGGGCTACACGAAAATCTGTTTGTAAACTGACTTTTGGGCTACACGAACTCTTTGGGTTTGTTAAAAAAATAACCACTGATACACGAACTTGTTGGTAAACTGGAACCCCCCCGGACTACACGAAAAATCTGTTAGTAAATGAAACCCAATGTAATAATTTCAGTTTGTCCTCGTGTTTTATGCCCCAAATTTTTAAACCCTCTTGCCGCCCCCGGTTCCCCCTGGGCTGGTCACTAAACTCTCCCTTTTACACGCCAGGTTGTCTGGTTTTGGGTTTCCCCGCGAGGTAGGGAAAAATTGGGCGTGTTTTTTTTCAAATGGTTTTTTCTAGGGTTAAACCCCTTTAGTAAGATGGGTTAACCTTTGGGTTTTAGTTTGAAAAGGTTGGGGGGGGCCATCCCGGGACCAAAGACCTAAATTTTCGGGGAAAAAATCCGCAAAAACAAACGGTTTCCTTTTTTTATAGTTGTATGTTCCCCTGATTTTCAGCCCTGGGGCTATTTTAAAACCTTTTTAAAATTTTACTTTCATAAATTTAAAATATTATTATTTTTTTTTAAAAGTTATTTAAACGGAAATTATAATAATTAAACTTTTTTTTAAATATTTTTGTGCTTTTCAAAATCTTAAATGCGTAAAACAGGTAAAAAATAATGATTAAAAAACAGAAAATTTTTAAAAGGTATTATTATTAAAATATGAAGGTAAACTCCTCTAATCCTATTGGGGGAAGTTGATAAAGAAAAAAAAATGTTGGTATTTGTAAAGAACAGGGAGTTTACACTGACAAAAAATTCTGGTTCAGTGAATGTGAAGATATTTTTACGTCTAGAGGGAAAGAGAGGCGAGGAGAGTGCTATCCTTGGGTGGTGGCATACGTCTCATTCTTCTCTGTTCTACTATTCAACACATCGCTTGAGGAAACGATAACATCAGTTACGTCATGCCCAACTTAGTAAACTACAAAGAGAACTCCGGTCTTGATAAAGAAAGGTGACTGATAAAAGGTCGAAGGAAATTTTCAAGTGTTGAAGAAATGATTGTGTTGCGTGAGGCGAAGAGTCGGTGTGACGGTGGCCGGACACGCGAGGCCCTCGGTAAGTACACTGGTTCGTAACCCCTACAGTGGTCGCTGTCTTAAGATATTTCACAGCATATGAAGTAGTAGTTGGTAAACAGCGTGGTCCAGGAGCTGGAACACGGCCTTGAAGGTCTTAGGCACTTCTCTAGAGGGAAAGAAGAGTGATCAAAACTCTGTTGAATATTTTTTAGTCTTCTCATACACTAATACTACCACTGCTAATACTACACTACCACTACTACTAATACTACACTACCACTATTACTAATACTACACTACCACTACTACTAATACTACACTACCACTTTACTAATCTACACTACCAAAATACTACTAATACTACACTACCACTATTATAATATACATACCACTACTACTAATACTACACTACCACTACTACTAATACTACACTACCACTATTACTAATACTACACTACCACTATTACTAATACTACACTACCACTATTACTAATACTACACTACCACTACTACTAATACTACACTTTCCACCCATTACTTTAAAACCCACACTACCACCCAATACTAATACTACACTACCACGCTAATACTACACTACCACTGCTAATACTACAACTACCATGCTAATACTACACTACCACTACTACTAATACTACACTACCACATTACAATACTACACTACCACTACTACTAATACTACACTACCACTGCTAATACTACAACTACCACTTTTCTATATACTACACTACCACTGCTAATACTACACTACCATACATAATACTACACTACCACTAAATTTCTAATACCACACTACCACTTACTACTATACTACACTGCTCTTTAAAACTCAATTGTGCTACTACTGTTACTGCTACAAAATGCGACATTTTATTTTTAATAGTAATCTCCAGAATACTAGTGTCAGCTTACGATCCTCCTCTAGTATCTGAACTGTTATCACTGTCATGGTTTTAAAACCTAGGGGTTAATTTCAGCGCTTGTTTGGGGGGGGGGGTGGGACCCGGGAAGCATTTCAAGCTTAATTCAAGGAACTGGAACACGATTCAAATTCCTAGATCAAGAGCCCTTTTCACCAGCATCAAAGAAACCCCCCTGAAGGGAGTATCTGACCTGTTTTGATTTTAACATGAGTGTAAGTTACAATTTGTCCAATTTCTTGTGAATTATGTTGGGTTCTCAAAAAAACGTTTTGGATCCAACTGAATGAAAACAAACCAAATAAAACTGAGATTTTTAATAATTAAAAGTGTCTAGGGTAATATTTACAATTAAGCAAACTTAATAATTTATTCATAAATAAAACATTTGGTGGTGTGGAAAACTTTGATAAATACCATACACATAAAGCTTTTTAGAATATGCACCTCTTACGTACTGTAATTAGATGGGCCCCATAATACAAGACTAATATAGGTATGTAAGTTTATGTACGTTTTGCTCGGTGTGTGCCAGTTAAAATTAACTTAAAGGTAACTGACGAAAAAAAAATTTTATATATTTAAACTGATTCAACCATGACCCCAATTATAACAGTTTGCTTGAACGAAAGACGACCCAATCGCCAGACAGCAAAAGGCTGAAAGCAGTCCCGGGGGGCAGCACATCTCAGGCAACGAAGGGAACAAAACGAGCCTAACTGGGGCCATCAGCAAGTCCCTTAAAAAAAAAAAGCATAAGAACTGCTTAATGCCTCAAATGATGTAGTGGAATTTTAGCAAAGGTCAGAACCAAAAAATAGTCATTTTGGTAGTCTACAAGCCTCCGGATGCAACATCCCAGCAATTCCCAGGAACAGCTGTTAAAATTGACCACTGTCGGGGAAAATCTTCCAGCTCCTGCACCCAACATCTTGCTCCTGGGGGACTTAAACTTAAGGCACCTAAAATGGAGGAATATAGCAAATAAAAATTGTTGCAGTAATAACACCAGGAGGCAGCTCTGATAAAAAACTCACACTCACACGAGCTTTTAAATCTCTGCACAAAATTCAATTTAAACCAGCAAATAATAGAGCCTATAGACTGGAGAATACACTAGACCTCATCTTCACTAACAATGATGATCTGATAAGAAATGTCACCATTCAAAAAAATTATACTCAGATCACAACATAATTGAGGTTCAGACATGTATGCGTGGAGCCCCAGGACCGACAAAATGAGACTAGTCCGAGGGAGCATTCCCCAAATTAAACTTCAATAACAAAAACATAAAGTGGACCAAGTAAACCAAGTCTAACCGATTAAGTGGGAAGATATACTAAAACCCAAAACGACCCAAACTTATGCCTAGAACAGATTAACTCGGTGGCACTCGATGTATGCACAAGGCTTATTCCTCTAAGAAAAAGGAGGAGTAGATGTAAAATAGAAAGAGAACAGGCGCTCCTTTACAGGCGACGGAAAAAGAATAACAGAGCGGCTAAAAAAGGTCAATATATCTGAAATGCACAGGGAGGCACTGGTCAGAGAATAGCAAGCTTTCGAACTTAAGCTAAAAGAATCCTTTAGGGTCAGGAATCCCCGGGAAGAACAAAAAGCCATAAATGAAATCGAAAGAAACCCAAAAGTATTTCTTCTCCTATGCCAAATCAAAATCGAGAACACGTCCAGTATTGGGCCCCTACTTAAACAAGAGGGGTTTCCTACACAGATTGACAGCAAGGAAATGAGTGAGCTACTCAAGTCCCAATAGGGAACTCAGTTTTTAGCAAGCCGCTAACCAGATGAGAGTCGAAGATCAAAATGAATTTTTTATGAGAGAGCCACAAAATTTGATTAACAAGCCTATTGATGTTATCCTGACGCCAAATGACTTCGAACAGGCGATAAATGACATGCCCATGCACTCTCCCCCAGGCCAGACTCATGGAACTCTGTGTTCATCAAGAACTGCAAGTGCCCCTATCACGAGCCTTTTCCATCCTATGGAGAGGGAGCTGGACACGGGGGTCGTCCCTCAGTTACTAAAAACAACAGACATAGCCCCACTCCACCAAAGGGGGCAGTAAGCAACAGCAAAGAACTACAGACCAATAGCACTAACATCCATATCATAAAATCTTTGAAAGGGTCCTAAAAAAGCAAGATCACCACCCATCTAGAAACCCATCAGTTACACAACCCAGGGAAACCCATGGGTTTAGAACAGGTCGCTCCTGTCTGTCTCAACTACTGGATCACTACGACAAGGTCCTAAATGCACTAGAAGACAAAAAGAATGCAGATGTAATATATACAGACTTTGCAAAAGCCTTCGATAAGTGTGACCATGGCGTAATAGCGCACAAATGCGCGCTAAAGGAATAACAGGAAAAGTCGGTCGATGGATCTATAATTTCCTCACTAAAGAACACAGAGAGTAGTCGTCAACAGAGTAAAGTCCGAGGCGTGAAAAAGCTCTGTTCCACAAGGCACAGTACTAGCTCCCATTTGTTCCTCATCCTCATATCCGACATAGACAAGGATGTCAGCCACAGCACCGTGTCTTCTTTTGCAGATGACACCCGAATCGGGCATGACAGTGTCTTCCATTGCAGACACTGCAAGGCCCAGGCGGACATCAACCAAATCTTTCAGTGGGCTCCCAGAAAAAATATGAATTTTAAACAAATGAGAAATTTCAATTACTCAGATATGGTAAACATGAGGAAATTAAAATCTTCATCAGAGTACAAAAAAAAATTTGGCCACAAAATAGAGCAAAACACCAACGTCAAAGACCTGGGAGTGATTATGTCGGAGGATCTCACCTTCAAGGACCTAACATTGTATCAATCGCATCTGCTAGAAAAATGACAGGATGGATAATGAGAACCTTCAAAACTAGGGGGGCCCAAAGCCCATGATGACACTCTTCAGGTCACTTGTTTTTATCTAGGCTGGAATATTGCTGCACCTTTCAAGGCAGGTGAATTTGCCGACCCTAGAAAATGTACAGAGAACTTTCACGTCGCGCATAACGGAGATAAAACACCTCAATTATGGGAGCGCTTGGGGGTTTTTCTAAACCTGTATTCCCTGGAACGCAGGAGGGAGAGATACATGATTATATACACCTGGAAAATCCTAGAGGGACTAGTACCGAACTTGCACACGAAAATCATCACTACGAAAGCAAAAGACTTGGGAGACGATGCACCATCCCCCCAATGAAAAGCAGGGGTGTCACTAGCACGTTAAGAGACCATACAATAAGTGTCAGGGGCCCGAGACTGTTCAACTGCCTCCCAGCACACATAAGGGGGATTACCAACAGACCCCTGGCAGTCTTCAAGCTGGCACTGGACAAGCACCTAAAGTCAGTTCCTGATCAGCCGGGCTGGGCTCGTACGTTGGGTTTGCCCTGCAGCCAGCAGAACAGCCTGGTTGATCAGGCGCTGATCCACCAGGAGGCCTGGTCACAGACCGGGCCGCGGGGGCGTTGACCCCCGAAACTCTCTCCAGGTAAACTCCAGGTTATAACTGAAAGAGTTCAGCAATTCAGTGACTGAACAGCAACAGATGACTGAACAAAGTAGGTCAAAAGTTGAATTAGTGACCAGAGATATAGTGACTTATAAATAAACAATACTCTGTGAACAGAGTTGCACAGAGTTATGAGATGTATATCCCGGCTCACCAACAGAAACATACTCTACCAACACTGAGCCTAAATAACACGAGCTGTGGAGAACAGTGTTCTACCAGAGGAGAAGAGGCATTTCCTCGACCAGGAGTTGTGTGAGAGAAGAAAGAAGGACCTGCAGAAACAACGTCAGGTGACTCCTACTGGCTTAAGATTGTTAGGTAAGACACATATGCAACAGTTAGGTATCTTTATTATGAAACGTTTCGCCTACACAGTAGGCGATGTTGTGGTGTTTGACAAGTTGCATATCAATGGTATACTACCGACAAGATGGTGAATTACACACATGTGCAACATCTGAGTATCATTACTTTGTAGACATTTTGCCATCTAGTGGCTTTATCACTACAATACAAAGACAAAATCTGAAGACTATGTAACTATAAACAAAAGATATTAGAAGATGAGGTGATTAGCGACAATGACTTCGTCCTGCCAATCTTCCTTCCTGTGCTTCACATTCTTCAGGACAACGGTGTTTATTACCTGCTCTTAGGGACTGATTGCCTCGGCTTTCTGTCTTCTGTATACATTTCTACAATCTTTAATTTACATCCTTGTACTATTTTGATAGTCACTGGATGGTGAAACGTCTACAAAGTAAAATTACCCAGATGTTGCACATGTGTCTAATTCATCATTTTGTGTATAATGCATGCCATTGTTATACTACAGGGAAGACAATGCTTGAAGACGTCTTCAAGTATCTTCTGCTTCTATCAACTTTTCTGTACTCGACTGAAGAAGCCTACTGTGTAGGCGAAGCGTTTCGAAATAAAGATACCTAACTGTTGCATATGTGTCTTACCTAACAAGACAGCAAGACAGTGTTGGTGAATAAAAGGGATTGGGAGAGATTCGTGTTTAGTAAGTAAGTAAGTAAGTAAATTTATTCAGGTATACACAATACAGTTACATAGAATTATCATACATAGCAGCATATGTGTAGAGAACCTAGGATAACCCAAAAAAGTCAGACAGAGTGACTTATGTTGGATTTGACAAGGATGGCAACCCCATCGTGGGGATCATAGGGGGACTGTAGTGCAGTATAACCATAATGGCGGATACGTTGAGGGGTTTTTAGGCAGTACTGTTTAGCAAAACAATAGGGGTAGGGGGGGGAGGAGAGCTGGTTGGTTGTAGGAAGGGGGGGGGGGTGGGGAGAGAGGGAGGAGGTAGAGGTTGTAGGGGGCTTGAAGAGAAGCAAGAAGGAGGGATAATTAAAGAGGGAAGATTGTTTAGCGGACAAGATTAGGTTAAGGACATGTGAGTATCTGTTTGGTAGGCTTGAGAGATTACCATCGCAGAGTGGGCAGCAGTGGCGAGTTGGCAGTTAGTTTTGTAGTTAGTGTGGGTGTAGGTGTGAAGGAGAGGTGATTGTAGTCTGTGTTGGTGTTTGAAGTGTTTTAGAGTAGGAGGGTAGACCAAGTGCGTAGGGTAACCCAGGCATTGGGGGTAGGGTGGAAGGTATTGTAGGAGGGAGAGGTGCAGGGGAAGGGGGTTGGGGAGGGAGGGAGGTTGGCTTTCTCTAGGGTGGATAGATGTCTTTTCTAGTAGGGCAGGAATTGGCAACTGCAGTGTGTGACCCACCGCAAGTTAGAAAAATTTAAGGGGAGGTTGCAAGTGTTCCAGAAGTGGCCAGTTGCTGAACATCTGGAGCAGGTTTGTGTGGAAGTGCATGAGATTTTGTCGTGGCCGAATTTGTAGCATTTCAGACATTGAGTGATGGGGTGAAAGTTTGGAGTGAAGAGGGTGTTTGGAGGAATGCGGATGGTCTTGGCAAGGATTCCTTGATTGAAGAGTGTAGAGGCTTCAGAAGGAGTTGAACAGCGTATTTTTGAGGATGGTAGAGTTTTCAGGTCATATAAATATCATCAACAGAGACTTTGCTCTTAGTACTAATGTCTTTGATTAAGTCTTCTTTGTCTGTGTCATAAGCAGTCAGGAGAGAATAGTCTACGTGTTTTGCGATCACTGTGCATTTGAAGATTGAGACACTTATGCAGCATATGGGAATCTTTATTCAGGAAACGTATCGCCACAACAGTGGCTTCATCAGTCCATACAAAGAGAAGGCGTAAGGAGAGGAGGAGTATGAGGTAATCAGTCCCTCAACTTGAGGGACTGATTACCTCATTCTCCTCCTGTTCTTCAAGATTCTCCTTTGTATGGACTGATGAAGCCACTGTGTGGCGAAACGTTTCCTCAATAAAGATACCCAAGAGTTGCCATGTGTCTATATTTTCAACATGTCGGTTCTCTGAACCATTCATCTTCAAAAGCGAGAAAGAGTTGGGCTTGGAAGAAGTGGGGGCAGGGTAGGCCTTAGAAGCAGGAGTAGACAGAGTAGAGGCAGGTGTTGGCAGTAGAGAAGTGGTAAGGGGAAAGGAGGTGGAAGGCATTGCAGCATCGTAAATTAGATGTGGGGCCAGTCCTGTGAGAAAAATTAGCTAGGCAAGTACGTGTGAAGTAGACACACGTTACTTGCCTTGTGGAGTCCGTCTCTGGAGGCACAGGACACTGAGGAGGTGAGCTGTAGCTTGATGGAGCACTGTATGCCCTGAACGGTGAGGAGAGGCAACACTGGCTGTAAGGCGTGCAGACCACACGTACAGGCTGCAGGCGTGGAGACTTCAGACAGCAACAGGAGTGCAGAGGGAGGCTTCCTGCCCTTGGGTAGGCAGCCACCGACGCACCAATCCTGATGGTGAAGACGAAGGTCCAGTAACCACCACTCGGTGAAGAGAACAACTCTGGCTGTGAGCGATGAGGAGAGCCAACACTAGCTGAATTTTGATAAATTAGACACATGTGCAACTCTTGGGTATCTTTATTGAGGAAACGTTTCGCCACACAGTGGCTTCATCAGTCCATACATAGGAGAAACTTGAAGAACAGGAGGGAAATGAGGTAATCAGCCCTCAACCTTGTGTTCGATGTGTTGAGGGACTGATTACCTCATTCTCCTGTTCTTCAAGTTTTCCTATGTATGGACTGTGAAGCCACTGTGTGGCGAACGTTTCCTCAATAAAGATACCCAAGAGTTGCACATGTGTCTAATTTATCAACATGTCGGTTCTTTGAAACCATTCATCTACAAACTAGTGAATGGCGAGCAGACTTCACATACAGGCTGAGGCTTGGAGACTCAGACAACGGCGGGGAGAGGTATACATGGCTGTATAGCGTTTTAGACTACACGTACAGTCTGGAGCGTGGAGGCTACAGTTTAGCAACAGGAGTGCAGAGGGAGCTTCCTGCCCTTGGGTAGGCAACCACCGACGCACCAATCCTGAAGGTGAAAAACGTAGTTTTTAGTAACCACCACTCTGAGGATAGTCACACTCAACACGGGGTAATTAGAGAGGCGAGATCGTTCGTCGATGGAGTGGTGTCCAATGACGTCCGAGCAAAAGGAAAGAAGACTGGCGGTTACATAGGCGTCAGAGGAAAAAGGACGGGCAGCAGAGAGGGCATTAGTCACTGGTAGGCGGGATTCCCCAGTGGAAGTAGGTCCTTCCCAAAGAGATGGGTTTAGTTGCAGCAGCCGTGAAGGTCTTTTTAGATGTCCTCTGAACCAAGATTCCATGATGTTGCAGTGTCTGACAATTTTGTGCAAGAAAGGTATAAAATACCGACCTTCACGGTGCTGCAACTAACCCATCTCTTTGGGAAAAGGGCCTACTTCCACTGGGGAATCCCGCCTAACCCGTGACTATGCCCTCGTTGCTGCCCGTCCTTATCCACTGACGCCCATATAACCGCCAGACTTCTTGCCTTTGCTCGTCCGATCACACAGTTGCTCTATACTCAAGAAGCCTCTCTTCGACCCCGCCGGGGTGTAGAATTTATATTCTACAAACGTCACATCCTTTTCACAATGCTGTCGAATCGTGTGAAAAATCAACCCTGTGAATGGGGCAATAAATGACTCCTCGAAGTTAGCTTTAGCTACCGTCGTTAAGACCCGCCTGCAGGTCAAATTTACGGCAATCTACTCTCTGAAGGACTCCTTCATAGTCGTCTGCACAGACGACAATGAAGCATCAAAACTTATGGACGACTTTCAATCAGGACCCTACAAACACAACAATTCACTCTATCCCCGTCTCCATTCTTGAAGTCGAAACGTTCGGTCTTTGTGAAAAGACTGGAAAATTTGGTCACCTCTCTCTCTACTGAAGCACTGAAGACATCTATTGAGGAACAAAACACCTGGCCTCGGTAGACAGCATCTACAAGATCCCAACGCCTCATCTATGCTAAAAGTTTTACATTTTCAGACATCTCCATGGCTGCCCAAGCTCTCTCTGACGGTTGGCCATCTCATATTACCACATTCACCCAAGTCATATAAAACCCAAGAACGTTTCACATACATTCCCACTGCAGGACCTGCTACTCCTATAAACACACCACCAAGGACTGCCCCATCAAGGATAAGAAGTTTTGTTCAAAATGTGGGAATGATGGACACGATTTCAGATCCTGCACCATTACTACAGCACCCCAAATTGTCTTAACTGCAAGGGTAATCATCATACCCTTGCAGCTAAGTACCCACTCAGGAAAGAAAACATATTGAAAAAAACTAAAGTTTTGAAAAACACCTCCAATTCACCGAATACGCTGCAATAACCAAACCACAAACCGACACCAAACCCAAAAATTTTACACGCTAATCTACAGGCACCATGCCCAGCAACTTCCTCTCTCCACTCCCTGACGGAGATTCCTCCAAGGTGCTGTACTGCATGGTGTATGCACACCTTGCAAACGCAGCAAACCCCGGCACTTTCAACACCACTATTAACGAACTATTCCGTCTGAACAACATGCCTGTCTTCAATTTTCCGGACTCCACACCTTCAGAAGACATCCTCAAGATCCTTCCCCAAAGTCCTGAACTTTACTGCACCTGCAGACCTGTCTCCTGCCCAAGCAACTGCTCCTGTAACTTCTATAACCATTTCCACCGCTGACAACGTTGATCATGGTAGATAAGACACATAGGCAACATTTAGGCAACTTTATTTCGAAACGTTTCTCCAAAAGTGGCTTTTTCAGTCGAGTACAGAATTGGGCAGGAGCAGAGAGATGTGAAGAGAGTAATCATCCATCACCCTTAAATCGTAGTTTTGAGGTTGTCAGCCCCTCAACGGAGAATTCTGTTCCAAAAGTCGGAACTAACTAACTAACTAACTAACATTGTTCCAGATTTGGAAGAAATTTCCCCAGGTTGGGGGACTGAAAACCTAAAAATCTACGACTTAAAGGGTGTGGACTTTAATCGTCTTCAATCTCTACGCCCTACCTAATTTCTGTACTCGATGAAGAAGCCTACTGGTAGGCGAAACGTTCGAAATAAAGTTGCCTAAATGTTGCCTATGGTTTTAATACCAAAAAACCCGTCGTTTTTTTACATTTGATAATCAAAGTTGACATGTTGCCTCAGACCTCTCCACCTTCCCACCTGCTGTTACCAAACCATTACACCTTACAGTGCTCCTGTCGACCCCCAGTCACCTGCTCCACCACTGTAGATTCCCCAAGAATTCACTCCCCAAGAGGAAGTAACGACGACTCAGTAAACCCTCATGGGAAAAACCCTTTCCTTTTAAATTCCCTTCAAAAACTTTCACCCTGACCCGTACTGAACTCTACAAAAACCTCGGTGCTGGAACAGTCAATTGCATGTGGCACCGTTCATTCCACTCACCCAAGACTTGGTTCATCAAGCCTCTACGTTTTTTACCTTTATAAAAAGGGTAAAATATACCAATCTAGGAGCAGCTTCAAAAAATTGTAAATGGCTCCATTTTAACCGCCTCCTCAGTTATCCAAACTCCCATATGTTTCTACCCCTGTGTGAACTAGCCTGCTGCGCTACTCAAGATTCAAGACTTCAACTACCCCAAGTTCGATGCAACAGTCCCTCATTCCTGTTCCAGTCTGCCCCAATCGCCTTTGTCTGGGTTAACCTGGCTCTATTTTTCTTAAAGAACATCTCTCCAAGTATTTTCATCTGCCCCCGTCTTCCCCGCTCACCCCTTTTTGGGACTTCCCGAACTTGTTTGCTTTCCCTTTGCTCCAGATTTCCTTACACGAGTGTGAACATAACTCCAATCTGAGGGACTGATTACTCATCTTTTGTATAAGTTCTACTGTCTTCCCTATTTTTCCCCTAAAAATCTGTTTTTGATAAAGCCACTGGGGGCGAAAACGTCTCAATAAAGATACCCCAGATGTTGCCATGTGCTTACTTTCATGCAAATAAGGAATCTTTTTTTAAGGAAAAATTCGCCCCAAAAGGGGTATCAGTCCAATACAAAAGGTTTTTAAATAAAAGGAACAGTGCAACTAAAGTGACATTTATTGAGCAACTTTCGCTCCCCGGGCTTTATCAACCATTACAAAAAATACTGGACACAGGGGTTTAAAAAAGGGTCAGAGTGAGGTGAATACTAGGGGAAAGGACATTTCGATTTTTCACTAGGGGTAGTGTAGTAGTAGGGGAGTGACAAAATAAACAATATGGTTTGAGCAATTAATTGTACATGAGTAAAAGGATAAAAAAGCATTACTTTGGGGAATAAAAATAGGTTGGCAAAAATAACTGGAATGAGGCAGCTTGTTTCGTGTTCACTCTCTGTGCTTGTGTAGTATAACAGGAGGACTATGTGAGGCAGGGTTTTTCTGTTTTCAGGGGATTCTTCTAAGTTCGGAGAGGGTGAACTGCCTTTGTTTTTTTTTAATTGTATTCAAACAGCAAATCAGTGCTGTTCGGGCACTTGCGTCTGGGAAATTAGTTTCTTTGTCATAATTGGGGGTCTCTAAATTTTCATGAGATGATTGGTAAAATTTTGGGTGTTGTAACAGGCGTTGTTCGTTATGTTCCTACATGCGTAATGTGTTCATTGAGGGGGGTTTTCGGGGTTTTTTTGGGTTTCCCCTAGAAAATTTGTCACAGCCTCCACGGGGTTGTGTAAACCCCCTGCATTGACTGTTTCGTGGTGTTTGGGATTTTGTCCGGTTAGATTTTATTGAAGTGCTAGAAGCGATGGCGATTTGGTTGTTAGCTTGTGAAAGTATTTTTGAGACGTTCAGTGAAACCGGGGTTTTGGGGGAAAAATTTAAAAACTTTTTTGGGAGGGGTGTTGATCGGGAGAATTAATGATTAAAGGGCTTTTTTCTTGCAGCTTTGATGAAAAAAAAAGGGAAAATGTAACTCGTGAATTTTTGGTGATGTATGTACATTCCCCGAAGAAACTCTGGATAAAATTCGGTACGCACCTAGGAAAAAAACCCGAGTGATGCCTTTTTTGGTTTGGGATCTTGACTGGAAAAGAAGTGTGTGAGAAATATTTTTTGGTGGGTTTTTAAAAAACTTGAAACTTAGGGTTTTTGTCTAATTTGTGAAAGAGGACGTGAGGAAAGGTAGCTTGTCTTGGGCTTTCTCTAGTGTAAACTGGATCGCCGGTTCAAATGCGTTGGCCTTGCCCGAAGATCCCCTACATCAAAGCGTTTTGGGTTTTACGGGCCCTCGTCCAGAACGTAACCCCAAGGGACCTTGAGGGGAGATGTTGGCGAAGTGTTCGGACTCTGGTGTTCCATGTATAGTTGGTGGAACGGCAATTTTGGGGGGCCCCATTCCCATGCCGTAGGGTTTTTTTGGAGGCTTGTTTTGAAAGAAAAACGTTTTAAATTAAAAAGATTCAATCAGTCAACATAATCTCCGGGAGGTGAGGAAGATTAAGGGCCTGATTTACTTTACGTCGAGAACCCCCAGGGGTTTTTTGGTAGGTATTTTTTGAAGAGGGAAGTCAATCCAAACTGCTTAGTTTTTTTTTACGGAGGGAGAGGTTACGGATGCGGTTGAAAAGGTCGCCTGATTTTTTTAAGATGAACGGGGCTGATGGTCCCCAAAAAGGCGGAAAGATGTTTGCAAGAACCCCGGCTATTTTGTGGACACCCCAAATTCCTGATGATTGGTCGAGGGGAAATATTTTTTTAGGGGTCTTGGGAAAACCCTACAGGTGCTGGTTTAGGGTTGTTTGGTAACAAGTACAGAAGTTTTCCTTCCCCTTTCTCTAGTGCGTTTGATATTTGTCGGGTTAGAAAACTTTGGTGGGTCCCCACTGTTGAGTGCGATGGGTTCGTATGAATTGATCATTAAAAAGGCCCATCATTTTTAGTGTTGTGTCACTGGTGTTGAGTATGACCTCCCCCCCTTTGTCGGCGGGGGTGACGAAAATGTTGGGGCTTTGGGCGAGGTTCAAAAGGGCGGGAGTATGCGGAAGATTAGAAAAAGGTTCACATAAACGCGTGAAAAGGGGCCCTGTATAAAACCCTTCTGTGCTTGGTTCCGGGTAACTAGATTGAGTTGATAGTTGGGTTTTTGCGATGTGGTGGAAAATTTGAGTCCCAGCTCAGTGTTGTTTTTCGTAGCGGTTAAGGTCACCCGCCCATCACAACAGAACATAAAAAATGGTATACAATACCGACAGGTTTTTAGGTAAGACCATATGCAACAGTTAGAAAACTTTTTTCCCCGAAAGTTTGCCTACACAGTAGGCTTTTTTCAGTCGAATGCGAAGTAGGCAGGAACAAGAGATGTGAAGACGATGTTCATCATCACCCTTTTAGTCGTAGAAATTTTAGTTGTCAGTCCCCGGGCCCGGAGAAGTTCAGTTCCAACAGGAAACTATCGAAGATAAGCGACAGTGCGGAGACTTTAAAAACTGTCATTCCTCAGGGCTGAGTCACTCACACCCCACTCTCCGCCTATATATATAATATAATATTAATATATATATTATATAAAAAGTATATATATATATATAAAAATTTTATAATGTTTTTCTACCTCTGTATGTTAGAAAATGAAAGGGCCCGGACCGAAAAGTTTTTTAAAAATATGTTTAGTGCTTGCTTTCGTGTCTTTCTAAACCCCCCCTCAAATACCTTATGAAAAAAAATTTAAAAAATTCGAAACAGGAATACCCCCCTTTTAAAACCATGCTGAATTCGTTGATTAATTTATGTTTTTTTAAGGGGCTACGAACGCCTCCAATTAGTGATTCCATAAATTTTCACACTATGGAGGTTAGGTTTATTGGGCATATTCGAAGCAAAGGGCCCGCACATGCTTTGTAAATAGGGATCACATTGCAATATTTCACTTATCTGGCAAAAATGGAGTTTGTAGTGAAAGTTGAAAAATTAGCCAAAGTTTGCTAAATTTTTTTTTACATTTCCCCTTTGAACCCCTTTCATACAGTTCATCAATGTTGGGGATTTGTTAGGTTTAATTTATCTTTTTCCTAAGGCCAGTCACTTGTGACCCTAATAGTGCACAGTTTATTACCCCTTTCTACAAAATTTTATCTACCCTTTTTAAAGAAATGAAGATTCAGGCCCTCAGTCTACCCTAAAGGGAAATTTCTGTTACTGGGATAAACTCTCCCTCCCCCCTTTGTACGTTTTCCATTCATTTAACCATTCTGTAATACGGTCCCAAAAAAAGTGCCATAATCCTATAATTTTTCTACAAATTGTGGACTGAACCATCGTTTCCGGGCTGAGGGACTCATTACTTCAAGCTCCTCCTCCCCTTTCACCTTCGTATTGAAAAAGTTGGTAGAATTACCGACAAAGTAAAGTAAAAGAACACAAGTCAACAATGTGACATTTAGTGGCAACGTTTCGCTCTCCAGGAGCTTTATAAAACCCATTACAAAAAATACATGATGTATGTATAAGTTCGCCAAGACCGTAGTCCGGGCACGGTCTCAATTTTGCGAGGACCCTCTCGGGCCCCAAAGGGGGAGAAAGGTTTCTACAATGTGCACAACTTTTCAAGCACTCTTCGGTCATTTCAACGGGTCATCTCAAAGCGACAACCCACCGTATGTACTCCTAACAGGGACACTACGAGGAGGGGTATGTCTTTTATCACGGCAACGCTTGTCGGGTTCGTTGACCCCAGGGAATAGTGGGGCCGCGTCACTCGGGTTTCCTCTGGGGAGGGAATATCACTCCTAGTTGCCTCGGAGTGTCTCAGTAACTCCACTCCAGAAATAGTTGTTAGGGGGCCGCTGGACAACGTGCTACAGTACTGGCACATTCCCCCAGCCTTGTCTACCATCACTTGCTGTGGGAAAGCCCCAAACGAAGCCGAGTGGCGGTACACGCGCTCTGGACCAGCTTCTATCATATGGAGGGGGTTCCCCTCCCTGATCGCTCCCGGGTACCACTGTTGAGATGGGGTTCACCTAAGACCTTTCCCCCAAAATTTTCATGGCCTGGCACCACCAGTTTGTCTGTCGTAGGGCTGATTGGGACAGAAATCCCAACTTTGGGAAGCTGTTCTGCCTTGGCGCATCTCTGCCGCCTCTTCCCCCGATGCCAGCAGGCTGGGGGTCCCTTCAATGCGATCTGTTACCCTAACTTCTAAGGGTGTCATTATGCTCAGGGTCGATGTGATGAGGGGAACATGTCCTGTGGGTTGAGGTGGGGGAGGGGATTGTTGCAGACTGAATCAAAATGTATGACAGTCGGGGTCCCATTTTGTAGGGCATGTGACAATGCCTGCGAACTTTTATTAAGGAAACGTATCCCACACAGTGGCTTCATCAGTCCCAAAACAAAAGGGAAAAATAAAAGGCACAAATGCAATAATTGACATTTATTTTGGCAAAGTTCGCCCCCCAGACTTTTTCAAGCCATTACAAACAAAACAGGACACAGAGGTAAAATAAAGGCTCAGAGTGAGGGCAATCTGTGAGGAAATTTCCCAGTTCACTAGTGGATAAGTGTGGTAGTGACAAAAGTAAACAATATGGTAGAGCAATTAATTTTACAGAGTAAAAAAAAGGTTTTTTTTGCTATTACTTGGGTAACATAAAAAAGGTTTGACAAATAAAGACTGGAAAGAGGCAGCTTGTTTCAGATTTTATCTGTAATGTGCTTTGTGTAGTATTAAAAAGTGACCAAAAGTCTCACCGCGCATATAAGGGTCCACCATCACTTCACTCTGGAAAAACTGCAAAACACACAAGAAAAAACACCCGACACCAATACATCAGATCCTTACCCCCTCCCCAAAAACCGACACCCTTTCACCAACACAGACATAAAACTCTCCCCCCAGACACCTTCCCCCAAGCTCCGTGCTTCTGCCCAAACCATATTATCCTGAAACACCTCCTGACTCATCATTACTGCCTACACAAACCTCCTCAATGCCTCCCTTGCCTCTGGATACTTCCCTTCCCTCTTCAAAGCTGTACTGCTATCCTCCTTCCTAAACCCAATAAAGACCCCTCTGACCCTAGAAACTATCGCCCTATCAGCCTCCTCGAAATTTTTGGGAAAACTCTTTGAAAAACTCATCAATCATCGCCTTCGCAAAATACCTGGAACACAGTTCTCTACTTTCGATGGCCAGTTTGGCTTCAAAACACACAGATCCACACAGGATGCCATTAACATCTTTCTCAACTACATCCACATTCAACACAAAACAAAGAAACAGGACAGCCCTGGTTGCAAAAGACGTTAAAAAGGCCTCTGACACGTCTGGCACGAAGCTCAAGTCCCAAACTCTGCACTAACTTCAACCTGCCTCTCACTACTCGTAAACTCCTATGCAAACTTCCAGACGGCCGTAACCATGAGAATCAAATTCCAAGGCTGTTACTCTGACTACTTCACACAAAAAAGCCGGAGTACCCCAGGGATCGTCCTCTCCCCTACCCTCTACATTTATTCACTAACGACATTCCAACACCTGTATACCACAACTCCATCACACTAGCCTATCAGACGACATTACACAACTTATCAACCCATGCCAATATAGATACACTCACACACAAAAAAACAAAATGAGGTCGACGGGATAGCCATCTGGGAACAAAAATGGAGGATCAAACCAATGCAGCTAAATCCAGCATTACATATTTTAACTACAGGAAACGTGATCCTCCATTACCTGTCGAACTCAGAACAGCTGACACCCGCACTTACTTCCCTATCACACAATCTGTCCACTGTCCTTGGCGTTAATCTTGACTACCTTCTTCGTTTACACGGACACTTTCACTCAAGGCATGCAATAGCTATAAGGCCCTTGCGGGCCTCTACAAGCTGAAAACATCCTCCTCAACGCACCAAACTACACCTCTAACAAATCCCTAATACTCCTCTGATAACTTACTCTCCTCTAGCCCCTCTCTTGCAGCAAAAACAAACTTACTTAAACTGCAGCGTGTCCAGAACAAGGCGCTGCGCGGGGTGCTTGAGTCAGATGGGAGGAGTTCGCCACAAGCGAGTCCTTCCATGCCCAGTTAAAACATCCCTGCGCTGAATCTGTACTGGAAGAGGCTCAGTGACAGACAGACAAACTTTAGAAAACGACATGACTACTGCACCCTCTCCTTGACGAAGACATTCGCAACCCACAAACCAACACAACCTTTTCTACTCCTTGCATGAAACCTGCTCCCCAACCCTACTTACAAATAACCTTGGATTCGCTGACAGGTACCTTCTATGACAGGTACCATTCTCTGACCCCCCGTTTGCCTTAGCATTTTTGGTTAAGACATGGGCCCCGTTCTACACTCCTCTCTAGCCCTAAACGTCGCATGTCCCTTCCTCCTCGCATACCCCACTGAAGTCCTAACAAAGAGCTTGAATTTTTTCTTCTCAATATCTGTCCCACGATCGCCTTCGCTGCTGGGTTAAGCCCTGGCTCATTTTCTACGACTAAGAACACTCCTCTCCAGCACAATTCTTCGTCTGTCCCGTCTTCCCCGCTCATCCCATTTGGGATCTTACTTGAACTTTCGTTCGTTCGTTCGTTACTTCAACTCCATATTATTCCAGACAATGGAACAATACTCTTCTTCAGACTGAGGGAGTGACCACCTCAAAACTTTAAGGGTGATGGACTGATTACATCGTCTTCAAGTCTCTTCTGCATCTATCAACTTTGCTGTACTCGACTGAAGAAGCCTACTGTGTAGGCGAAACGTTTCGAAATAAAGATACCTAACTGTTGCATATGTGTCTTACCTAAACAACCTGTCGGTATTTTATACCATTTTATTGTTCACTCTGTCAGACACTGCACCACAAGGGTATGAACATTAAAATGGTATAAAATACCGACAGGTTGTTAGGTAAGACACATATGCAACAGTAAGGTATCTTTATTTCGAAACGTTTCGCCTACACAGTAGGCTTCTTCAGTCGAGTACAGAAAAGTTGATAGAAGCAGAAGAGACTTGAAGACGATGTAATCAGTCCATCACCCTTAAAGTTTTGAGGTGGTCAGTCCCTCAGTCTGGAGAAGAGCATTGTCCCATAGTATGAAACAATATGGAGATTAAGTGACAGGATGGAGCCTTATATTGTGCCAGGAGGTGAGACGTAGGTCACTAGAAGAGGTAAGAACGCAGATGTTGGGAGGTCAGGTCCCTCTCAAATCCAGCCGTTCTCACTAGTAGATGTTGTCGAAGTTGATTGCAGGTTTGTACCAAGATACCCTTGTGTTGCAGTGTCTGAAAGATTGAACATTAAAATGGTATAAAATACCGACAGGTTGTTAGGTAAGACACATATGCAACAGTAAGGTATCTTTATTTCGAAACGTTTCGCCTACACAGTAGGTTTCTTCAGTCGAGTACAGAAAAGTTGATAGAAGCAGAAGAGACTTGAAGACGATGTAATCAGTCCATCACCCTTAAAGTTTTGAGGTGGTCAGTCCCTCAGTCTGGAGAAGAGCATTGTCCCATAGTATGAAACAATATGGAGATGAAGTGACAGGATGGAGCCTTATATAGCGCAGGAGGTGAGACGTAGGTCACTAGAAGAGGTAAGAACGCAGATGTTGGGAGGTCAGGTCCCTCTCAAATCCAGCCGTTCTCACTAGTAGAGGTTGTCGAAGTTGATTGCAGGTCTGTACCAAGATACCCTCGTGTTGCAGTTGATAGAAGCAGAAGAGACTTGAAGACGATGTAATCAGTCCATCACCCTTAAAGTTTTAAGGGTGATGGACTGATTACATCGTCTTCAAGTCTCTTCTGCTTCTATCAACTTTTCTGTACTCGACTGAAGAAGCCTACTGTGTAGGCGAAACGTTTCGAAATAAAGATACCTAACTGTTGCATATGTGTCTTACCTAAACAACCTGTCGGTATTTTATATCATTTTATTGTTCACTCTGTCAGACACTGCAACACAAGGGTATCTTGGTACAGATTGGAACCACTTCAACAACCTCTACTAGAAATAATGGCTGGATTTGAGAGGGACCTGACCTCTCAATGTCTACATTGTTACTCTACTAGTGACCTACGTCTCACCTGGCGCTATATAAGGCTCCATCCTATCACTTCAACTCCATATTATTCCAGACAATGGAACAATACTCTTCTCCAGACTGAGGGACTGACCACCTCAAAACTTTAATTAAGGGGTGATGGACTGATTACATCGTCTTCAAGTCTCTTCTGCTTCTATCATCTTTTCTGTACTCGACTGAAGAAGCCTACTGTGTAGGCGAAACTTTTCCAAATAAAGATACCTTACTGTTGCATATGTGTCTTACCTAACAACCTGTCGGTATTTTATACCATTTTAATGTTCAATCTGTCAGACACTGCAACACAAGGGTATCTTGGTACAGACCTGCAATCAACTTCGACAACCTCTACTAGTGAGAACGGCTGGATTTGAGAGGGACCTGACCTCCCAACATCTGCGTTCTTACCTCTTCTAGTGACCTACGTCTCACCTCCTGGCGCTATATATTGTTTCATACTATGGGACAATGCTCTTCTCGAGATTGAGGGACTGACCACCTCAAAACTTTAAGGGTGATGGACTGATTACATCGTCTTCAAGTCTCTTCTGCTTCTATCAACTTTCTGTACTCGACTGAAGAAGCCTACTGTGTAGGCGAAACTTTTCCAAATAAAGATACCTTACTGTTGCATATGTGTCTTACCTAACAACCTGTCGGTATTTTATACCATTTTAATGTTCAATCTGTCAGACACTGCAACACAAGGGTATCTTGGTACAGACCTGCAATCAACTTCGACAACCTCTACTAGTGAGAACGGCTGGATTTGAGAGGGACCTGACCTCCCAACATCTGCGTTCTTACCTCTTCTAGTGACCTACGTCTCACCTCCTGGCGCTATATAAGGCTCCATCCTGTCACTTCATCTCCATATTGTTTCATACTATGGGACAATGCTCTTCTCCAGACTGAGGGACTGACCACCTCAAAACTTTAAGGGTGATGGACTGATTACATCGTCTTCAGATCTCTTCTGCTTCTATCAACTTTTCTGTACTCGACTGAAGAAGCCTACTGTGTAGGCGAAACGTTTCGAAATAAAGATACCTTACTGTTGCATATGTGTCTTACCTAACACCACAAGGGTATCTTGGTACAGACTTGGAACCACTTCAACAACCTCTACTAGTGAGAATGGCTGGATTTGAGAGGGACCTGACTTCTCAATGTCTACATTCTTACTCTACTAGTGACCTACGTCTCACCTCCTGGCGCTATATAAGGCTCCATCCTATCACTTCAACTCCATATTATTCCAGACAATGGAACAATACTTTTCTCCAGACTGAGGGACTGACCACCTCAAAACTTTAAGGGTGATAGACTGATTACATCGTCTTCAAGTCTCTTCTGCTTCTATCAACTTTGCTGTACTCGACTGAAGAAGCCTACTGTGTAGGCGAAACGTTTCGAAATAAAGATACCTAACTGTTGCATATGTGTCTTACCTAAACAAACTGTCGGTATTTTATACCATTTTATTGTTCAATTTCTTGACGTGCTTTATCAAGTGTGGGTTCCAAACAGGTGCTGCATACTCCAGTATGGGGCTGACGTACACGGTATAGTGTCTTGAACGATTCCTTACTAAGATATCGGAACGCTGTTCTCAGGTTTGTCAGGCGCCCATATGCTGCAGCAGTTATGTGGTTGTGTGCTTCCAGAGACGTGCTCGGTGTTATACTCACCCCAAGATCTTTCTCCTTGAGCGAGGTTTGCAGTCGTTCGCCACCTAGCCTATACTCCATCTGCAGTCTTCTTTGCCCTTCCCCAATCTTCATGATTGCTGGACCAGAGTTCAGCCTGTCCAGGTTCTTTGAAGTCCTACCTGATCCTCATCTGATTTAATTCTCGTCATTAACTTCACATCATCTGGGAACAGGGGCACTTCTGAGTCTATATACCATATACCATAAATAGCACTGGTTCTAGGACCGACCCCTGTGGGACCCCGCTCGTCACAGGTGCCCACTGTGATACCTCATCACATACCATGACTCGTTGTTGCCTCCCTGTCAGGTATTCTTTGATCCATTGCAGTGCCCTTCCTGTTATACACGCCTGATCCTCTAGCTTCTACACTAATCTCTTGTGAGGAACTGTGTCGAAGGCCTTCTCGCAGTCCAAGAAGATGAAATCAACCACCCCCCTCTCTCGTGTCTTACTTCTCTTACTTTGTCATAAAACTCCAAAAGGTTTGTGACACAGGATTTGCCTTCCATAAACCCGTGCTGGTTGGCGTTTATACTCTTGCTCCATTCCAGGTGCTCCACTACTCTCCTCCTGATAATCTTCTCCATGACGTTACATACTATACATGTCAGTGACACTGGTCTATATTTAGTGCCTCTTTTCTGTCTCCCTTTTCAAAAATGGGAACTGCATTTGCCGTCTTCAATACATTCAGGTAGTGGCCCAGTTTCAAGGGATGTGTTAAAGATTGTGATTAGTGGTACACACAGCATTTCTGCTCAATCTCTAGGACCCAGGGGGAGATGTTGTCCGGTCCCATTGCTTTTGAGGTATCAATGTTCCTTAGCAGCTTCTTCACCTCCTCAGTTGTATGTCATCCAACACTTGTTGGTATATTCCTTGCTGGTGTCCTCCTCTGTTCTGTCCACCCAGAGTCCTTCCTGTCTCCACACACTGTGTGAGTGTGTGATCCTTCAGTCTTTATATCAGATTTTATGCACTAATTAAGATTTCCTCGGACATTTAGTGCCGCACCTCCCCCTTTCCTTGATGGTGCTCATTTGTCGAAGCTGGCTGGAAGATTAGCGGACGTAGGATCAAGCCTCCAGCATCCCTTGAGCTGAATTACCCTCACGGGTATAGCATTTCACGTAATCATAATATCAATCACCATAATGTTAGATAATACGACACATGTTGAGAAATGGCATTACCAGTTAAGTTTAAAGACTTATACTTAACTTAAAAGGACAACTCATCGCCTGCACAGCCGCCCCTGCAGACGAGGTCTAGAAGCTGTCGAAACCATCTCAACATGGGCTGTCAAGAAATATAATTTGTATGATTATAAATTACCCCTAGGGGTGTTATGTCAGCATATTTCATACACTGGTGGCTGACGATGTACGTACTTGTTTGGATTCAATGGTCCGCATATCACCGGGGTTTATGATAAGTGACTAACTCACGATTTTATACTCAACTGCGCAGTCAATAGTAGTACATCACGAGTTAGAACACTTACCTGGGTATATGTATCTGACCCGTAATTACGCCCGGATATCCGTTGAGTTGATTGAAGAATAGTGTTCTTTGAAGAATGTCGCACTACACTCTGTTGGATCGCAACACTCGTTGTTACACTGTTCATCAATAATTGTTCACACAATATCACTAAGAAGTTGATCACACTTCTCTGTAAGTGTTTATCGTGTTTTGTGAGACACTTTGTCCACACTAACGCACAGATCAGTGTTCTTTGTTGGTTATCCTGGCGTCAGTGTCACTCGTAGTAGAGTCAAAGTTAATCTGGCGACGCCACACCGCCCCAAGCCGTCACTGCCCTAGCACAAAAAAAAGCTGACCTAGTACTCCTTGCTTCCTTGCCACTTCCTCGATGAAGCAAAGCAGAATGTTTGATTCTTGCTGTCTTAAGCATAGACAACAATGTCCACTATTTTTACCATGGTAATAAAGTGGGAGCAGGATTTTCCTTAATTGTCCTGCTAAGTAAGAGATGTACTGTCTCTTATAAAAATACACTTTGCAACACCGCTGCAAGGAGCAGAGGTCACTAGACTACGTCGCATAGCATCTGTGATCAATTACTCACTGTAGCAGTAAACAAGACGCTCACTCCTTCTGAGAGGGCTTGGCCCCTCAGGGCTGAAAGGGGCTGAAGGGGCTGAAAGGGCTGAAGGGGGCTGATACCCCCCTCCTGGAGAAAATTTCTCCACAACACAAGTGTGCAACTAATGTGATATTTTATTTTGGCAAAGTTTCGCTCTCCAGAAGCTATGTCATGCCGTTACAAACAATACATGGACACAGAGGGTATATATAGTACAGAGTGAGGTGCAAAGCATCATTGTAGGTAGTAGTACTTGTGGTAGTAGTGGTAGTTATGTGACGGCGGGGTTTATTGCTTTGAGGAAAATTCTTATTTTATTCGGCCTTTATTCTGTGTTAGAAATGGCAATTAATGATGATTCAAGGCATTTACGTCTACGGAAACTGGGTTCTTTAATCACTAGGTGGGCGTCGTTCAGTTTCATCAGATGGTTAGTGGAATTCCAGTGTTGTACACGGGCATTGTTCAAGTTATTGTTCCTACATGCATTGTGCTCACTGAGACATGTTTCGAGCTTTCTTGCTGTTTCACCGACATATATACAGTTACAACCTCCACAGGGGATAGTATTAACCCCTGCGATGATTGGTTCATTGTTATTTCATTTCGTCTTAGTCGAACTTTTATGGAGGTTCTGGTTGCGATGGCTACTCTAGTTTTAGCTTGTGCGAGTACTTTAGAGACGTTCGATGCAACCTAGCTGTAAGGAAGGATTAAAACTTTGTTAGAAGTGGTGTCAGTGCGTGGAGAATTGATCTGAAGGGCTCTTTTCTTGCAGTCTTTGATGAAAATGAAGACAAAAGTAGATCAATGAAGGTTTGATGTATATATGTAGTCTCCTTGTCAAGAAACTTTGAACTGCAAATTCTGTATACTCTTATGAAAAGTCCAATGATGATGCCTCTTTTGGTCTTAGTATCTTGACTGGCATAGAAGTGTGTTTATAGGCTTCCTGTAAACTTGAAACCTTAGTGTCAATGAGGACTTCTAGAAAAGGTAATTTGTCATTGAACTCTTCTTAAAGCGTAAACTGGATAGTCGGTTCAACTGTGTTGTGCCTTCCTTGACGATTTAGTGTACAACATTTGGGAATTATGAGGTCATCGTCCACATAACGTAACCAAGTGACGCTAGTGGGGATGATTTTTGACGAAGTGTTCATCTTCCAGGTGCTTCATATACAAGTTGGCTAAGACGGCACTGAAGGGGAACCCCATTCCCATACCATAGGTTTGTTTGCAAAGCCTGTTCTTGGAAAAAAAAACGGTTGAAATTAATGCAGAGTACAATCAGGTCAACGAATCTTCTGGAGGTAGAGGAAGATTAAGGCCCTGATTAACTTTACATCGGAGAACGTCAATGGCTTGTGTGGTAGGTACTATAGTGAAGAGGGAAGTTACGACCAAACTACTTAGTCTCTTGTTTCAGATGGAGAGGTCTCTGATACGGTTGAGGTCGCCTGAATGCTTTAGATGGGCGGGGCTGATGGTCACCAGAAGGCAGGAAAGATGTTTGGCGAGAACTCCGACTAATTTGTGTAGAGCAAAACCTATACGTCATGTGACTGGTCTTAGAGGAATATTATGTTGATGGGTCTTAGGTAGTCCATATATGTCTGCAGGTTTAGGGTCCCTCCCTCCTCAACCATCACACTGAAAGACACCTGAAGAGTGATCCAGAGGTCAACGCTCCCGCCGCCCGGTCCCAGACCAAACCTAACCCCTAATCAAGGTCTGATCAACTAGGCTGTTATTGCTGGCAGCACGCAGTGCAACATACAAGCCATAGCTAGGCTGGTCAGGAACTTGCCTGAGAGTTGCTGGAATTCACTGTTATGCGCGGAGGGAAGGCATTGGAGAGTCGAAGACCACAGACACTTAACGACTTGTATAATCATAGCTTTGGTAAGATTGGGGCACTTAACGAGTTCTCTCATGATGCACTCGTCGCGTTCCTGCTTTTATTGGAGGTTCTTTGCACAGTCTGCCAAGTCTTACTCTGTTACATAGAGTGACCCATGTTTGCAGGTTTGGGACCAGTCCCTCAAAGATTTTTCAGATGGAAATTTTAATGCACATTTCTCGCCTACGTTGCTTAGATGTTTGATAGAGTGTAGAGGGACAGTGAAATTTATCTAGGTTTCCAAGCTCAGCAGTCTCACCTACCTGGAAGGAAGCTGACAATATATGCAGAAATATTTCAGCTTAAAGAGAACAAGTGACTTACAAGAGTATCATCACTTTCTCAGCATCCCTAATCTTGAAGATTCTAGTTATCTAGCATCCCTCATCTTGAAGGTCCTAGTTATCCAGCATCCCTCATCTTGAAGGATCTAGTTATCCAGCATCCTCATCTTGAAGGTCCTAGTTATCCAGCATCCCTCATCTTGAAGGATCTAGTTATCCAGCATCCCTCATCTTGAAGGTCCTAGTTATCCAGCATCCCTCATCTTGAAGGATCTAGTTATCCAGCATCCCTCATCTTGAAGGTCCTAGTTATCCAGCATCCCTCATCTTGAAGGATCTAGTTATCCAGCATCCCTCATCTTAAAGGTCCTAGTTATCCAGCATCCCTCATCTTGAAGGCCCTAGTTATCCAGCATCCCTCATCTTGAAGGTCCTAGTTATCCAGCATCCCTCATCTTGAAGGATCTAGTTATCCAGCATCCCTCATCTTGAAGGTCCTAGTTATCCAGCATCCCTTATCTTGAAGGATCTAGTTATCCAGCATCCCTCATCTTGAAGGATCTAGTTATCCAGCATCCCTCATCTTGAAGGATCTAGTTATCCAGCCTATCATTGTCTTGTGGCCACAATAGTAACACTGTTGTGATCCTTGAATGTGAGATCTTCTGAGTTCATTTCTCTCAAGTCTCTTACATGGAGATTCTCCTCTATTGAATAATTTGAGTTTCTCCTGTACTCAGTTTCAGTCTTTCTTCCATTCTTTCGCAGCTCAACAACTGAATCTTGTCCTCAGTGAACATCATATTGTTGTCTAAGGGACACTGTGAGACTTTATTTATATCCTCTAAGATTGGTGTCTCTTTGATGAACTCCAAATTCATTTGGGTGATGCTGTCATCAGCAAAGGATGTTACGGGGCTGTAATTTATGCCCATATCTATATATAATAAGAAACGGAAGTGATTAGAGTACTGCGCCTTGAGGAACAGCTTTATTTATTTTGTTTTTGCATTGTGGCAGCCTCTGACTTCACTGTTTATCACTGCTCTGTGCGTTCTAATTGTTACGAAGTTAAACATCTATCTGCTAATATTGCCAGTTATTCCTTTTGAAAGTATTTTGTGCGCTATCACACCGTGGTCGTATTTGTCGACAGCTTTTGCTAAATCAATGTACACAACATCAGTATTTATCTTCCCTTTCAGTGCATCATATTGGTCTAGCAGTTATGAAAAGCCGAAGCTACCTCCGGGCCGGATTACCACATAGGCAAACTAGGCATTTGCCTAGGGCCCCGCGCATTTGGGGGCCCCGCGGTCCAAGGGGTTCAGGGGCTCATCCAAGACTGAGCACATGGTGCAAGTGCAAAGGGGTCCCTACCTAAAAAGTTCAAGTGTTTGGAGAGTAAAATTGATTATTAAAAATTAATCAAAACAAAAATAAATAATGAAATAAAATTATATAAAAATAAATAAACCTAACCATAGATGGCAACACTCAACACGCCTTTGTTTACATCAGAACAGCTGTGTTTTCCCGCTAATGGGTGAGAATGGGAGATTCCTCTCCAATTTTCTGTAGTAATTACACGTTAGCTAGACTTGTACTGTGACAAATTAACTGAAGTGTTGTTGATAGACATTGATGTGTATGGATAAATGTTTGTTTTTGCCTCTAAATGTTAAGGGAGGTACCTGATAGGATTACTTGACTAGTAAAGACGCATGGACCAGTAAAGACGCATTTGTGGTAAAAATACTAAAAAGAAAAACCTAAAAACGCAAACTGACTTCCGTTTGTAGGTTTTAAAAGCACTTTGTCCTGTCTTTAAGTCTTTATCATTTTCAATAACAGATCTCAGTTGATTGAAGTTCTCCATCACTTCCGTCGCAAATGCTTAGTTTTCAAGTTGCGACGGAAGTGACGTAGAACATCAATTTACTACATATTTCCCAGAAACACATAAGCCACGTCAGAAAATCGTTGGTTGGGTGAAACTGAAAATTGTCCCTGCATTCTTTAATTCTCATTCCTTATCTATGGTGGTAGGCCATATATCATGCAAAACATAATGATTAGTTTAGTTATGAAAATAGAAAATATAAATACCATTGTGCATTGTTTCTTGACTCGGTATGAATTTCTGTTAAGAAATTGGAGATCAAGAGGATGAATTAGTAAAATATTCGTAGCCCAAACACTAACCTAATCCTATGGAAAAGTTCTGTATATGACTCCTTTCTGTAACGTTTGAATTTTTAGATGCGCAGCCAGAGGAAAGGGGCTACAAGGGCCATATCCCCCCAATTGACAGAAATTTTTTAATAATAATTAAAAATTAAAATAATTGATAAGAAAATTGTATTGCATGATTACGACATTTATACATCCCATTATGGCATCTCGTAAACCCGGGGTTGGACGTTCTTATGCGAGTGGGTCACAGAAAAGAAAGAAAAAAATTCAAGAAGAAGAACAGAAAAAGAAAGATGTAGGAAGCTGCAGAAAGATCACAGACATGCTCACGAAAACAGTTTTCTGATGTTTACCAGTACAGTTGAAATCTGCAGATACGTCAGATCATACAGGAACCCCTCCCTCCTTTTATTTCTCAGCCAGCATTACTTCTTTTGTGCCCTCCTCTCAATGTCTCAACGGACATTTCATCCACAGGTTTTGGGTCTTAAAAGATCCTGCCTCATGGCCAAATGTAATCCCAGTTTCTCTACGTAATGCTTCATTGCAAAAACTTCAGTCAAACTCTGAACATTGACTTTAGGAAATCAGCAAGGATTTATGATGAGGGAAGTCGTCGTTGTTTAAATTTCATCTATGTTTTATAGGAAGCTTGCAAATTCAGAAACTGTGAAAAGATCAGGAGGGTTTATACTCTGAAAGCTCAGGAAAAGTGTACTTTCAGCATGCAAGCTATTTTCTACCAAAGAAAATACCTTCACACAGGGGTTCAATGACTGGAAAAATTCCAAGCGTTTCGAGGAACATGAAAACAGCACCACTCACAGGAGCTCATTTAGCCAGTGTATTTCGTGCACAGAAAAAAGGCTTTTTGGATTCTCTTTTGGAAAATCAAACTGAAAAAGGCGCACTTATTGGAGAAAAGTTCTAGAAAGAGTTTTTGCTGTTGCAAAATTATTAGCTCTAAGAGGACTTGCTTTCCGTGGAGAAATGAGGTTTTTGGTTCGAAAACAATGGCAATTTCCTAGGGATCATAGAACTGTTAGCACAATTCGATCCATTCTTAGCAAATCATGTGTCACGCCTTGGAATGCAGGAAGAGGCACTGTATCTTACATGTCATCTACTATATGCAAAAAATTTTATTGAACGATGACTAAGAAGGTCCTCAATAACATCATAGCAGCTGTAAAAAACTGCAAAATACTTGCAATAAGTGTAGATTCAACACCAGATTTTTCACATACAGATCAATTGACATTCATTGTTCGCTTTGTCGACTCCAGTGGTAAGCCGAGAGCGCTTTAAAAAAATTCATTCCTTTTTCCCAGGCCATGATGGAAAAACAATGATGAATGTAGTACTGGATACTCTGCTTAAACATGATCTCTCTATTATGGATTGCCGTGGCCAAAAGCTACGACAATGCAAGTAACATGTCGGGAAATATAATGGATTGCAAGCCCGTAACAAGCAAATCAACCCACTGCTGAATATGTGCCCTGCTCAGCACATTCTCTTAATCTTGTTGGTCCATGTGCTGCGGAGTGTTGTGTCGCTGCGTTTAATTTTTTGGACTTTTACAAGCACTCTTTAATTTTTTTCTCTGCTTCAACGCATCGGTGGAGTATACTCAAGTCAACCATTCTGGAGATGTCATCAAATCATTATCAACAACAAGGGGGTCAGTCAGCATGATGCAACACATGCTTTGAAAGACAGCTTTGCTGAAATACGTTCTGCTTTGATCCATATCAGAGGATTTAAGACCAGACAGCAACACAAGAGCGAAGCACCAGCCCTTTGCATCAAAATTGGAAGATTTTGAATTGGGCCCTTTCTCTGTGTGCTTTGGGACTGTATACTGGAACGGTTAAATGCCACGAAAAAAGACACTTTAGAAAATTGAAATTGAGATGGCTACTTGTACTAACCTCTTGCAGGCTTATGGAATTTGTAAGCTCACTTCGCAAGATGAAGCTTTTGAAATGTTTTTAAGAGAAAGCTAAACTGCTGGTGAAAGACTACAGTTACCGGGCTGATCATCAACGGTCAAGGAAGAGGAAACACAATATTGAAGAGCCAGACAATGAAATTGTGTTGCTACCAAGGCAGAAAAGTAAGACAGCTACATACTTCGTCATTCTGGGTTCACGATTACAGAAATTTGGTGAAAAGAAAAGAAATCTACCAGAATCTCAATGACAAGTTTGGATTTCTGTTCAAAATTACTAAATATGCCAGATGCAGAATTGAGAGAAGCTGCATTAAAGTTGCAACAACACCTTTCAGCAGATGTTCAGGACACATTTGTTGAAGAAATAGTTAATTTTCTGGTAAAATGAATCAGATTAAAGCTCCTCCGAAAATGTGCGCCCTCAGCTGCTTTGAAACATTTTAAAAAATGCAGGTATCTCAGAAACCTTCGCTAATGTTGACAGAGTTGTATCGCCTTTACCTAACACTTCCAGTTACTAACTGTAAGGAGAAAAGTTCATTTTCTGTTTTGAAAAGAGTGAAAAACCAGCCCCCGTTTTAAAAAATGAGCCAAGACAAATTGGGAACCTAGCCTTGTTGCCATTGAGTCTGATCTAACAAGAAAATTGATTTTCAGAATATAATTTATGATTTCGCCAATATGAAATCCAGAAAAAAGTTATTTAAGAAATGCCTGTGAATATAAACAATTCTTTACTTTCTTGAGTTTTTATGATTTGATAGTCTTATGCATGATGCAATGATAACAATAATGGTCAGTGATTTATAAAGGGAATAATAGTGCTGTAGTGGTTTATGCTGAATATAATAGGTACATGATGTCACTACTTTAATACCTAATCTAGTAATACTGTGCTGTCTTGATTTATTCTCTTTAAAATGCATGATTTAACGAGATAGTTATAATGGCTGTTGGTAAATGGTTTTGGTTGTCTTGATGTTTCTTTCCCCCATTAAATTTAATCTAAATAGCCAGAAAAGTTTTTTAATTAACCTTAAACAGGCTCACACCGACACCCCCCCCCCCACCCAACTGGAAGGGGTCGTTCGCTACCCAACTCAAAGGGCCCCCGCCAATCTGAAATAGCCTAGGCCAGGAGACTTCTTAGTCCGGCCCTGGCTACCTCCTCTAAACCCATGCTGTCCTGGATTACTATTGGTGGTCTTGCGTCTTAGAACCCATTCAAAGATTTTGACGAGTGAAATTAGCGCAACTGGTTTTATAGTTTTTTTCGCATTTTCTTTACCGCCATCTTTGTGAAATGGAGCAATATCAGTGTTTTTAATGCTTGTTGATGACACCAATCATCAGGCTCCTTCTCCATATAATACTAATGGCCCCGAGATAGTGGTTTGTTACAGTAGTTGATAGAGATCCATGAATCTGTTCCCATGGGCATTCTGTCAATGGTTTCTTTAAAGTCAACTGGGGAGAGGGCTACATCAGAAGTTGTAAGGATGTCAGTGATGTTTTGAGTTTTATGAAGTGCCGGTTAGGATCATCGATGTGTAGACTGGAAAATGGGTGACCGAACACAGTCGTGTTGTGACCGGTCCTTCACTGATTTCCTTACATAAGAACATAAGAAAGAAGGAACACTGCAGCAGGCCTACCGGCCCATGCGAGGCAGGTCCAATTCTCCTATCGGCTTAAGCCAATGCCTTGTCCTAGTCAGGTCAGTCACATTCACAGCATCCGACCTAGTAGCACAAGCTAGTCAGGTCCAACTAACATCCACCCACACCCACTCATGTCTTTATCCAACCTATTTTTAAAACTACACAACGTCTTAACTTACTGTCATTATTCAGTGTTTTATCTCCTTAATTAAAAGCCTCACACAGGGTAAGCATTTTTTCTGCAGTTTGCGTAAGAGAAGTATTTGGGATGTCCTCTGATTTTATTTACAATGTCTCTCCCGGGCTTTTTATGCTAAATCCGGTTTAAGCTCGATGTTCGCTATTTCTCTAGTCATTGTTGTCTTTCGTGAGTCAGAGAGTCTGATCCTCTTCAGAAGATCTGATATCCATCGTCTTCGTCTATAAAGGGATACCCTCTCTCGAGTTTGAATCTTCTCCTCATTTGCTGGGAAGGTATGTGTGTGGTGCATACATGGAGCGCCGATGAACTCAGCCTTCCCAGGAACTGGTTTTGATTGGCGGTTGTGTATCGTCTTCCAAGCATATCTCGTTAAGGTCATGATTTACTTGACCCCAGTTGTTCTTTTCGTTGAAGTTGAATTTGTTGAATTCGCCGTCATTACTGAGCTTCTCTGTCCTGGGCCACTGAAACTTGATTATGTTGTTGTCAAGAGATTGCATGTTTCAACACCGTTATGTCCCGGACCAGGGCCTCATTATTAGTAAACATGAAGTCTAGGGTGTTTCTCGGTCTTGTCAGCTCAGCCATCAGCTCGCTTAAGAAGAATTTATTGCAGAGGTTCAATAATTCTGTCGTGTGAGACTGTTCCTCCAAACTGGATTCAACGACTTTCTCTCTGTAGTTACATTAAGTGCTACATTCTTTCATGTGAGGAACCTCAAATTAAAATTGGCAAGCTGGGTTTGATGAGCTTTCTAGAGAATGATCGATCTCCTGTAACTGGTCCTTGGACTGCTGGGAAGTTCTCTCCTGCAGTTTATACTCATGCACAACAACTAGGGTCTGGTTTCCGGTTTTGATTGTCAAAACATCGACTACATTAGTGGTGTTCAGTAACTCAGTGCACATATGTGACTATCACACACAGGCCAACCCCCCTCCCTCATTTTTGTCTGTTTTCAGTCGCATCTAAATGGGTTGTACCCAGGAATCAATATTTCTTTATCAAAATAGTTTTCTGTGAGTTTCGGTGAAAGCTTCAAGCGATGAATTTGACTGAGATGACCACGACAAATGTTTTTTCTTTCTTTGGATATGAGACTGCACATTCTCAAACATAAAAGCTAATGAACATTAAAATGGTATAAAATACCGACAGATTGTTAGGTAAGACACATATGCAACAGTTAGGTATCTTTATTTAAATAAAGATACCTAACTGTTGCATATGTGTCTTACCTAACAATCTGTCGGTATTTTATACCATTTTAATGTTCATTCTGTCAGACACTGCAACACAAGGGTATCTTGGTACAGACCATCAACTTCGACAACCTCTACTAGTGAGAACGGCTGGGTTTGAGAGGGACCTGCCCTCCCAAAGCAACCTACGTCTCACCTCCTGGCACTATTTAAGGCTCTATCCTGTCAATTCAACTTCATATTGTTTCAGACAACGGAACAATGCTCTTCTCCAGACTGAGGGACTGACCACCTCAAAACTTTAAGGGTGATGGACTGATTACATCGTCCTCAAGTATCTTCTGCTTCTATCAACTTTCTGAACTCGACTGAAGAAGCCTACTGTGTAGGCGAAACGTTTCGAAATAAAGATACTTAACTGTTGCATATGTGTCTTACCTAACACATAAAAGATAATACTGTACATTCTAGTTATTGTATTTGTGGTTCTGATGGACCCGCAACTGCCATTGATTTCTCCCTAACGTTTATGATTTTTTTTGCTCTCTCTCCTCTTATTCCTCTTCCATTTCTCTCTCTTTCATTATCTTATTACTTATACTTATTTCCCAATACTATGCACATCTTAAAATTCTAAAATTCGCTTAAGGCTGCGCTCCTTGAATTTCTCGGGTTTGATCAAAATGTTTTTGTTAACCTAAGATAAATAGCCCATATATATTTTTTTACATAATAACGTGACTCATTGTTCCCAGGTTTTACCGGATACTGTAGCTATGTATGTTTATAATGTTTATATTGTGTTTCAAGTTACTCGCAAGACAAGGTACTTAAAGGAGAAAAATTCCAGGTAATCTAAACCCTTTCAGGATAATAAGTAAGATAACTGTAAATCCCTCTAAGGTACTCCATAAGACAACTAGTAAATCCCTTCAAGGGTACTCCGTAAGGTAACTGGTAAATCCTTTCAAAGGTACTCCATAAGATAACTGGCAAATCCCTTCAAAGGTACTCCATAAGATAACTAGTAAATCCCTTCAAGGGTACTCCGTAAGACGACTGGTAACCCCCATCCCATAGGATATACAAAATAAAGTAAGACTAGGTTTTAAGACAGTTTCTCCAGGTAATATAAACCTCCACAGGGTTAATCTTATACAATAGTTAACTAACTACGAGTTTAAGAACATAAATGGTATAAAGAAATAAATGGTAATGTAAGTGCTTAGAAGAAATAATTAGTAAATGGCATAAGTGGTAAGAGGAAATACGTGATAAAACAAGTGGAGAAGCGAAACAGGTGTTAAGAAGATATAAATGGTAAAACACATAAATAACCAGAACAAGAAAGTAGCAAAGAACACGTCTGGGAACAAATAACTGCAAAGAAGCATAACTGATAAGACATAACAGAGGTAAGAAGAGGTAAGTTCATAATGGGAAAAACAGAAAAAATATAGTATGGAGTGAATAAAATACAGTTTTCTTTGTACACAGATAAATCGCAAGATTATGGTAGTGCAGCCACTCTGGTCATTATGGTAGTGCAGCCACTCTGGTCATTATGGAAGTGCAGCCACTCTGGTCATTATGGTAGTGCAGCCACTCTGGTCATTATGGAAGTGCAGCCACTCTGGTCATTATGGAAGTGCAGCCACTCTGGTCATTATGGAAGTGCAGCCACTCTGGTCATTATGGAAGTGCAGCCACTCTGGTCATTATGGAAGTGCAGCCACTCTGGTCATTATGAAGTGCAGCCACTCTGGTCATTATGGAAGTGCAGCCACTCTGGTCATTATGGAAGTGCAGCCACCTGGTCATTATGGAAGTGCAGCCACTCTGGTCATTATGGAAGTGCAGCCACTCTGGTCCCTTATGGAAGTGCAGCCACTCTGGTCATTATGGAAGTGCAGCCACTCTGGTCATTATGGAAGTGCAGCCACTCTGGTCATTATGGAAGTGCAGCCACTCTGGTCATTATGGAAGTGCAGCCACTCTGGTCATTATGGAAGTGCAGCCACTCTGGTCATTATGGAAGTGCAGCCACTCTGGTCATTATGGAAGTGCAGCCACTCTGGTCATTATGGAAGTGCAGCCACTCTGGTCATTATGGAAGTGCAGGCCACTCTGGTCATTATGGAAGTGCAGCCACTCTGGTCATTAGGGAAGTGCAGCCACTCTGGTCATTATGGAAGTGCAGCCACTCTGGTCATTATGGTAGTGCATCCACTCTGGTCATTATGGAAGTGCAGCCACTCTGGTCATTATGGAAGTGCATCCACTCTGGTCATTATGGAAGTGCAGCCACTCTGGTCATTATGGAGTGAACCACTCTGGTCATTATGGAAGTGCAGCCACTCTGGTCATTATGGAAGTGCAGCCACTCTGGTCATTATGGAAGTGCAGCCACTCTGGTCATTATGGTAGTGCAGGCACTCTGGTCATTATGGAAGTGCAGCCACTCTGGACATTAGGGAAGTGCAGCCACTCTGGTCATTATGGAAGTGCAGCCACTCTGGATCATTATGGTAGTGCACCACTCTGTCATTATGGAAGTGCAGCCACTCTGGTCATTATGGAAGTGCATCCACTCTGGTCATTATGGAAGTGCAGCCACTCTGGTCATTATGGTAGTGTAACCACTCTGGTCATTATGGAAGTGCATCCACTCTGGTCATTATGGTAGTGCATCCACTCTGGTCATTATGGAAGTGTAGCCACTCTGGTCGTATGGTGGTGCACCTCTGGTCATTATGGTAGTGCATCCACTCTGGTCATTATGGTGGTGCAGCCACTCTGGTCGTTATGGTGGTGCAGCCACTCTGGTCATTATGGTAGTGCATCCACTCTGGTCATTATAGTAGTGCATCCACACTGGTCATTATGGAAGTGCATCCACTCTGGTCATTATGGTAGTGCATCCACTCTGGTCATTATGGAATTGCAGCCACTCTGGTCATTATGGTAGTGCAGCCACTCTGGTCATTATAGTAGTGCAGCCACTCTGGTCATTATGGTAGTGCAGCCACTCTGGTCATTATGGTAGTGCAGCCACTCTGGTCATTATGGTGGTGAAGCCACTTTGGTCATTATGGAAGTGCAGCCACTCTGGTCATTATGGTGGTGCAGCCACTCTGGTCATTATGATAGTGCATCCACTCTGGTCATTATGGTAGTGCATCCACTCTGGTCATTATGGTAGTGCATCCACTCTGGTCATTATGGTAGTGCAGCCACTCTGGTCATTATGGTAGTGCAGCCACTCTGGTCATTATGGAAGTGCATTCACTCTGATTATGGAAGTGCAGCCACTCTGGTCATTATGGAAATGCATTCACTCTGGTCATTATGGAAGTGCATTCACTCTGATTATGGAAGTGCAACATTGTAATGAAGTGCAGCCACTCTGGTCATTATGGAAGTGCATTCACTCTGGTCATTATGGAAGTGCATTCTCTCTGATTATGGAAGTGCAACCACTCTGGTCATTATGGAAGTGCAGCCACTCTGGTCATTATGGAAATGCATTCACTCTGGTCATTATGGAAGTGCATTCACTCTGATTATGGAAGTGCAGCCACTCTGGTCATTATGGAAGTGCATTCACTCTGGTCATTATGGAAGTGCAGCCACTCTGGTCATTATGGAAATGCATTCACTCTGATTATGGAAGTGCATTCACTCGGGTCATTACGGAAGTGCAGCCACTCTGGTCATTATGGAAGTGCAGCCACTCTGGTCATTATGGAAGTGCAGCCACTCTGGTCATTATGGAAGTGCATTCACTCTGATTATGGAAGTGCAACCACTCTGGTCATTATGGAAGTGCAGCCACTCTGGTCATTATGGAAGTGCATTCACTCTGGTCATTATGGAAGTGCATTCACTCTGATTATGGAAGTGCAACCACTCTGGTCATTAAGGAAGTGCAGCCACTCTGGTCATTATGGAAATGCATTCACTCTGGTCATTATGGAAGTGCATTCACTCTGATTATGGAAGTGCAGCCACTCTGGTCATTATGGAAGTGCAGCCACTCTGGTCATTATGGAAGTGCAGCCACTCTGGTCATTATGGTAGTGCATCCACTCTGGTCATTATGGAAGTGCATCCACTCTGGTCATTATGGAAGTGCAGCCACTCTGGTCATTATGGAAGTGCAGCCACTCTGGTCATTATGGAAATGCATCACTCTGGTCATTATGAAGTGCATTCACTCTGATTATGGAAGTGCAGCCACTCTGGTCATTATGGAAGTGCATTCACTCTGGTCATTATGGAAGTGCAGCCACTCTGGTCATTATGGAATGATTCACTCTGATTATGGAAGTGCATTCACTCGGGTCATTACGGAAGTGCAGCCACTCTGGTCATTATGGTAGTGCAGCCACTCTGGTCATTATGGAAGTGCATTCACTCTGATTATGGAAGTGCAACACTCGGTCATTAGGAAGTGCAGCCACTCTGGTCATTATGGTAGTGCATTCACTCTGGTCATTATGGAAGTGCATTCACTCTGATTATGGAAGTGCAACCACTCTGGTCATTAAGGAAGTGCAGCCACTCTGGTCATTAT
The DNA here is from genome assembly GCF_026875155.1 of Cherax quadricarinatus. NCBI lineage: Eukaryota > Metazoa > Arthropoda > Malacostraca > Decapoda > Parastacidae > Cherax > Cherax quadricarinatus. The sequence continues at coordinate 1,468,014 of NC_069445.1, read as the reverse complement.
GGAAATGCATTCACTCTGGTCATTATGGAAGTGCATTCACTCTGATTATGGAAGTGCAGCCACTCTGGTCATTATGGAAGTGCAGCCACTCTGGTCATTATGGAAGTGCAGCCACTCTGGTCATTATGGTAGTGAATCCACTCTGGTCATTATGGAAGTGCATCCACTCTGGTCATTATGGAAGTGCAGCCACTCTGGTCATTATGGAAGTGCAGCCACTCTGGTCATTATGGAAATGCATTCACTCTGGTCATTATGGAAGTGCATTCACTCTGATTATGGAAGTGCAGCCACTCTGGTCATTATGGAAGTGCATTCACTCTGGTCATTATGGAAGTGCACACTCTGATTATGGAATGCACCACTCTGTATTATGGAAGTGCATTCACTCTGGTCATATGGAAGTGCAGCCACTCTGGTCATTATGTAATGACACTCTGTATTATGGAAGTGCATCACTCGGGTCATTACGGAAGTGCAGCACTCTGTCATTATGCTAGTGCAGCCACTTGGTCATTAGGAGTGCAGCACTCTGGTCATTATGGAAGTGCACACTCTGGCTTATGGAAGTCATCACTCTGGTCATTATGGAAGTGCAGCCACTCTGGTCATTATGGAAGTGCAGCCACTCTGGTCATTATGGAAGTGCAGCCACTCTGGTCATTATGGTAGTGCATCCACTCTGGTCATTATGGAAGTGCATCCACTCTGGTCATTATGGAAGTGCAGCCACTCTGGTCATTATGGTAGTGCATCCACTCTGGTCATTATGGTAGTGCATCCACTCTGGTCATTATGGAAGTGCAGCCACTCTGGTCATTATGGAAGTGCAGCCACTCTGGTCATTATGGAAGTGCAGCCACTCTGGTCATTATCACTGCTGCCTCCCTTCAGTGTACTGTTATCACTGTTCTCTCAGATATATTCTCATTCACATCGCCTAAAATCCTGGAATGAAATCATTATACTTAAGTAACGCATTTCTTCCAGTAATAACTAGCTCATAACTCTCCTTACATCTCCAAAACTCTCATAGATTCTTCAAGTGTCATCACACTTATCATCACTCTCACTACTCATATCTTCACTTTTTAATAACTAGTTTAGGTAAAATATTCTTATTAATATTCGGAAGAATGTTAGAGCAATACCTTAGATATTATTTTCACGGAGAATAAACAGATACAATACCGTGACTGGAACAATGGTCATAACCCGCTCCAGTTTCCTCACAGGAAAAGGCCGCCATAATTTTGAATTGATTGCTTTTCGTCTATTATATTCTTGATGGTTTTTCGTTAATAGCTAAAACGAAAAATTCATGCTATATATTATTTGATTTATATATTGAATAATATATTGCATAATTTTTTTTATATATTGAGCTTATATATGTAGGTAGGATGTATGGACTACATCTCATTGTGCTCGTTGAAGGAGAGTTTTGACTGGTTGCCAGAACTCTGCAAACTATCTACCCGCTTGTTTCATTGTTGGCGCCGCTAATGTGAAGCCAGCACTAGTTACCTGACGTTGCCTCTGCAAGGCTTTTATAGAGGAAGAAACATCTTTCTCTGTTCTAGTTGGGAGAACGATGTTCTCCTGAGCTCGTGTTTTTTAGACATTGATTTTAGAAGAGTACATCTCCATTGGTGAGCCAGGACATACATCTCGTAACTCTGTCCAATTCTGTTAACAGAGCATTATTTAGACTTAGTAATATTTGATGTTTTCAAAGGTTATGTCTCGTGAGACACTATACTCTGGCCCAGTTACTTTCGACCCACATTTGTTCTTG
>NC_069445.1:1368938-1465716 GCF_026875155.1 Cherax quadricarinatus | reverse complement strand
GTACAAACATGATGTTTGTACAACAGGAAGAAGAAGTGAAGTATCTTATGTTCCTGGACAAACAACATCAATTTCCTGACAATAAACTTATAACGAGTAAAACTAAGTTCAACAATCGTCTACGATTTAATGGAACACTTTATTGGGAAGCCAAAATTTCTGTAAATTAAGTGAATCTGTTAAAATGTGCAACGACGAGAAGCGAAATTATTGCAAATTATTAAAGGCAATTAATGAATAACTTTTTAAACGATTTACGAAGTTTTATAACTAAAAATCTTAACTTGAGATGTTAATAACTTAATAAACAGTGAATTGTTATATTACGAAACTTAAACTGTTTTAAATAACTGTATTGCCAATGTTTTTACCACGTTGTAGAGCTGTCAGTGCTGAGTGACTGTCAGTGCTGGGTGTCAGTGCTGAGTGACTGTCAGTGCTGAGTGACTGTCAGTGCTGAGTGACTGTCAGTGCTGGGTGTCAGTGCTGAGTGACTGTCAGTGCTGGGTGTCAGTGCTGAGTGACTGTCAGTGCTGAGTGACTGTCAGTGCTGAGTGACTGTCAGCGCTGAGTGAAGAAACCTGTCAGTTATACTTAATATTTACACTACTATTAGTCACAGAAATTTCGACGAGTACATTTTTTAGTCTTTGTGGTTTGAGTTATGATTATAATAATAATTATAATAATAATAATAATAATAATAATAATAATAATAATAATAATAATAATAATAATAATAATAATAATAATTTCTTGATCCCGAAACGTGTCAACATTTTAAGTGATTGTTAAAGGAAACTATTACGAGAAAATAGCGGGATAAATTTAATTACTAGATGAAAAACAGCCGTGAAGAACAGCCGTGAAGAACAGCCGTGAAGAACAGCCGTGAAGAACAGCCGTGAAGAACAGCCGTGAAGAACAGCCGTGAAGAACAGCCGTGAAGAACAGCCGTGAAGAACAGCCGTGAAGAACAGCCGTGAGTAAAGTGACGCACCAGTGGGAAAATGTCAACATAACATGATAGCTGGACAGTGTCAACATGACATGATAGCTGGACGGTGTCAACATAACATGATAGCTGGACAGTGTCAACATAACATGATAGCTGGACAGTGTCAACATGACATGATAGCTGGACGGTGTCAACATGACATGATAGCTGGACAGTGTCAACATGACATGATAGCTGGACAGTGTCAACATAACATGATAGCTGGACAGTGTCAACATAACATGATAGCTGGACAGTGTCAACATGACATGATAGCTGGACAGTGTCAACATGACATGATAGCTGGACAGTGTCAACATGACATGATAGCTGGACAGTGTCAACATAACATGATAGCTGGACAGTGTCAACATGACATGATAGCTGCACAGTGTCAACATGACATGATAGCTGGACGGTGTCAACATAACATGATAGCTGGACAGTGTCAACATAACATGATAGCTGGACGGTGTCAACATAACATGATAGCTGGACAGTGTCAACATAACATGATAGCTGGACAGTGTCAACATGACATGATAGCTGGACAGTGTCAACATGACATGATAGCTGGACAGTGTCAACATGACATGATAGCTGGACGGTGTCAACATGACATGATAGCTGGACAGTGTCGATATGACATGATAGCCGGACAGTGTCAACATGACATGAAAGCTGGACAGTGTCAACATGACATGATAGCTGGCCAGTGTCAACATGACATGATAGCTGGCCAGTGTCAACCTAACATGATAGCTGGCCAGTGTCAACATGACATGATAGCTGGCCAGAGTCAACATGACATGATAGCTGGCCAGTGTCAACCTGACATGATAGCTGGACAGTGTCAACATGACACGATAGCTGGATAGTGTCAACATGACATGATAGCTGGACAGTGTCAACATGACATGATAGCTGAACAGTGTCAATATGACATGATAGCTGGACAGTGTCAACATGACATGATAGCTGGACAGTGTCAACATGACATGATAGCTGGAGGAGTGTCAACATGACATGATAGCTGGCCAGCGTCAACATAACATGATAGCTGGCCATTGTCAACATGACATGATAGCTGGACAGTGTCAACATGACATGATAGCTGGCAAGCGTCAACATAACATGATAGCTGGCCATTGTCAACATGACATGATAGCTGGACAGTGTCAACATAACATGATAGCTGGCCATTGTCAACATGACATGATAGCTGGACAGTGTCAACATGACATGATAGCTGGCCAGTGTTAACATGGCATGATAGCTGGCCAGTGTCAGCATGACATGATAGCTGGACAGTGTCAACATGGCATGATAGCTGGACAGTGTCAACATGACATGATAGCTGGACAGTGTCAACATGACATGATAGCTGGACAGTGTCAACATGACATGATAGCTGGCGAGTGTCAATATGACATGATAGCTGGACAGTGTCAACATGACATGATAGCTGGCCAGTGTCAACATGACATGATAGCTGGACAGTGTCAACATGATAGCTGGACAGTGTCAACATGATATGATAGCTGGACAGTGTCAATATGACATGATAGCTGGACAGTGTCAACATGATAGCTGGACAGTGTCAACATGACATGATAGCTGGACAGTGTCAACATGACATGGTAGCTGGACAGTGTCAACATGGCATGATAGCTGGACAGTGTTAACATGACATGATAGCTGGACATTGTCAACATGGCATGATAGCTGGACAGTGTCAACATGACATGATAGCTGGACAGTGTCAACATGACATGATAGCTGGACAGTGTCAGTATGACATGATAGTTGGACAGTGTCAACATGACATGATAGCTGGACAGTGTCAACATGACATGATAGCTGGCCAGTGTCAACATGATAGCTGGACAGTGTCAACATGACATGATAGCTGGACAGTGTCGATATGACATGATAGCTGGACAGTGTCAACAAGACATGATAGCTGGACAGTGTCAACATGACATGATAGCTGGACAGTGTCAACATGATATGATAGCTGTACTGTGTCAACATGACATAATAGCTGGACAGTGTCAACATGGCATGATAGCTGGACAGTGTCAACATGACAGGATAGCTGGACAGTGTCAACATGACATGATACCTGTCCAGTGTCCACTTGACGTGATAGCTGGACAGTGTCAGCATGACATGATAGCTGGTCAGTGTAAACATGACATGACAGCTGGCCAGTGTCAACATGACATGATAGCTGGCCAGTGTCAACATGACATGATAGCTGGACAGTGCCAACATGACATGATAGCTGGCCAGTGTCAACATGACATGATAGCTGGACAGTGTCAACATGACATGATAGCTGGACAGTGTCGATATGACATGATAGCTGGACAGTGTCAACATGACATGATAGCCGGACAGTGTCAACATGACATGATAGCTGGACAGTGTCAACATGACATGATAGCTGGCCAGCGTCAACATAACATGATAGCTGGACAGTGTCAACATAACATGATAGCTGACCAGTGTCAACATGACATGATAGCTGGAGAGTGTCAACATGACATGATAGCTGGCCAGTGTTAACATGGCATGATAGCTGGACAGTGTCAACATGACATGATAGCTGGACAGTGTCGATATGACATGATAGCTGGACAGTGTCAACATGACATGATAGCTGGACAGTGTCAACATGACATGATAGCTTGACAGTGTCAACATGACATGATAGCTGGACAGTGTCAACATGACATGATAGCTGGACAGTGTCAACATGACATGATAGCTGGACAGTGTCAACATGACATGATAGCTGGACAGTGTCAACTTGACATGATATCTGGCCAGTGTCAATATGACATGACAGCTGGATAGTGTCAACATGACATGATAGCTGGCCAGTGTCAACATGACATGATAGCTGGCCAGTGTCAACATGATAGCTGGACAGTGTCAATATGACATGATAGCTGGACAGTGTCAATATGACATGATAGCTGGACAGTGTCAACATGATTGCTGGACAGTGTCAACATGACATGATAGCTGGACAGTGTCAACATGACATGTTAGCTGGACAGTGTCGATATGACATGATAGCTGGGCATTGTCAACATGACATGATAGCTGGACAGTGTCAACATGGCATGATAGCTGGACAGCGTCAACGTGACATGATAGCTGGACAGTGCCAACATGACATGATAGCTGGACAGTGTCAGTATGACATGATAGCTGTACAGTGCCAACATGACATGATAGCTGGACAGTGTCAACATGACATGATAGCTGGACAGTGTCAACATGACATGATAGCTGGACAGTGTCAACATGACATGATAGCTGGACCGTGTCAACATGACATGATAGCTGGCCAGTGTCAATATGACATGATAGCTGGATAGTGTCAACATGACATGATAGCTCGTCAGAGTCAACATGACATGATAGCTGGCCAGTGTCAACATGATAGCTGGACAGTGTCAACATGACATGATAGCTGGACAGTGTCAATATGACATGATAGCTGGACAGTGTCAACATGATTGCTGGACAGTGTCAACATGACATGATAGCTGGCAGTGTCAACATGACATGATAGCTTGACAGTGTCGATATGACATGATAGCTGGGCAGTGTCAACATGACATGATAGCTGGACAGTGTCAACATGGCATGATAGCTGGACAGTGTCAACATGACATGATAGCTGGACAGTGTCAACATGGCATGATAGCTGGACAGCGTCAACTTGACATGATAGCTGGACAGTGCCAACATGACATGATAGCTGGACAGTGTCAGTATGACATGATAGCTGGACAGTGTCAACATAACATGATAGCTGGACAGTGTCAACATGACATGATAGCTGGACAGTGTCAACATGACATGATAGCTGGCCAGTGTCAACATGACATGATAGCTTGCCAGTGTCAACATGATAGCTGGACAGTGTCAACATGACATGATAGCTGGACAGTGTCGATATGACATGATAGCTGGACAGTGTCAAAAAGACATGATAGCTGGACAGTGTCAACATGACATGATAGCTGGACAGTGTCAACATGACATGATAGCTGTACAGTGTCAACATGATATAATAGCTGGACAGTGTCAACATGGCATGATAGCTGGACAGTGTCAACATGACATGATAGCTGGACAGTGTCAACATGACATGATAGCTGGACAGTGTCAACATGACATGATAGCTGGACAGTGTCGATATGACATGATAGCTGGACAGTGCCAACATGACATGATAGCTGGACAGTGTCAGTATGACATGATAGCTGGACAGTGTCAACATGACATGATAGCTGGACAGTGTCAACATGACATGATAGCTGTACAGTGTCAACATGATATAATAGCTGGACAGTGTCAACATGGCATGATAGCTGGACAGTGTCAAAATGACATGATAGCTGGACAGTGTCAACATGACATGATAGCTGGACAGTGTCAACATGACATGATAGCTGGACAGTGTCGATATAACATGATAGCTGGACAGTGCCAACATGACATGATAGCTGGACAGTGTCAGTATGACATGATAGCTGGACAGTGTCAACATGACATGATAGCTGGACAGTGCCAACATGACATGATAGCTGGACAGTGTCAACATGACATGATAGCTGGATAGTGTCAACATGACATGATAGCTGGACAGTGTCAACATGACATGATAGCTGGACCGTGTCAACATGACATGATAGCTGGCCAGTGTCAATATGACATGATAGCTGGATAGTGTCAACATGACATGATAGCTCGTCAGAGTCAACATGACATGATAGCTGGCCAGTGTCAACATGATAGCTGGACAGTGTCAACATGACATGATAGCTGGACAGTGTCAATATGACATGATAGCTGGACAGTGTCAACATGATTGCTGGACAGTGTCAACATGACATGATAGCTGGACAGTGTCAACATGACATGATAGCTGGACAGTGTCGATATGACATGATAGCTGGGCAGTGTCAACATGACATGATAGCTGGACAGTGTCAACATGGCATGATAGCTGGACAGTGTCAACATGACATGATAGCTGGACAGTGTCAACATGGCATGATAGCTGGACAGCGTCAACTTGACATGATAGCTGGACAGTGCCAACATGACATGATAGCTGGACAGTGTCAGTATGACATGATAGCTGGACAGTGTCAACATAACATGATAGCTGGACAGTGTCAACATGACATGATAGCTGGACAGTGTCAACATGACATGATAGCTGGCCAGTGTCAACATGATAGCTGGACAGTGTCAACATGACATGATAGCTGGACAGTGTCAACATGACATGATAGCTGGCCAGTGTCAACATGACATGATAGCTGGCCAGTGTCAACATGATAGCTGGACAGTGTCAACATAACATGATAGCTGGACAGTGTCAACATAACATGATAGCTGGCCAGTGTCAACATAACATGATAGCTGGACAGTGTCAACATAACATGATAGCTGGACAGTGTCAACATAACATGATAGCTGGACAGTGTCAACATGACATGATAGCTGGACAGTGTCAACATAACATGATAGCTGGCCAGTGTCAACATAACATGATAGCTGGCCAGTGTCAACATGACATGATAGCTGGCCAGTGTCAACATGACATGATAGCTGGCCAGTGTCAACATAACATGATAGCTGGCCAGTGTCAACATGACATGATAGCTGGCCAGTGTCAACATAACATGATAGCTGGCCAGTGTCAACATAACATGATAGCTGGCCAGTGTCAACATGACATGATAGCTGGCCAGCGTCAACATAACATGATAGCTGGCCAGTGTCAACATAACATGATAGCTGGCCAGTGTCAACATAACATGATAGCTGGCCAGTGTCAACATAACATGATAGCTGGCCAGTGTCAACATGACATGATAGCTGGCCAGTGTCAACATAACATGATAGCTGGCCAGTGTCAACATGACATGATAGCTGGACAGTGTCAACATAACATGATAGCTGGCCAGTGTCAACATAACATGATAGCTGGCCAGTGTCAACATAACATGATAGCTGGCCAGCGTCAACATAACATGATAGCTGGACAGTGTCAACATAACATGATAGCTGGCCAGTGTTATGTCCTAACTCAAACATTCACACTCACAAAGGTCCATAAACAAATACTTGTTTTAAAAGAAAATAAAAACATTTATAACATAGAAAAGTGGATTTTAATGTCTGTTATTGCATTAGTTTGGTTCAAGAATTACAGATGTTCCAAATGACCTCACTTAATCGAGTGTCTTAGTGCAAGGAGTGTTGCTGCTCTTGTAATATACACTGAATCTTGCAGGTATCCCCGCATGTAATACAAGTCAACAACAGCTGAATTAGATGAACGTGGAAGAAGAGTAACGCGATCTATCCACCAGTGAACATAAATATCAGGTTAAACCCGGACATTACAATGAAAAGGTGGGGGAGAGGGGGCTCCATCTCACTGGTATTAAATTTCCTCATTTCCATGCAGCTGATGAATGACGAGAACAATGAATATCTCATGTTGAGCGACTCAGCATATGTAACTCTCACATTTACAGATATGCAGTCCCATGATTTCCATGAATGACAACACACAAGACTTTAAATCCTGGTAAATCGTTCGTTCCAGATTTCTGTTCAGGTGTTCAGAAGAGCAGTACAGGTAATGATGTCAGTTCACTGTTCTATCTGGTGCGACTGTTGACCCATCAGACCAAACAATCAGGTTATGTAAAGTTTTCAACATTGTTCGCTTTCTATTTAATTTTCGTTTCTCGAATATCAAGTTACCTCTGTCATTTTTAACTTTCCTCTCAATCACTATTATTTTATTGCATCGACACATGAGACTTATTTGATGGTTTGCTGCATTCATCTGCAGCTTTGTTGCCGAACAAGTGATGTCGTATGCTATTTGTAAATTTAAATTCTTACAGCTTAAAAAAAAAAACCATACCACGGGTGAGGTTAGAACCCGCAGTCAGTCACAAAACTCCAGACCGTCGCGTTTGTTTTCAATCGTGTCATCATTATTTCGTGAGTCTTTCAGCTTAGTTTAATTGTTTTGCGTTCCTTCTTAGTTCACACCGGGAGACAGATGCACCACTGGGACGTTGAATATACAGATGTTGTTCACTGAGAACTTTGACAACGATCCTATGGAACGAAATATCGCCGTAGTAAATATCCTCGTGATGTCTTTGTGCTGTACTTTAATTATATATTCGACACAAGCCATTCAAGCCAGGATTGTAGCACAGCGGGTCAAATATTAGAAAACAGACTGCTATTCAAGTTATGTTAAGAAGATCAGAGAAAGTTGAGCTACGTGAGGAGACCCAAACTAGAGTAAGTCATACTAAGTTAGATGGGAAACAACGAGTCAAGTTATAGAAGGAGAACTACAGCAGGTCAGGATATGTGAGCACAGCCACAGCAGGTCCGGATATATGAGGATAGCCATATGAGATCAAACTATTTGAGAAAAGTAACAGTAGAACAAATTAAATAAGGAGAGACAGAGCAAGTCATAGAGAACTTCAGCAGGTTAACCTATGAAAGGCGGGCAAGCCAGGCTGTGTCAGAAACCATACTTCAGTAGGTCAGGTTGTGAGGAGAAGTGGAGCACAGAGCTCTGGCTATGGATGGTAGTAGTCGTTCGACACCATGCCAAACCCTTCTAGGGTAGGGTAGGTGCCTGAGCCCGAGCCTTTAGCTCATAAGACTGTCATTCCCATTTGCCCCCTTGGGGCGGGGATGGGAGACCAGAGAGGCCTAGCTTGTGGCTAGGCCTGGGGACAGTTGGTCCCAAAGATGAGGAGGTACTTGTGCCTCCTCCCATGGGAGACTTAGGTCTCAGACACTCCCTAAAGAGGGAGCCAAGGCCGGGCCACCACTTGGACAAGGCCCGGGCCGGGAGAATACCGGCGAATCTTTAATAATAATAATAATATGGATGGTAGTTGGGCCATAGCAGTCAGTGCTGTGAGTCTGTGGGTGAAAACATCTTAGCTATGGGAGGATGCGGGGATACAGCTGCCTTCTATGTGAGGAAGTTGACCAGAGTATTCTAGATACGACTGTGGGGAAGCGGACCACAACAGTTTGTCTATTTGAGGAAACGGGATACAACAGTCAGGCTATGTCAGGAAGTGGGTCACAGCACTTTTGTGAGTAGATGGGGAAAGCAGCCTGTTTATGTGGGCCAAAGCTGACTAGGCTATGTAGGAAAAACAGGCCACAGCAGGCTATGTGAACAGACGAGGGAGTGCAGGTCAGGCTGTGAGTTTTGCCTGAGTACAGATCTTGCCCTTCCAACCGCCAGACAAGATCAGGCCCCTGGCAGGTCGAGCCATTAAATTCATAAACCACCTGGGCAAACAGGTTTCTCTCGAAACTATTATTGGGAATACCTTGGTCAGACGTGAGGTACTGGCCAGCCACGCATAACACACGCAGCGAACCACTTATGATTTTCGTGCAATACCAGGTTCTACTGCTGCTTTCACTGTGTCTTTTTCCCGTAAGGAATAATTCAAATTGTATAGCATTGTTTTGATGACAGTGATCAGGGTGACTTGTTGCCGGCAGGAATGATGGTGGTGGCTTAGACCCTACCCCCAAGGACCTGACAGCTGTACTGCTGGTGCTGGTGATACTGCTGCTGCTGTTGGTGCTGGTGCTGCTGGTGTGGCTGCTGGTGATACTGTTGCTGGTGGTGGTGTTGCTGGTGCTGCTGGTGCTGCTGGTGCTGGTGATACTGCTGCTGCTGTTGGTGCTGGTGCTGCTGGTGCGGCTGCTGGTGATACTGTGTGCTGCGTGCTGCTGCTGCTGTGCTGCTGGTGCTGCTGGTTGCTGGTGCTGCTCCCTGCTGCTGTGCTGGTGCTGCTGGTGCGCTGCTGCTGCTGTTGGGTGGTGCTGCTGTGCTGCTGGTGCTGCTGCTGCTACTGCTGCGCTGCTTGTGCTGTGCTGCTGGTGCTGCTGTTCTGTGTCTGTTTGCGGTGTGGTCTTGCTGCTGCTGCTGAGTGCTGCTGGTGCTGTGCTGCTGCTGCTGTGCTGTGTGTGCGTGCGCTGCTGTGACTGCTGCTGGTGCTGCTGCGGCCTGCTGCTGTGCTGCTGGTGCTGGTGATACTGCTGCTGCTGTTGGTGCTGGTGCTGCTGGCTGCTGCTGCTGGTGTACTGTTGCTGGTGCTGCTGTGCTGGTGCTTGCTGGTGCTGTGCTGCTGCTGCTGTTGCTGGTCTGCTGTGCGTGCTGCTGTGTTGCTGGCTGTGGCTGCTGCTGGCTGCTGGTGCTGGTGATTGTGCTGCTGTGCTGCTGGTGCTGCTGGTGCTGCTGCTGGTGCTGTGCGGGCTGTGGTGCTGGTGCTGGTGCTGTGCTGCTGCTGCTGCTGTGCTGCTGGTGTTTGCTGGTGCTGCTGCTGGCTGCTGGCTGTGCTGCTGCTGGTGCTGCTGGTGCTGCTGCTGCTGGAACTGCTGCTGTGTGCTGGTGCTGCTGGTGCGTGCTGGTGCTGCTGCTGCTGCTGTGCGTGTTGCTGTGCTGCTGTGCTGTGTGCTGGCTGCTGCTGCTGCGTTGCTGCTGGTGCTGCTGCAGGTGCTGCTTGCTGCTGTGCTGGTGCTGCTGGTGCTGTTGCTGCTGCTGCTGCTGCTGCTGTGCTGCTGTGCTGCTGCTGCTGTGCTGTGGTGCTGCTGTGCTGGTGCTGCGTGCTGCTGGTGCTGGTGCTGTGCTGGTGTGGCTGGTGCTGTGCTGCGCTGCTGCGTGCTGTGCTGTGCTGCTGGCTGCTGCTGTGCTGCTGGCTGCTGCTGGTGCTGCTGCTGCTTGGCTGTGCTGCTGCTGTGCTGGTGCTGGCTGTGCTGCTGGTGCTGCTGGTGCTGCTGGGGGCTGCTGCTGCTGTGCTGCTGCTTGCTGTGCGCTGCTGCTGCGTGCTGTGCTGCTGCTGCTGCTGCTGCTGCTGAGTGCTGCTGCTGCTGCTGGTGCTGCTGCTGCTGCTGTGTGCTGCGTGCTGCTGTGGCTGCTGGTGCTGCTGTGTGCTGCTGGTGCTGGTGCTGCTGGTGCTGCGCTGGTGCTGGCTGCTGCTGCTGTGCTGGTGCTGGTGCTGGTGCTGTGCTGGTGCTGCTGTGCTGCTGCGGTGCTGTGTGCTGCTGGTGCTGGTGCTGTAGCTGCTGCTGCTGTGCTGCTGCTGCTGCTGCTGCTGCTGCTGTGCTGTGCTGCTGCTGTGCTGCTGCTGCTGGTGCTGCTGCTGCTGGTGCTGCTGGTGCTGCTGCTGCTGCTGCTGGTGCTGGCTGCTGGTGTGCTGCTGCGGTGCTGCCTGTGCTGCTGCTGCTGCTGGTGCTGCTGCTGCTGCTGCTGCTGCTGCTGCTGCTGGGCTGCTGCTGCGGTGCTGCTGGTGCTGGTGCTGCTGGTGTGCTGCTGGTGCTGCGCTTGCTGTGTGCTGCTGCTGTTTGCTGGCTGCTGTGCTTGGGCTGTGCTGGTGCTGGTGCTGTGCTGCTGCTGGTGTCTGGTGCTGCTGCTGGTGCTGCTGTGCTGCTGCTGCTGCTGCTGCTGCTGTGCTGCTGCGTGCTGCTGCTGCTGCTGGTGCTGCTGCTGCTGCTGTGCTGCTGCTGCTGCTGCTGCTGCTGGCTGCGTGCTGGTGCTGCTGTGCTGCTGCTGCTGCTGCTGTGCTGCTGTGCTGCTGCTGTGCTGCTGCTGCTGCTGCTGCTGCTGCTGCGCTGCTGCTGCTGGCTGTGCTGCTGTGCTGCTGGTGCTGCTGGTGCTGCTGCTGTGCTGCTGTGGCTGGTGCTGGCTGCTGTGCTGCTGCTGCTGCTGCTGCTGGCTGTGCTGGTGCTGGTGGTGCTGCTGCTGCTGCTGCTGCTGCTGCTGGGCTGCTGGTGTGCTGTGCTGCTGCTGCTGTGTGCTGCTGCTGCTTGGTGCTGCTGCTGTGTGTGCTGCTGCTGCTGGTGCTGCTGGCTGCCTGCTGGTGCTGCTGCTGCTGGTGCTGCTGCTGCTGCTGCTGCTGTGCTGCTGCTGCTGGTGCTGCTGCGCTGCGTGCTGCTGCTTGCTGGTGGTGCTGCTGTGCTGCTGCTGCTGCTGGTGCTGCTGGTGCTGCTGGGCTGCTGCTTGCTGGCTGTGCTGCTGCTGCTGCGGTGCTGCTGCTGCTGCTGGTGCTGCTGCTGGTGCTGCTGCTGTGCTGTGCTGGTGCTGCTGTGCTGCTGGTGCTGTGCTGTGCTGCTGCTGGTGCTGCTGCTGTGTGCCTGCTGCTGCTGCTGGTGCTGCTGCGTGCTGCTGCTGCTGCTGCTGCTTGTGCTGCTGGTGCTGTGCTGCTGGGTGCTGCTGGTGCTGCTGTGTGCTGTCTGCTGGGTGCTGCTGCTGCTGCTGCTGTGCTGCGTCTGCTGCTGCTGCTGGTGCTGCTGTGTGGGCTTGCTGCTGGTGCTGTGCTGGCTGCTGCTGGTGCTGCTGCTGGTTGCTGCTGCTGTGGCTGCTGCTGTGCTGCTGCTGGTGCTGCTGCTGGCTGCTGCTGCTGCTGTGGCTGCTGCTGCTGGTGCTGCTGGGCTGTGTCTGGTGCTGCTGCTGTGCTGCTGGTGCTGTGCTGCTGCTGGGCTGCTGCTGGTGCTGCTGTGCTGCTGCGTGCTGGTGCTGGTGCTGCTGCTGTGCTGCTGGTGTCTGCTGCTGGCTGCGGCTGCTGCTGGTGCTTGCTGGTGCTGCTGCTGGTCTGTGCTGCTGCTGCTGGTGCTGCTGCTGCTGGGTGCTGCTGCTGCTGGGTGCTGTGCTGCTGCTGCTGCTGTGCTGCTGGTGCTGCTGGCTGCTGCTGCTGCTGGGTGCTGCTGCTGCTGTGCTGCTGCTGCTGCTGCTGGCTGTGCTGCTGGTGCTGCTGGCTGCTGTGCTGCTGCTGTGCTGCTGCTGCTGCTGCGCTGGTGCTGCTGCTGTGCTGTGCTGCTGCTGCTGCTGCTGTGCTGGTGCTGCTGTGTGCTGCTTGCTGCTGTGCTGCTGCTGGTGCTGCTGCGCTGCTGGCTGGTGCTGCTGCTGCTGTGCTGTGCTGCTGCTGCTGGTGTGCTGCTGCTTGCTGGTGCTGGCTGCTGCTGGTGCTGTCTGCTGCTGCTGTGCTGCTGGTGCTGCTGCTGCTGCTGGTGCTGCTGCTAGCTGCTGGCTGCTGCTGTGCTGCTGTGTGCTGCTGGTGCTGCTGCTGCTGGTGCTGCTGCTGCTGCTGCTGCTGCTGCTGCTGCTGCTGCTGGTGCTGCTGCTGGTGCTGCTGCTGCTGCTGCTGCTGCTGTGCTGCTGTGGCTGCGCTGCTGTGCTGCTGCTATGCTGCTGCTGTGGTGCTGCTGGTGATGCTGCTGCTGGTGCTGCTGCTGCTGCTGCTGCTGCTGCTGCTGCTGCTGCTGCTGCTGCTGCTGGTGCTGTTTATATTCAAAACGTAGTCTTACTGTTATGTATCTTTGCTGTTGTTACTGTTATTGTCATTTATTACATTTAGTTAACTGACGTTAAACAAATGTAATAAAGTATACTGGGAAAAACTTACTTTAATCATATTAAGTAAAAACAACGTTGTGGTTACTCAGGTTGTAAAGTCTATTAAGTGACGGAAGTGCGATAGATAAGAGACACCAGCACCACTGACTCTTAAAGTTACTTAAAGTTTACCCTACATAAACGAGGCGCTTAATGTACCTTTATCCTCGCAATAACTTAAAAATCACGAGATATCACTCATGGTTTTCCATGAAAGTTTTCACCTTTATAATATGCAAATAACCAGCAGATAAGAGACATTAGCTGATGACGTTTCTGTCCGACTTGAACCATTTAGAAGTAACACTGACACGGGAAGATGAGGCAGCCAGTTTATATAGCAGGAACACCGACGGTGCAAAGAAGCAAATGGAGAAGCAGAGTTAGTGGTAGCAGTAGTGGTAGTTATAAGTATGGGGTAGTAGTAGTTATAAGTAGGGGAGTAGTGGTACTGGAACGCAGGCGGGAGAGATACATGATTATATACACCTGGAAAATCCTAGAGGGACTAGTACCGAACTTGCACACGAAAATCACTCACAACGACAGCAAAAGACTTGGCAGACGATGCAACATCCCCCCAATGAAAAGCAGGGGTGTCACTAGCATGTTAAGAGACAACACAATAAGTGTCAGGGGCCCGAGACTGTTCAACTGCCTCCCAGCATACATAAGGGGGGATTACCAATAGACCCCTGGCAGTCTTCAAGCTGGCACTGGACAAGCACCTAAAGTCGGTACCTGACCAGCCGGGCTGTGGCTCATACGTTGGATTGCGTGCAACCAGCAGTAACAGCCTGGTTGATCAGGCCCTGTTCCACCATGAGGCCTGGTCACAGACCGGGCCGCGGAGGCGTTGACTCCTGGAACTCTCTTCAGGTAAACTCCAGGACTAAGTAAGTTTATTCAGGTATACACAAATGGAGTTACATATATAAAGTACCCAGGATAACCCAAAAAAGTCAGTGACTTATTTCCTTTGTAGTCCTTTCACCTTATTATTATAATATGAAGGTGATAATGTCTTACCATTATTCTATAATGAAGATAACACCTTATTATCATACTATTAAGACTCCTACACGAGGGTCATTACCTTATTATCATACTATTAAGACTCCTACACGAGGGTCATTACCTTATTATCATACTATTAAGACTCCTACACGAGGGTCATTACCTTATTATCATACTATTAAGACTCCTACACGAGGGTCATTACCTTATTATCATACTATTAAGACTCCTACACGAGGGTCATTACCTTATTATCATACTATTAAGACTCCTACACGAGGGTCATTACCTTATTATCATACTATTAAGACTCCTACACGAGGGTCATTACTAGGAATAAGGTAAAATTACACGTGTGTTAGCTAAAAAAAATAGAAAATCATTCCCCTCACTTTCTGTAGCTACATTCATCAGACACCTTTTGGCACTCTTCTTGAACTGGTTCATGCTATGACTGGCTTTGACATGTGCGGGCAGTCTGTTCCATTCCTTTATTGCTGTACAATAAAAGGTGTTTGAAGCCTGGCTACTGACTGTGGGTACTACAAAGTTGTGCTCTCTCCCCCTAGTACTATGATTGCTTTGGTTCCCAACCTTGACAAAATTGACAGCAAGATATTCTGAACACTGTTTGTGAGCAGTTTTATAAACATGATTTAGCTTCAGTTATTTTACTCTGTCTTTAACATTCAGCATATCCAACTGTTGTAATTCACTCTGGCCTACATCTTCTCTTGGACCCAGGTCCAGGATGAATCTCATAATTTTGTTCTGGGAGATTTACTATCTATCTTTCATTTTTTTTGTCAAGGCAGAGTACAATGAAGAGCAAGCGTAATCCATATGACACTGTATAACTGCTAGACATAGGGTCCTGCGAGTCTCAGTAGGTAGACACTGTGCTTGTCTGTAGAGGAACTTCAGTCTGGAATTCGCTTTCTTTACTACACTGTTCCCTATCAGTTCTCCTGACATGCATGGGCCAAATGGATTCACAGATATTTTACTGAGGAAACTGAAGTGATGGGTTCCCCATTACACTGGACATTAAAATTATTTACTCTTCTCAGTTTATGTTTCGTGCCAAAGAGAATGGCTTCAGTTTTCCCGAGATGTAATAATAGTTTGTTGTCTACTAACCATTTGGTGAAGGACTCCAGTTCCAGTGTTAATACATTAGCTATATCTCGTGGGTCTTTACCTGACACTAACAGAGCACTGTCATCTGCATACAGTAGGAGTTTGCACTTAACACTGATGGGCATGCTGTTAACATAGCATAAGAATAACAAGGAACCCAGAATACTACCTTGGGGAACTCCACATGCTACCGGCAGGGGTTCTGATTCCGTTTTGTTGATTTTGACAATTTGTCTCCCGTTGCTAAGGTAGGACTTAAACCAGTCTATAGAACCTATGCCGATAGCTTGAAGTTTCTTACATAATATATTGTGGTTGACAGTATCGAAGGCCTTTTGCAGGTCTAAGGTTACCATACCTATGAGGTTCCCCATTGTAATCCATCAGATTAATTAGGGAGGTGTGGGTTGAGTAAGATCTTCTAAAGGCTGATTGATAGCTATGGAGAATGTTGTCATTAAGGTACTTAACTACTTGACAGTACATCGTCCTCTCTAGAATTCTGGATATTATACTAAGTATACTAACAGGACTATAGTTGCTGACATCAGACCTGCCCCATCACCACTAATACCGTGCCCCTCCGGTACGGTATTAGTGGTGATGGACAAATTTATTATGTGACCAATAGGGATTGACAGTTCAGAAGCACCATCTTTTAGGAACTTAGACGGGATGTTATCAGGGCCTGTGCTCTTAGTTGAGTTTAACCTGCTTAGTTCTTTTTGAATAAAGTCACGAGTTACACTTACTAATTGACAACTGCCTCGGACACTGCCTGGGACCCTGCCCCGGACACTGCTCGGGCACTGCCTCGGACACTGCCTCGGACACTGCCCCGGACACTGCCTGTTCTGGCAGGTATTCATGTATTTCTCCAGGGAAGAAGCTGCTTATCTTTGAGATTAGTTGCGAGGAACTTATCAAGTCAGCTGCTGCATAACAAGTCAGATGTTGCATGACAAGTCAGATGCTGCATGACAAGTCAGATGTTGCATGACAAGTCAGATGCTGCATGACAAGTCAGATGTTGCATGACAAGTCAGATGTTGCATGACAAGTCAGATGCTGCATGGCAAGTCAGATGTTGCATGACAAGTCAGATGCTGCATGACAA
Source organism: Cherax quadricarinatus (assembly GCF_026875155.1). Lineage (NCBI taxonomy): Eukaryota > Metazoa > Arthropoda > Malacostraca > Decapoda > Parastacidae > Cherax > Cherax quadricarinatus. Next base: position 1,448,940 of record NC_069445.1, on the reverse strand, counting down.
GTCAGCTGCTGCATGACAAGTCAGATGCTGCATGACAAGTCAGATGTTGCATGACAAGTCAGATGTTGCATGACAAGTCAGATGTTGCATGACAAGTCAGATGCTGCATGACAAGTCAGATGTTGCATGACAAGTCAGCTGCTGCATGACAAGTCAGATGTTGCATGACAAGTCAGATGCTGCATGACAAGTCAGATGTTGCATGACAAGTCAGATGTTGCATGACAAGTCAGATGCTGCATGGCAAGTCAGATGTTGCATGACAAGTCAGATGTTGCATGACAAGTCAGATGTTGCATGACAAGTCAGATGCTGCATGACAAGTCAGCTGCTGCATGACAAGTCAGATGTTGCATGACAAGTCAGATGCTGCATGACAAGTCAGCTGCTGCATGACAAGTCAGATGCTGCATGACAAGTCAGATGTTGCATGACAAGTCAGATGTTGCATGACAAGTCAGATGCTGCATGACAAGTCAGCTGCTGCATGACAAGTCAGATGCTGCATGACAAGTCAGATGCTGCATGACAAGTCAGCAGCTGCATGACAAGTCAGCTGCTGCATGACAAGTCAGCTGCTGCATGACAAGTCAGATGCTGCACGACAAGTCAGATGCTGCATGACAAGTCAGCTGCTGCATGACAAGTCAGCTGCTGCATGACAAGTCAGATGCTGCATGACAAGTCAGCTGCTGCATGACAAGTCAGATGCTGCATGACAAGTCAGATGCTGCATGACAAGTCAGATGTTGCATGACAAGTCAGCTGCTGCATGACAAGTCAGCTGCTGCATGACAAGTCAGCTGCTGCATGACAAGTCAGCTGCTGCATGAAAAGTCAGCTGCTGCATGATAAGTCAGCTGCTGCATGACAAGTCAGCTGCTGCATGATAAGTCAGATGCTGCATGACAAGACAGATGCTGAATGACAAATCAGCAGCTGCATGACAAGTCAGCTGCTGCATGGCAGGTCAGCTGCTGCATGACAAGTCAGATGCTGCATGACAAGTCAGATGCTGCATAAGTCAGGTGCTGCATGACAAGTCAGCAGCTGCATGACAAGTCAGCAGCTGCATGATAAGTCAGCTGCTGCATGGCAGGTCAGCTGCTGCATGACAAGTCAGATGCTGCAAGGCAAGTCAGATGCTGTATGACAAGTCAGATGCTGCATGACAGGTCAGGTGCTGCATGACAAGTCACCTGCTGCATGACAAGTCAGCTGCTGCATGACAAGTCAGATGCTGCATGATAAGTCAGCTGCTGCATGATAAGTCAGATGCTGCATGACAAGACAGATGCTGCATGACAAGTCAGCTGCTGCATGACAAGTCAGATGCTGCATGACAAGTCAGCAGCTGCATGACAAGTCAGATGCTGTATGACAAGTCAGATGCTGTATGACAAGTCAGCTGCTGCATGGCAGGCCAGCTGCTGCATGACAGGTTAGCTGCTGCATGACAAGTCACCTGATGCATGACAAGTCAGATGCTGCATGATAAGTCAGATGCTGCATGACAAGACAGATGATGCATGACAAGTCAGATGCTGCATGACAAGTCAGATACCGCATGGCAAGTCAGATGCTGCATGACAGGTCAAGTACCGCATGACAAGTCAGATGCTGCATGACAGGTCAAGTACCGCATGGCAAGTCAGATGCTGCATGACAAACAGGTCAAGCTGAGGCTTTGTCAAGAATTTTCCTGCTGTCCTGGAATGTGTGCATGACATTGCATAATATTAGAGAAAATGTTGGTCTGAAGGGAAACTGTTGCATGATACAGTCATTACGCATTATACATTAGTTTATTAAGTCCTGTGAGAACACTTGTGTTTACCAACACTTGGTTTCCTCTAAATAGGTTGTTAATACTGCTTCAACAATGTTCACCTCACTGTAGTTATCAGTTAAACTCACTTCCAGTATGTACATCTTCAAGCGGTTGTTAATACTGCTTCAACAATGTTCACTTCACTGACTGCTTCAACAATGTTCACTTCACTGACTGCTTCAACAATGTTCACTTCACTGACTGCTTCAACAATGTTCACCTCACTGACTGCTTCAACAATGTTCACTTCACTGACTGCTTCAACAATGTTCACTTCACTGACTGCTTCACAATGTTCACTTCACTGACTGCTTCAACAATGTTCACATCACTGACTGCTTCAACAATGTTCACCTCACTGACTGCTTCAACAATGTTCACTTCACTGACTGCTTCAACAATGTTCACCTCACTGACTGCTTCAACAATGTTCACTTCACTGACTGCTTCAACAATGTTCACCTCACTGACTGCTTCAACAATGTTCACCTCACTGACTGCTTCAACAATGTTCACCTCACTGACTGCTTCAACAATGTTCACCTCACTGACTGCTTCAACAATGTTCACTTCACTGACTGCTTCAACAATGTTCACCTCACTGACTGCTTCAACAATGTTCACTTCACTGACTGCTTCAACAATGTTCACCTCACTGACTGCTTCAACAATGTTCACCTCACTGACTGCTTCAACAATGTTCACCTCACTGACTGCTTCAACAATGTTCAACTTTTACTTAGACTGCTTCAACAATGTTCACCTCACTGACTGCTTCAACAATGTTCACTTCACTGACTGCTTCAACAATGTTCACTTCACTGTAGTTATCAGTTGAACTCACTTTCAGTATGTACATCTTCAAGCGGCGCAGAATTATATAGCTGAAAGATTTTCTTTAACTCAAACTAAAAATCTTACAATTAAATTTTAAATTCGTCTTAAATTTCCATTTACTTGCTATTACTTTGAACTTGGGTTTGTTGTTACACACAGGTCGTCTCCCACCGAGGCCGGTGACCAGGGAAGGAAGATACAAAGCTTTTCTCTTTTTAATTTGTAATTTTACAGAGAGTTGCTAACTTTCTTGTTGACGGTATGTTAGGCGCCTCTTAACGACATGCAGGGCTTACGACACGCAAGGCTTACGACACGCAGGGCTTACGACACGCAGGGCTTACGACACGCAGGGCTTACGACACGCAGGGCTTACGACACGCAGGGCTTACGACACGCAGGGCTTACGACACGCATAACTTAGGACACGCATGACTTACGACACGCATGACTTACGACACGCATGACTTACTACACGCATGACTTACGACACGCAGGGCTTATGACACGCATGACTTACGATACGCATGACTTACGACACGCATGACTTACGACACGCATGACTTACGACACGCATGACTTACGACACGCATGACTTACGACACGCATGACTTACGACACGCATGACTTACGACACGCATGACTTACGACACGCATGACTTACGACACGCATGACTTACGACACGCATGACTTACGACACGCATGACTTACGACACGCATGACTTACGACACGCATGACTTACGACACGCATGACTTACGACACGCATGACTTACGACATGCATGACTTACGACACGCATGACTTACGACACGCATGACTTTCGGAGGAAAGATTTTTCTCCACTTCTAAATGGAAAAACTTAATTTAATAATTTTAAATTATTACTTTTAACACTTATGTAAGAAAATTACAGTTAGATTTCCACATGACTGTATTAAAAGATATATTGCAGTAATTTATGAGGAATAAACGACCAAAAAAAGACCTGACTACAATATTTTGATAACAGGTGATTGAACTTCAACCTTATGATTGTAAATACACTGTACAATCAAGGACATACAATAAGAGGTTATGATACAATAAGACAACCTAGCAGTTGATGGGCATGACATTAAATATACGTCCAAAATCTTGTGATCGTGTACATTAAGGTTCCGCCGAGGCAGGTTGATGCTGAGTCAAAGCATCACGTAAACAGTGTGTAAAAACTTCAGGGAGTCTGATCTCCTTGTTCTGGTCACCTCAAGGGCGGTACCATGATTTTGGTTAGGGGTTCTTAATCTAATGAATTGGATATCTCCTGCCTTTCCTTGGATCGTAACTCAGTGCATTTCATTTCCCAGGTGCTGTATGACCCTTAAGGATTTAGCCCTTTCCCATAATAACAATAATTAAGCTCATTTGTTTAAAAATATTTTCCAAGCAGAGTGCGGAGTGGAAATCTGTATATAGAAGACTAACCCCTTATTTTTTTCCACGATATTTAAAGTAGACACAACGCTGACTGACGGAGAGTTGATGATATAGCTCGGATAAGTGTGATACCTACGTCATTCTGACATAAAAGTTGTTGACTGAATCATGGTGATTTTTTTTTTATGGTAGACGACCACTGTGATATATAACATTGGACTCGAAGAACAAATGATTCTAAAACAGCAGGAACAGTGATATTTGTTGCAGTTGAGGAATAACTTCGCTTGATGCTAAATATTTAAGGACAATGTGGCTCTACTGTGGTTTAAGTGGCAGTCAGGCTGTCAGGCTGTCAGGCTGTCAGGCTGCCAGGCTGTCAGGCTGCCAGGCTACCCGGCTACTGCCGTCTTCCGTTTAAAAAAATAATACATTTGTATGTTTTTATAGGCATCAGTTACAAGTCAGTCAGGTCTGTGATGTTTTAGGAAAGAGATTAAACGATTTGAACATTTTCCTCAATGATGGAAAAATAAATTTTCAAAATTAGTATAAAAATGCTTAATTCAACTCAGTTGCAGTTGTCTGACAGGAAAATAACCTACATTAATTATCAGCTTCAGAAGTCAAGTTATTAAGATCTTCAGTTACACTTTTAATAATTTTTTATAAATCTTATCAACGACAATGAAATTGTATACAGACACTCACACACTCTTATAATTATGATCTCAATACTCAGTTTGTACTCTAGTATACATTACTAGAGATTTGACGACGCTCGGTGAGCTACCAAAACATTAAGGTTACCCAAGAGACCCAAGTTCGACTCCCAGGTGGATCCAGGAATAGTGGTAAGAGTTTTTGCCAATATTCGTGCAGCATAAAATATATACTTGGATTTTTGCTCGACGGCTGAGAGTTTCTTCCTGAGGGTTCCAGCATACCTTGACGACTGAGAGTTTCTTCCTGAGGGTTGCAGCATACCTTGATGGCTGAGAGTTTCTTCCTGAGGGTTCCAGCATACCTTGACGACTGAGTGTTTCTTCCTGAGAGTTGCAGCATACCTTGACGACTGAGAGTTTCTTCCTGAGGGTTCCAGCATACCTTGACGACTGAGAGTTTCTTCCTGAGGGTTGCAGCATACCTTTACGACTGAGAGTTTCTTCCTGAGGGTTCCAGCATACCTTGACGACTGAGAGTTTCTTCCTGAGGGTTGCAGCATACCTTTACGACTGAGAGTTTCTTCCTGAGGGTTGCAGCATACCTTGACGACTGAGAGTTTCTTCCTGAGGGTTGCAGCATACCTTGACGACTGAGAGTTTCTTCCTGAGGGTTGCAGCATACCTTGACGACTGAGAGTTTCTTCCTGAGGGTTGCAGCATACCTTGACGACTGAGAGTTTCTTCCTGAGGGTTCCAGCATACCTTGACGGCTGAGAGTTTCTTCCTGAGGGTTGCAGCATACCTTGACGACTGAGAGTTTCTTCCTGAGGGTTCCAGCATACCTTGACGACAGAGAGTTTCTTCCTGAGGGTTCCAGCATACCTTGACGACTGAGAGATTCTTCCTGAGGGTTCCAGCATACCTTGACGGCTGAGAGTTTCTTCCTGAGGGTTGCAGCATACCTTGACGACTGAGAGTTTCTTCCTGAGTGTTGCAGCATACCTTGACGACTGAGAGTTTCTTCCTGAGGGTTCCAGCATACCTTGACGACTGAGAGTTTCTTCCTGAGGGTTGCAGCATACCTTGACGACTGAGAGTTTCTTCCTGAGGGTTGCAGCATACATTGACGACTGAGAGTTTCTTCCTGAGGGTTCCAGCATACCTTGACGGCTGAGAGTTTCTTCCTGAGGGTTGCAGCATACCTTGACGACTGAGAGTTTCTTCCTGAGGGTTGCAGCATACCTTGACGACTGAGAGTTTCTTCCTGAGGGTTCCAGCATACCTTGACGACTGAGAGTTTCTTCCTGAGGGTTGCAGCATACCTTTACGACTGAGAGTTTCTTCCTGAGGGTTCCAGCATACCTTGACGACTGAGAGTTTCTTCCTGAGGGTTGCAGCATACCTTTACGACTGAGAGTTTCTTCCTGAGGGTTGCAGCATACCTTTACGACTGAGAGTTTCTTCCTGAGGGTTCCAGCATACCTTGACGACTGAGAGTTTCTTCCTGAGGGTTGCAGCATACCTTTACGACTGAGAGTTTCTTCTGAGGGTTCCAGCATACCTTGACGACTGAGAGTTTCTTCCTGAGGGTTGCAGCATACCTTTACGACTGAGAGTTTCTTCCTGAGGGTTCCAGCATACCTTGACGACTGAGAGTTTCTTCCTGAGGGTTGCAGCATACCTTTACGACTGAGAGTTTCTTCCTGAGGGTTGCAGCATACCTTGACGACTGAGAGTTTCTTCCTGAGGGTTGCAGCATACCTTGACGACTGAGAGTTTCTTCCTGAGGGTTGCAGCATACCTTGACGACTGAGAGTTTCTTCCTGAGGGTTGCAGCATACCTTGACGACTGAGAGTTTCTTCCTGAGGGTTCCAGCATACCTTGACGACTGAGAGTTTCTTCCTGAGGGTTGCAGCATACCTTGACGACTGAGAGTTTCTTCCTGAGGGTTGCAGCATACATTGACGACTGAGAGTTTCTTCCTGAGGGTTGCAGCATACCTTGACGACTGAGAGTTTCTTCCTGAGGGTTCCAGCATACCTTGACGACTGAGAGTTTCTTCCTGAGGGTTGCAGCATACCTTGACGACTGAGAGTTTCTTCCTGAGGGTTCCAGCATACCTTGACGACTGAGAGTTTCTTCCTGAGGGTTCCAGCATACCTTGACGACTGAGAGTTTCTTCCTGAGGGTTCCAGCATACCTTGACGACTGAGAGTTTCTTCCTGAGGGTTCCAGCATACCTTGACGACTGAGAGTTTCTTCCTGAGGGTTGCAGCATACCTTGACGACTGAGAGTTTCTTCCTGAGGGTTGCAGCATACCTTGACGACTGAGAGTTTCTTCCTGAGGGTTGCAGCATACCTTGACGACTGAGAGTTTCTTCCTGAGGGTTGCAGCATACCTTGACGGCTGAGAGTTTCTTCCTGAGGGTTGCAGCATACCTTGACGACTGAGAGTTTCTTCCTGAGGGTTGCAGCATACCTTGACGACTGAGAGTTTCTTCCTGAGGGTTCCAGCATACCTTGACGACTGAGAGTTTCTTCCTGAGGGTTCCAGCATACCTTGACGACTGAGAGTTTCTTCCTGAGGGTTGCAGCATACCTTGACGACTGAGAGTTTCTTCCTGAGGGTTGCAGCATACCTTGACGACTGAGAGTTTCTTCCTGAGGGTTGCAGCATACCTTGACGACTGAGAGTTTCTTCCTGAGGGTTGCAGCATACCTTGACGGCTGAGAGTTTCTTCCTGAGGGTTGCAGCATACCTTGACGACTGAGAGTTTCTTCCTGAGGGTTGCAGCATACCTTGACGACTGAGAGTTTCTTCCTGAGGGTTCCAGCATACCTTGACGACTGAGAGTTTCTTCCTGAGGGTTCCAGCATACCTTGACGACTGAGAGTTTCTTCCTGAGGGTTCCAGCATACCTTGACGACTGAGAGTTTCTTCCTGAGGGTTCCAGCATACCTTGACGACTGAGAGTTTCTTCCTGAGGGTTGCAGCATACCTGGGTAAATAAAGTGTATAGCAACATTCTTATGTTCCAAAATCTTACTGAATTTTCCAAAAAGGATTGATTAGTTAGTACTGCATCATCAACAACACTTATCAGTTAGTACTGCATCATCAACAACACTTATTATTTAGCACTGAGTCATCAGCAACACTTATTAGTTAGTACCGAATCATCAACAACACTTATTAGTTATCACTGAATCATCAACAACACTTATTAGTTAGTACTGAATCATCAACAACACTTTTTAGTAGTACCGAATCATCAACACTTATTAGTTAGCACTGAATCATCAACAACACTTATTAGTTAGTACTGAATCAATAACAGTTATCAGTTAGCACTGCATCATCAACAACACTTATTAGTTAGCACTGAATCATCAACAACAATTATCAGTTAGCATTGAATCATCAACAACAATTATCAGTTAGCACTGAATCATCAACAACACTTATTAGTTAGTACTGAATCATCAACAAAAATTATTAGTTAGTACTGAATTATCAACAACACTTATTAGTTAGTACTGCATCATCAACAACAATTATTAGTTAACACTGAATAATCAACAACACTTACTAGTTAGTACTGCACCATCAACAACACTTACTAGTTAGTACTGCACCATCAACAACACTTACTAGTTAGTACTGCACCATCAACAACACTTATCAGTTAGCACTGCACCATCAACAACGCTTTTTAGTTAGCACTGAATCATCAACAAAAATTATTAGCACTGAATCATCAACAACACTTATCAGTTAGTACTGCATCATCAACAACACTTATCAGTTAGTACTGCATCATCAACAACACTTATCAGTTAGTACTGCATCATCAACAACACTTATCAGTTAGTACTGCAACATTGTCCACATTGCTCTCGGGCCGTGCGGACAGGCTGTGCAGTAGCTCCCGATTTCTGCGCAGTTTTCATATTCTTCATATTCGTCTCTCAACTCTTGAGAGAGGACGTACTTGGAACTGCGCTCTGACCCCTGGTGGCAGGTGACAGTTTCTTCATCATGGCGGAGAGTGGCCGCAGACGTGTGAACACTATCTGTTTGGAATTAGTGAGGGGCGTGCTTACTGCCCAGAATACCAACATGTTGCTGACGGCGATATTACAGGATACGTACGGTGTCGCTAATGAAGATCTTTATGGAGTCTCACTGAATGGTGTGGCACGCATTTTCATCAAGTTCCGGCTGAGCAGTACATATGACAACATGGTGGCCAGGTATCAGGACGTGGTTAAGACGGTTACCCCTGGCGTTAGTGTCCGTCTTCATGACGTATCATGATTCTACACCTGGGTCAAGGTGCGTAATGTACCTTTCGAGGCGGATGAATGATTTACGGCAGGTGTTTGGACGATATGGGACGCTCCACATGGCGACATTGGGACGTTGGCGAGATGGGCCACTAGTTGGCTTCCCTGAAGGGACGTTTTCCCTGAAAATGTCCCTAAGGCATCCGATTCCATCTTATGTGGGAATGGAGGACTTCCGGACTCAGGTGTACGTAACATACTCAGGTCAGAGGCGTACGTGCCGTGTGTGTGGGGCGTACGACCACATAGCGCCGACTTGTCTCGTTCAACGAGACGTGGGAAACCTGAAGCTGAGGCGGGATCTGATGGTACTACGGACCAACTGACTTATGCAATGGCAACGCAACGTAAGCCTTTCTCACGGGAGGCGTGGAGTGTGGAGGTGGAGAGGGAGGAGGTGTCGTCGCCTGAGTGTGTGACACTCACTGGACTTGACGAGGACGTAGGCTTGGTGTCGGCGAAGAGTGGTGAGGAGTCTGCAATTGCACACCATGTTTTGGAAGCTACAATTCAGGAGGCCCTGGACGGCTTACTGGATGTTTCGGTCAATGCTGGCTTGGATGATGTGAGTGTAGAGGTTGAGGTGGGTGGCCTCAATGAGAAGGTTGTGAATGATGAGGGGCGGGTCCAGAGTGTGGCAGTGGAGGTCCACAGGGAAGATGCCCAGGAGGAGGTGAAGCATGAGAAGCGTGGCTCTCGCAAGAGGACGGCTGTCATTTCTGATAGTGAGGATGTTTTGACGCCTGGGCAAAGGACGGGGAAGAAAACCTGGAATGATCTAATGCCTAGAGAGAAAGGTGGTTTAAAGAATGTAGAGCGTGAGCAAGGTGAAGGTGATGGGAAGTGTGGGGGGCGGGGTAGGGTTTCTCGCCAGGGTTCAAGTGTGTTAGGGTGTCTAAGCCCTCATTACGGCCTTCAGGTGTCTTACTTTAAATGTTAATGGGTTGAAGGCAGTGGGCAAATGTAAAGTTCTGGAGGGTTATTTGAGGAGATATGTGCTATTGGAGGATAGATGGGCTAATGAGAGCATAGGCAATGGGGTCGAAGAGGTATGGGGTAGGTTTAAAAATGTAGTGTTAGAGTGTTCAGCAGAAGTTTGTGGTTACAGGAAAGTGGGTGCAGGAGGGAAGAGGAGCGATTGGTGGAATGATGATGTAAAGAGAGTAGTAAGGGAGAAAAAGTTAGCATATGAGAAGTTTTTACAAAGTAGAAGTGATGCAAGGAGGGAAGAGTATATGGAGAAAAAGAGAGAAGTTAAGAGAGTGGTGAAGCAATGTAAAAAGAGAGCAAATGAGAGAGTGGGTGAGATGTTATCAAAAAATTGGGTTTAAAAATGGAAAAATTTTAGGAGGGGAAAAAAAAAGGAAGGTGGAAAAAAATTAAATTTTTGGTTTGGGGGAAAGGAAAAATTTGGAGGGGGGTGGGAAGAAGGGGTATTTGGGAAGTGGAGTGTAGAAAGGGGGGAAAAAAAGGGGGGGGGGAAAAATTTAAAGATGGGGAAAAAGGGGGTGGTGCTTTTTTAAAAAAAGTTCGGGTGGGGGGAAAAAAACGGGGGAAAAAAGGAAGGAAAAGGGGGAAGTTTTGAGGTTTAAATTTTAAAAATTTTGGTTGGGTGGACGGGGGGGAGAAGGAGCGGGAAAGGGGGGGTGGAGAGTCTTTGGGGGTTGTGGGTATTAAAGGAAAGATTTCTTTGAGGTTAGGAGGAAAAAGGGTTAGTTGAAAGGGGGGGGAAAGGAGGGTTGTTGGAGGTGGTTACTGAAAATGGGGAAACAGATGATTAAAAGAGGTTTTTTTTAAAAAAAGGGGGGTAGGGGTGGTTGAAGGGTTGAAGAAGGGGGGTAAAGGAGGGGGTTTTTGGGAGGGGTTGGATTCCAAACCATTTCCTTTTCTTTTTTAATAAAGGAAAAGTTGAAAGGGGGGGGAAAAAGGTTTTTAATTTTAAAAAGGGGGGTTAGAAAAAAAATTTTAAGAGGGTCGGGGGAAAAGAGGGGATTAAAAACCCCAAAAATGGGATGTACGTGTCCTTGGGAAAAAAAGGGTGTTTGGGAAAAAAAAAAAAATTTAAAAAAAAAAAAAAAAAGGGGGCAAAAAAAAAAAAAAAGGGTTTTGAAAAAAAAAAAAAAAAATTTTTCTTTAAAAAAAAAAAATTTTAAACAAAAAAAAAATTAAAATTTTAAAAAAAAAAAAAAAAAAAAAAGAAGGGGTTTTGGGGGGGAAAAAAGGGGTTTGCTTGGGGAAAAGGGGGGTGGGTTTTTTTTTCCCAGTTTATTGGGGAAGGGGGGGTGGGTTTCAGGGGGAGGGGAAAAGGGGACTGGGTGTATGTTCAGGGAAGGGTTTGGTTAATTAATGCGAGGATTCTTAGGGGAAATTGAAGGTGTGGGGGCCCAAAAAAAAAAGTTGTAGGGGGCTGGGGGGAAGGGTTTTTTGGGGGGTTTTTAAAAAGGGGGGGAAAACTGTTTAAAGGTTAATTGTAGGGAAAGGGGGGGGGAGGGGCGGTAGGGGGGTTAATTTAAAGGGGTTTTGGGCGGGGGGCGGGGTTCCGGGCTTTATGTTTATGGGGTGGAGTGGAATTTGGGGTTTGGGAAATTTTTTGGGCTTTTTAAAATTCAGGGCCGGGGGGATTAAAAGGGGGAGGGGGTTTCCCGAACTTCAAGGGGGGGTTTTGGAGAAAAAAATGTTTTTTAAAAATTTGGAAAATAGGGGGAAAAGAGGGAAATTTTTTTTTGGGGCCCCCCTGTTGGGGGGGAAGGGGGTGTTTTTAAAAAAAATGTGGTTGGTTCTTGAAGGAAAATTTAAATTTTGGGGAAATTGAAAGGAAGAGGTAAGGGGTTTTAAATGGGTTTTTTTTAAATTAAGGGCCCCCTTTTTTTGCATATGGGGAGGGGGGGGGGGGGTGGTGGGGTTTTGAGGGGGGGGGGGATTCGGGGGGGCATTTGATGGCAGTTCAGGGGGGGGATGTGTTTAAAAATGGGGACCGTCCCCGTCGGCGGTATTCTTTTGGGGGGGGAACGGGCCGAAAGGGAACCAGGGGGGGGGGTTTTTTGGGTTTTTTTAGGGGGGATTTTTAGGGGAAGGGGGTGTTAGGGGAGGTGAGGGGTGCGTACAAAAAGGAAAATTTGGGGGGTTATTTTATGTTTGGGGGGTGGGGTAGCGGTTTGGGGTAATTAGTTCTTGATTTTGGGGGGTTTTTGGTGGTTTAAATTGGGGGGGGGAAGATTTAGGGTTTTTGGAAAGTGGGGGTTTAAAAAAATGGGGAAGGAGGGGGAATTTTTGGCCCTTGGAAAGGTTGGGGAAAGGGGGGGGTTTGCGGGGGGGGAGGTTTTTAAAGGGAAAAGGTTAATTTTTTTATAGAAGAGGGGAAAGAAGAAGTTATTTTTAAATTGGGTTTTAAAAAACTTGGAGGTCAACTACGTTCTAATATAATGTGGGGGATTGGGGGTTTTGTAAAAGGTTGGGATATTCTGAATTTTGTTTTGCGGGGGTTTTGGACCGAGGGTTTTATGGGGGGTCCTGGGGTTGTTTGGGGGGGGGGCAGGGAAAAACGAGGTTTTGGGGGGTTAGGAGGGGAAAATTCAGGGGGGGTTTGTTAGAGGGTTGGGTTGTTTGTGGATGGGGGTGGAATTTTTAAAATGGGGGGTTTTTGGGGGAGGGAATCGAAATGGGTTAAAGTTTATGAAAGGGTTTTGGGTTTGGGGGGGCAAAGGGGGAAGGAGATTGGGGTTCGTAGGATGGGGGTTTGGTTTGGGCATCCCTTGTGATTTTTTTGGGGAAAACTGGGAGTTTTGCGGGGTTTTTTGGGGTTTTTTGGGAAAAGGGGGTGGTTTGGGGAAAAGAAAGGGGGGGGTCGGGTTAAAGGTCTTGGGAAAAGGTGTAACCAACCCTTTAATTTGGGTTCAAGATTTTCAAAAGTGGGGGGAAATGGTTTGGAAAGGGTGTTTTGCCATTTTTGGGAACGGGGTTTTTGGAGTTTGGGGCTTTCGATGTTTGGGGGGGGAAATGGTTTTGGGTGGGGAAACAAAAGGGTGGGTTTTTGGTTCGGGTAAGGTTTGGACTTGGGGGGTTGTGGGGTTTTCAATGAAAAAAATCTGGGGACAAGGTGTTTTGGAAGGAAGGTTGGGGTTTTGGGTAGATTGGGTTGGGTGGGGGTTAAAACCGGGAGGTTTGGTTTTTTGCAACCGGGCCCCTTTCTATTGGGGTTTTGGGGGTGGGAAGGGATGGTTGGGGAGGGGGGTTTTGGGAAAAAGGGGTGGGTTTTATACCCAGGTTTTTAAAGGTAGGGTTTTACCTGGGAGGGTTTGGGGGGGTTTTTTTAATTGGGGTCGGGGTGGGTTTTGAGGGGGGGGGTGGTTTGGGGTACGCAGGGGGGTTGGCCCTGGGTGTTAAAGGGGTTGTGGGTTTTTCCTAAAAATTTTTGGGAGGGGAGGGGGTTTCGAAAAGGTTTGATGGGTTTTGGGGGTTTAAGGGGGCGAAGGAGGGATGCCCAGGTCTTTGTGGGAAATGTAAAAGTGTGTATGGAAAGGGAGGAACCCTTGGAAAATGGTAAAGCTTGTTGGCGGGTTTCAAAGGGGTTGGGTTTTTAAAGGTTTGCAGGTTTGGGGTTTTATAGGGGGGGCTGGGGGGGGCGATTAAGGTTGTTGGGAGATTTTAAACATATTATTTGGGGGGGGAATAAGGAAGGTTTGTGGGGGAAAAGGGATTGTGTGGGGGGGGTGGGGAATTTTTTCATGGTAAATTTTTTTTGGTTTGGGGAACCGGGGGAAGTGGTTTGGGGGGTTCGGGGTGGTGGGGGTGGATTTTTTTGTTATAGGGATTGTTATGGGGGGTGGGGTTGCGATTAAAGGCGTGGGTAGGAAATGAAATTCCCCTTTATACTCCGGGGGGGTTTAGGAATAGGCGGTGGGGGGGGGAAAAGGGGGAATTGGGGGGCCCTGCCAGCGATTTTTTTAAAGGGAAAAAAGGGGATGGTTTCAGGGACGTTGGTTTTTTTTTGGGGTTTAGGGTTGCTTGGATTTTGGGGGGTTTGGGGGCCTAAAAAAATCGGGGCGGTGCCGAGTGCTTCGGGGGAGGAAGCGCGGGGGGGGGTAAATTGGGGGGCATTTTTAGGGACAAAAAGGGAAATGGATTTTGGGAAAATGGATTTTTTTCAGGGAATTTTAAGGACAGGGGGTTAAAATTGGGGGGTTGGATGGTTTTGGGGAAGGGGGGCTTTATTTGGAGGAAAAGGGGTTTGGGATTTGGGGGAAAGTGAGGCGGTTTTTTAAATGCTTTTTACAAGGGGCTTAAAACTAGGGAAAAAAGGGGGTTTAATTTTTTAAAAATTTGGTACTTTGTGTTGGGGTTTTTTGTGGCAGTGTGCATTTTTTTTGTTTTGTTTTTTTCTTTATTCCTGTGTCTTGCGGGTGTGGGGTTTGTGTCTTGAGGGTGTGGCTGTGTTTTGCAGGGTGGGGCTGTGTCTTGCGGGTTTGTGGCTGTGTCTTGAGGGTTGGCTGTGGCAGGGTGTGGCGTGTCTTGCGGGTTGGCGTGTCTTGCAGGGTGTGGCTGTGTCTGCGGGTGTGGCTTTTGTCTTGCGGGGTGTGGTGTGTCTGAGGGTGGGCGTGTCTTGGGGTGTGGCTGGTCTGCGGGGTGTGGCTGTGTCTGAGGGTGTGGCTGTGTTTGCGGGGTGGTGTGTTTTGAGGGTGTGGCTGGTTTGGGGTGTGGCTGTGTTTTGGGGAGGGTGGGTGTGTTTCCCGGGGTGGGCTGTGTCTTGCAGGGGGGTGTGTCTTGCAGGGTGGGGTTTGTGTTTGCAGGGGTGGCTTTTGTCTTGCGGGGTTTTGTGGCTGTGTCCTGCAGGGTGTGGCTGGGTCTTGGGGGGTGTGGGCTGTTTTCTTGCGGGGTGTGGTGTGTCTTGCAGGGGTTTGGTTTGGTCTTGCAGGGTGTGGCTGGTTTGCAGGGTGTGGCTGTGTCTTGCGGGGGTTGGCTGTGTCTTGCAGGGTGTGGGCTGGTCTTGAGGGTGGGGCTGTGTCTTGCGGGGTGGGGGCTGTGTTTGCGGGGTGTGGCTGTGTCTTGCGGGGGTGTGGTGTGTCTTGCGGGGGGCTTGTCTTGCGGGTTTTGGGCTTGTCTTGCAGGGTGGGTTTTGTTTTTCAGGGTGTGGTGTGTTTGAGGGGGGCTGTGTCTTGAGGGTGTGGCTGTGTTTCAGGGTGTGGTTTGTGTCTGCAGGGTGTGGCTGTGTCTTGCAGGGTGTGGCTGTGTCTTGCAGGGTGTGGCTGTGTTTGAGGGTGGGCTGTGTCTTGCAGGTTTGGCGTGTCTTGGGGGTGTGGCTGTGTCTTGCGGGTTTTGGGTGTCTGCAGGGTGGGGCTGGTTTTGAGGGTGTGGTGGTTTGCAGGGTGTGGCTGGTTTGCGGGGTTGTGCTGTGTTTGCGGGTGTGGCTGTGTCTGCAGGGTGTGGCTGTGTTTGCGGGGGTGTGGCTGTGTCTTGCGGGGTGTGGCTGTGTCTTGCGGGGTGGCTGTGTCTTGCGGGTGGGGCTTGTCTTGCGGGGTGTGGTGGTCTTGCGGGGTGTTGGCGTGTCTTGCAGGGTGTGGCTGTGTCTTGCAGGGTGGGGGTTTGTCTTGCGGGGTGTGGGGGTTTGTTTTGCGGGGGTGTGGCTGTGTCTTTGAGGGTGTGGCTGTGTCTTGAGGGGTGGTGTGTGTCTTGCAGGGTGTGGTGTGTCTTGCGGGGGGGCTGTGTCTTGCAGGGTGTGGCGGTCTTGAGGGTGTGGCTGGGGGTTTTCTTGCGGGTTGGCTGTGTTGCAGGGTGTGGCTGGTTTGAAGGGTGTGGCTGTGTCTTGCAGGGTGTGGCGGTCTTGCAGGGGTGGGGGCTGTGTTTGCGGGGTGTGGCGTGTCTTGCGGGGTGTGCTGTGTTTTGCGGGGTGGCTGTGTCTTGCAGGTGTGGCTGTGTCTTGCGGGTTGGCTGTGTTTGCGGGGTGGCTGTGTCTTGCAGGGTGGGGCTGGTCTTGCGGGTGTGGCGTGTCTTGGGTGGGGGCTGGTCTTCGGGTGGGGTGTCTTGCAGGGTGTGGCTGTGTTTGCGGGTGTGGTTTTGTCTTCGGGTGTGGCTGTGTTTTTCGGGGGGGTGGCTGTGTCTTGCGGGTGTGGCTGTGTCTTGGGGGTGTGGCTGTGTCTTGCAGGGTTGGCTGTGTCTTGAGGGTTGGCTGTGTCTTGAGGGTGGGCGTGCCCTGAGGGTGTGGCTGTGCTGCAGGGGTGGCGTGTCTTGCGGGGTGTGGCTTTTTTAGGTGTCGTGCGGGGGTTTTGGGGGGCTTTTGCGGGGTGTGGCTGTGTCTGCAGGGGTGGCTGTGTCTGCAGGTTGTGGCTGGTCTGCAGGGTGTGGCTGTGCTTGAGGGGTGGCTGGTTTGCAGGGGGGGGGCTGGTTTTTGGGGTGTGGCTGTGTTTGGGGGTTTGTGGTGTGTCTTGCAGGGTGTGGTGTGTCTTGCAGTGTGTGGTTGTGTCTTGAGGGTGGGCTGTGTCTTGCAGGGTGTGGGGTGTCTTGCAGGGGGGGGTGTCGGGGTTGTTTGGGCCAGGGTGTGGCTGTGTCTTGCAGGGGTGGCTGTGTCTTGCAGGGTGTGGGGCGGGGGTTCTTGTCTTGCAGGGTGTGGTGTGTCTTGGGGGGTGTGGTGGTCTTGCAGGGTGGGCTGTGTCTTGCAGGGTGTGGCGTGTCTTGCAGGGGTGGTGTGTCTTGCAGGGTGGGGGCTGTGTCTTGCGGGTGGGGCTGTGTTTGCGGGTGTGGCTGTGTCTTGCTGGTGTGGCGTGTCTTGCAGGGTGTGGCGTGTCTTGCGGGGGTGGGCGGTCTTAGGGTGTGGCGTTCTTGCGGGTGTGGTGTGTCTTGCAGGGTGGGGCTGTTTTTTTTCGGGGGGTTTTGGCTGTGTCTTGCAGGGTGGGCTGTGCTTGGGGGGGTGTGGCTGTGTTTTTGCAGGGTGGGGCTGGTTTGCAGGTGTGGCTGTGTCTTGCAGGGTGTGGTATGTATGAAACATGTTTAAAAAATTTTCTTTTTTAAGATATGTTGATTTATGTTCTTTTTTTTGGTTTTTTTGGGATTTTAATTTTTATATTTATTATTAAACTTAGTACTTGTATGAAGTGTTTGGTATTTTTAGTAGACTTTTTTATTTTTTTGTTTTGTTATTTTTGGGTTTAATTGCTTTTTGGAGGTATGTTGTGTTTTGTTTACGCGTATTCATTGTGGTTTTTTTACGTATTTATACATGTTTTAGCTTTTGTTCACCCGGGTTTTTTGGGAGGAGTGTGGTATGTATGAAAGTGTTTTAGAATGTTTTATTTTAACGTGTTAATTTAAGGTTATTTTATGTCTTGTTATGATGGGACGGAGATACAGTGTTGGGGAAAAAGGGGGGGGGGGGAGGGTGTAGTGTGTTGTTTTTGTAGTAACTTCTGCCAAAAGGATGTTGTATAGGGTTGTTTTAATGTTTATTTTAGTTTTCGTGGATTGTTTTTGTCGCATGTTAAACTAATGCTTCCTGGGTTTTGGTTTTACGTTCGTGTTTTGTTTTTATTTATATATCGTTATTATGGTTTGTACCCCAGTAATGTAACTTTTATATTTTTTTATGTGTTTGTACCCCTGTAATGTAACATTTATATATTGTTTTTTGTGTTTGTTCCACTGTAAAGTAACATTTTTAAAAGTTTTTGTGTTTGTACCCCTGTAAGTAACATTTATATATCGTTTTTTATGTGTTTTCCACAGTAAAGTAAACTTTATATATTGTTATTTGTGTTTTTCCACTGTAATTAACATTTATATATTGTTTTATGTGTTTTACCACTGTAAGTAACTTTTTATATTTTTATTTTGTGTTTTTTACCCCTGTTGAACATTTATAATTGTTATTATGGTTTGTACCACTGTAATGTAAAATTTATATATTGTTTTTAGTGTTTGTACCCCTTAATGTAACATTTTTATTGTTATTATGTGTTTGTACCCCTGTAATGTAACATTTATATTTGTTATTTGTTTTTTACCCTGTTAAGTAAAAATTTTTTTGTTATTTGTGTTTTTACCACTGTATTAACATTTATTATTGTTTTTATGTGTTTGTACCCTGTAATTAACATTTTTATATTGTTATTATGTGTTTGTTCCATGTAATGTAACATTTTTTATATTGTCATTTTTGTTTTGTCCATGTAATGTAAAATTTATTTATTGTTTTTTATGGTTTGTACCACTGTAATGTAAATTTTTTTATTTTTATTTGTGTTTGACCCTGATGAACTTTTTATATTGTTATTTTGTGTTTGTACCAGTAATGTAACATTTATTATTGTTATTTTGTGTTTGTCCACGTAATGTAAAATTTATATTTGTTTTTGTGTTTTTCATGTAAAATAACATTTATTTTTGTATTATGTGTTTGTCCCCTGTTAAGTAAAATTTTTTATTGTTATTTTTGTGTTTGTACCCCTGTAATGTAACATTTAATTTGTTATTATGGTTTGTCCCCTGTAATGTACATTTATTTTTTATTATGTGTTTGTACCACTGTAATGTAAAAATTTTTATATTGTTTTTTGTGTTTTTACCACTGTAAGTAACATTTATTATTGTTATTTTGTGTTTTTACCACTGTAAGTAACTTTATATATTTTATTTGTGTTTGTACCCCTGTAATGTAACATTTTATTTGTTTTTTTTGTTTGTCCCTGTAATTTTAAAATTTTATATTGTTATTTGTGTTTGTCCACTGTAAAGTAAATTTTTATATTGTTTTTATGGTTTGGGACCCCCTGTAATGTAAAATTTTTATTGTTATTATGGTTTGTCCACTGTTAAGTAACATTTATATTTTGTTATTATGTGTTGTACCACTGTAAGTAACATTTATATTTGTTATTATGGTTTGTACCACTGAATGTAAAATTTTTTATTGTTTTATGTGTTTGTACCCCTGTAAGAACATTTTATATTTTTTTTGTGTTTGTACCCGTAATGTAACATTTTTTATATTTTTATTATGTGTTTTTACCACTGAATGTAACTTTATTTTTGTTTTGTGTTTTACCCGTAAGTACATTTTTATTGTTATTATGTGTTTGTCCCTGTAATGTAACATTTTATATTGTTATTATGTGTTTGTCCACTGTAATGTACATTTTATTGTTTTATGTGTTTGACAACTGTAAATTTAAAATTTATATATTGTTTTATGTGTTTGTACCCCTGTAATGTAACATTTATAATTTTTATTAGGGGTTTTTTCCACTGTAATGTAAAAATTTATTATTGTTTTTATGTGTTTGTACATGTAATTTTAAAATTTATTTTGTTTTTGTGTTTGTACCCCGTAAAGTAAAATTTTTATATTGTTATTAGGTTTGACCACTGTAAAGTAACATTTATATTTGTTTATGTGTTGTACCACTGTATGTAACTTTTTTATTGTTATTATGTGTTTGTACCACTGTAAAGTAAAATTTTTATTGTTATTTGGTTTGTAAAATGTAAAGTAACATTATTTTTTGTTATTATGGGCCGAACCATGTAAGTAAAATCGTGTTTTGTTTTTTTATATTATTATTTTGTTTATGTTTTAAGTATTACAAAAAAATTTTTGGTAAAATTTTGCTATAGGTCTAGCTATGTGTTAATAAAATCATTTTGGTGGAGGAGAAGGCTTATGATTTATTTTTTGCTGTCTTATAGTGCATTTTTGTACTGGATGAAATGTGGCCCCAAAAACTCTTATTGTTTTTTTTATGATGAAAAACATCGGTGACTCCCGTGATATAGTGACTGTCGGAATGTTTGGAAAATTTATGGGGTTGGGGCTTTTGATTCTCTTTTGGATGCTTGTTTTTTGTTAATTAGTTTTAAATAAATAATAAAAAAGTACTGCATCATCCCAACATCACACAGTTTGTTTATCTCAAAAACATTTCAGTTAGAGCTCATAAACAAATTTAAATTTGACGCTCTCAACAAATTATTGTTAGTCTGCTCTCAAAACTTTTCAGTTAGTACTGCCTAACACACTTATCGTTAGTCTGCTCACAAAACATTTCTTTGGGATGCCCTTAACAACCACTTATCGTTGTACTGCATCCAACAACACTTATCGTTAGTCGCATCATCAAAACCCTTACGTTAGTATGCTCCAAAAACACTTACCGTTAGTCTGCTCTCAACAACATTATCGTTGTACTGCCTCAACAAACTTATGTTAGTACTGATCTCAAAAACACTTTAGTTAGACTGCATCCAAAAACACTTATCGTTAGTACTGTTTATCAACAACATTATCAGTTTTATGCACATCAACAAACTTATCATTAGTACTGCATCATAACAAACTTATCGTTAGTACTGATCATCAACAACATTTTCAGTTGTACTGCTCTCAACAACTTATCGTTAGTACTGCACATCAACAACACTTATCAATTGTATGATCATCAACAAAACTTATCAGTTAGTACTGCATATAACAACACTTATCAGTTGTACTGCATCATCAAAAACCCTTTTCAGTTGTACTGCACATCAAAAACCTTATCGTTAGTATGATCATCAAAAAACACTTATCGTTAGTCTGCATCATCAACAACACTTATCGTTTTGACGCTCATCAACAACACTTATCGTTGGAGCATCTCAACAACACTTTCAGTTAGTACGATCCAAACAAACATTATCATTTTTTAGCATACAACAACACTTATTGTTAGTAGCTTTATTTAAAAAAAATTATCGTTAGTACGCATCATCAACAAAAACTTATCGTTTTGTCTGCATCACCCAAAAAAAATTGTCAGTTGTACTCATCATCAAGACTTATCAGGTAGTCTGCATCATCAACAAAATTTCAGTTGTACGATTCAACCCAAAAAACTTTTTCAGTTAGATGATCATCAAAACACTTATCGTTAGTACTGCATCTAACAACCTTATCAGTTTTATGCATCACAACAGCCTTTTCAGTTTACTGCATCTCAACAAAATTATAGTTAGTACTGCATCACCAAAAAACTTATCGTTAGTACTGCTCATAACAGCCTTATCAGTTAGTCTGATATAACAAAATTTTCAGTTGTCGCATCCAAAACCTTTCAGTTGTACTGCATCATCAACACATTTTCGTTAGTACTGCACTCAACAACATTATCAGTTAGTACTGCTCATACGCACTTTCAGTTAGTATGCATCTTTAAAAAAACACTTTTCAGTTTGTACTGCTCACCAACAAACTTTAGTTGTATGCTATCAACAACAATTTTCGTTAGTATGATCATAAACAAAACTTTTCGTTAGTCTGCCATCAACAACATTATCGTTAGTACTCATTTCAAAAAACTTATCAGTTGATGCATATCAACAAAATTTCGTTTGTATGCATCATAAAAAACTTATCAGTTAGTATGATCTCAACAAACCCTTATCAGTTGTACTGCATCATCAAAACATTATCAGTTAGTATTGCACATCAAACAACATTATGTTAATATTGCTCTCACAAACTTTCAGTTAGTATTGCATCATTTAAAACATTATCAGTTGATTGCATACAAAACACTTATCGTTAGACGTTTATCAACAAACACTTATCAGTTAAAATTGATCATCAACAACATTTCAGTTAGGATTGCACAACAACATTATCAGTTAGAAAGCATTCAACAACGCTTATAGTTGTACTGCATCTCAACAACATTATCAGTTTGTATGCATCATCAAAAAACACTTATCAGTTGTAATGAAAATAAAAACACTTTTCAGTTTGTCTGCTCATCAAAAAAATTTTAGTTGTACTGCATCTCAACAAACTTTCGTTAGTATTCATCTCAACAACACTTATAGTTAGTACTGTCTTTAAAAAGATTATCGTTAGTACTGATCAACAAAAATTTTTCAGTTAGTCTGTTCAACAACCTTATAGTTAGACTGCTATCAAAAACACTTTCAGTTATAGCATCATCAACAACACTATCGTTAGTTTGCATCATCAACAACTTACAGTTAGTACTGATCATAAAAACATTATCAGTTAGTACTGCTCATCAACAACATTAATTTGTTTTCCCCCCCCCCCCCCCCAAGTTGCATCATCAACAAACTTATCAGTTGACTGCATCATCAACAACTTTTCAGTTAGTTGCCTCATCAAAACACTTATAGTTAGTACTGCATCATCAACAACATTATAGTTGTATGCATCATCAACACACTTATAGTTGTACGATCTTTTAACAACATTATCAGTTAGTACTGCATCTCAACAAAACTTTCAGTTGTACTGCATCTCAACAACATTATCGTTAGTACTGTATCAAAACACTTATCAAATTTTTTACATAGCCATCATACAAAATTATCGTTTGTTTCTGCATCATAAAAAAACTTTCGTTTTGTACTGCATCACAACACACTTTCGTTAGTAATGCTCTTAAAAACATTATCAGTTTTGTACTGCACTCAACAAAACTTTCGTTTGTAGGCATCAAACAACACTTATCGTTAGTACTGCATCATCAACAACACTTTTCAGTTTGTTGCATCATCAACAAAATTTCAGTTTAAAATTTATCATCAACAAAATTTTAGTTGTAGCATCTCAACAAACTTATCAGTTAGTATGCTTCTCAACAAAACGTATAGTTTTAATATTTCATCTTTTAAAAACTTATCGTAGTACTCATCACCAAAAACCCTTATCTTTTGTTTCTGCATATCAAACCTTTAGTTGTTGCATCTCAACACCTTATCAGTTTGTTGCTTTTCAACAACCCTTATCAGTTGGGACTGCATCACCCAACAACATTTAAATTAGTACTGCTCTCAACAACCTTTCAGTTGTCTGCTCATAACACCTTATCAGTTAGTACGCTCATCAACAAACTTATCAGTTAGTCTGATACAACAAAAAATTTCAGTTGTACGCATCATCAAAAACTTATCGTTGTATGTCATCAAAAACACTTATGTTAGTACTGCCATCAACAACCTTATCAGTTGTACGCTTTACCCAACAACATTATCGGTTTTGTCTGCATCATCAACAACTTATCAGTTGACTCATCAACAAAAACCTTACCAGTTAAATATGCACATCAACAAACTTATCATTAGTACGCATCACAAAACACTTTTTCGTTAGTACTGCATCATAAAAAATTTTCAGTTAGTAAATGCATCATCAAAACACTTACGTTAGTACTGCATCATCAACAACCTTTCAGTTAGTACGCATCATCAACAAAACATTTTAGTTATGCATCTCAAAACACTTTTCAGTTGTCGCTCTCAACAAATTTTTCATTTGTACGCTATCAAAAAATTATCAGTTGTAGCATCTCAAAAAACCATTTTTTTTTTTACTCATCATCAAAAAAATTATCAGTTTGTACTGAACATCAACAAAAATTTTTAGTTGTACTGCTCATCAACAAAAATATCAGTTAGTACTGATCATTAACAACACTTTCATTGTACGCTCATCAACAAAAATTTCAGTTAGTACTGCATCATCAAAAAAACACTTTCAGTTAGTATGCATCATCAACAAACACTTATCTTTTTTGAAAATCAAAAAACCTTATCAGTTTGTATGTCATCAACAACACTTATCAGTTAGACTGCACACCAAAACTTTCGTTAGACTGCATCATCAAAAAACTTTCAGTTAGTCTGCATCTCAACAACATTATCAGTTAGTATGCATCCCAAAAAACACTTTCAGTTGTACTGCATCACAACCCACTTTCGTTTTGTATGAACATAACAAACACTATCAGTTAGTTTTTGCTCCAAACATATCATTTTCTATTTCGGTACTGCTCATAACAACATTTCGTTAGTCTGCATCTCAACCAATTTCAGTTTGCTGCTCATAACAACCTTTCAGTTAGTACTGCATCACCAAAAAACCTTTTAGTTTTGTATGCTTATCAAAACATTTTTCGTTAGTACTGATCATCAAAAAACTTTTCGTTAGTATGCTCACAAAAAAAACTTTCAGTTGTCTGTCATCAAAAACATTTCGTTAGTACTGTCACAACAAAAACTTTTGTTGTACTGCATCTTTAACAGCACTTATCTTTGTACGCATATCACAAAATTATCAGTTAGTACTGCATACCAAAAACACTTTCAGTTGTCTGCATCATCAAAAACCTTTTCAGTTTTTTATGCATCTCAACAACTTATCAGTTAGTACGCATCATAAAAACCCTTTCAGTTTGTACTGCATCATCAAAAACACTTATCATTAGTACTGCATACAACAACACTTTCAGTTAGTATGCATCATCAACAACCTTATCGTTAGTTGCTCATAAAAATTATCAGTTAACTGCCATCAAAAAAATATTTGTTGTATTTAAACATCAACAACATACAGTTAATATTTTCCTCAACAACATTATCAGTTAGTATGCATCATCAACAAACCCTTTTAGTTAGTATTGCATCCAACAACACTTATCAGTTAGTCTGTCTCACAAACTTTCGTTATATTGCATCATCAACAACACTTATCAGTTAATTGCACAAAAAACCTTTATCAGTTTGTATGCTTTTCACAAACCCTTATCGTTAGTATGCTCTCAACAACCTTATCAGTTGATGATCAAAACAAAATTTTCGGGTTTTGCACTCAAAAAAACCTTTATCAGTTGATGCATTCAACAAAACTTTCAGTTAGTACTTTCATCTCAACAACCCTTATCAGTTAGTTTGGGATCAAAACCTTATCAGTTTTTACTGCATCTCAACACACTTTCAGTTGTACTGCTCAAAACACTTTCGTTTGTACGCATCATAACAACTTATCGTTGTACGGTCTCAACACACTTTCAGTTAGTATGCTCTCAACAAACTTTCGTTGTCTGTCTCAAAAAATTACATTTGTACTGCCATCAACAAAACACTTATCGTTAGTACTGTCATAACAACCTTTCAGTTAGTATTGATCATCAACAACACTTTCGTTGTTTTTGCATCATCAACACATTATCTTGTACTGATCATCAACAAACTTACGTTAGTCTGCTTCATAAAACAAAATTATCAGTTGATGTCATCAACAAACCTTTCAGTTAAAATGCATTTAAAAAAATTATCGTTGTCTGCATCTCAACCACTTATCAGTTAGTACTGCATCCAAAAAAAACAATTTTCGTTTGTACTGCATCTCAAAAACCTTTTCAGTTTGTACTGCAACTCAACAACACTTATCAGTTAGTATGCATCACAACACATTTCGTGTACTGCTCTCAAAACCTTATCGTTGAGATCTCAAAAACTTTTTCAGTTGTACTGCATCATCAACAACCTTTCAGTTAGTACTGCTATCACAACACTTCGTTAGTACTGTCTCAACAAAAATTATCGTTGTCTGATTCTCAAAAACTTATCAGTTTGTTACTGCACATCAAAACATTATCGTTTTTTTTGCTCTCAACAACACTTTTCAGTTTGTACTGCATTTCAACAACATATCAGTTTATTTCTTTTTTTTTAACAACCATTTCAGTTTGTACTGCATCATCAACAACACTTTTTAGTTTGTACGCATCATCAACAAACTTATCAGTAGTATCATCATCAACAAAAACCTTTTAGTTAGTACTGCATCTCAACAAACTTATCGTTTGAATGCATCTTCCAACACTTTTCCGTTGTACGGGATCATAACAACATTATCAGTTAGATGCATCTAAAAAACACTTTTTCAGTTAGATGCATTTCAACAAATTATATTTAGCTGCATCATCAACACATTTCGTTAGTACTGTTTATCAAAAAAAAATTATCAGTTGTATGCATATAAAAAACACTTATCAGTTTTGTACGCATCACAAAAACACTATCAGTTGGGATGCATCTTCAACAAAATTATCGTTAGTTTTGCTTTACAACCACTTATCGTTAGTACTGCCCTCATCAAAAACCCCTTTCCGTTGATATCCCAAAAACATTATTAGTTAGTACTGCATCATCAAAAAATTTTTAGTTGTTTTTGCATCTTTAACAACACTTTCGTTAGTATGCTCATCAACAACATTATCAGTTGTCTGCTCATCAAAAACACTTATCATTAGTACTGCTCTAAAAAACACTTTAGTTAGTCTGCATCTCAAAAAATTACAGTTAGTATGCTTTAACAACAATTATAGTTGTACTGATCATCAACAACATTATCAGTTAGTACTGCTCATCAAACAACACTTATCGTTAGTACTGCATCTCAAAACACTTACAGTTGTACTGATATCAACACCTTTTAGTTAGTACTGCATCACCCAAAACCCTTATTAGTTGTATGCATCATCAAAAAAAAACTTTTTCGTTTGTTTCATCAACAAAACTTATCAATTGTTGCATCCTCAAAAAAACTTTTCGTTGTACTCATCATCAACAAACTTATCAGTTTTACTGCTTAAACAACAACACTTATGTTATACTGCATCATCAACAACACTTATCGTTTGTTGCCATAACAACATTATAAAAAAGATGGGACAAAAAAAAACCCAAAATTTAGTTTTTTAAAATTTGGCCAAATAACCAAAACTAAGTTTAAAACTATGAAAGAAAATATCCCCGAGTGAGGCAACAGCAGCTGAGCGACCAAAAAGGTAACTTTTATAGCCTCTTTCCAGAGCAATTTGAGGCTATTAACTGTATTATCTGCTCACACATCAGACAGTGACGTCCGTGTGGTCTAGTTTTCTCGTGTCATGAATTAATAAAAGTGACAGAGTGAAGACAATAATTGTCTGGTGATGAGGAGTAATGAAGCGGAAGTTGTAATATTCTGACGTCTGGATGGCATCTAACTCTCCTGCATCCACAAGTCTGTATATAATTAATACTTGTTAAGTGGACCCCAATATGACCTGGTTGAAGGTAAATCATTTTAAAATATAGGCAAAATTTTGGTTAAAGCGAATTGTGGATGATTGCTCCTTGAGAGGACATGGAACTCACCTTGGGTCTGCAGGAAACACTTGCAGAGTTTGTGACATAATCTGACTCAGGACATACCAACACAATATTATTTACGTGTTACCATGTGTTTTATTTAGGAGGATGAATGTGTGTGTGTGTATTTGTGTGCGCTTTGTGTGTGTGTGTGTGTGTGTGTGTGTGTGTGTGTGTGTGTGTGTGTGTGTGTGTGTGTGTGTCAGAGTACGCTGAGGTCAGTCAGAGTACGCTGAGGTCAGTGGTCACGTGTGGTCATACCTGTCCTAAGCTGTCTGGGAGTTAGCGTGGTGCTACCAAGCACCATGGCTTGTAGTGTTTTAGAATCTCAGGTTAAAGTGTTGAAGGAGGAGGTTCTGCTTCTTCAGGAGGAAAATAGGAAGCTGAAGCTTCGTTTAGATGGGTTTGGAAGTGAGTCACGAAATCGTAATGACACGATTGCAAACAAACCATACCACGGGTGGGGTTAGAAGCCACGATCAGAGAGTTACAAAACTCGGGTTCTAACTCCACCTGTGGTTTGGTTTGGGAATGAGTGTGAGATGGTTGTAGCTGGTGAGGAAGAAAAAGTTACCAGCAGTGATTTGGAGAGTGGCAGCTGTTTTAAGTGGCAAGTGGTTCACAATTCAGGAAGAAGGATGATAAGGAAGGTTAATAGAGAAGATGTGAAGGTAGGAAAACGATTCTCTGGTATCCAGGATGAGTGTACTTCAGTGGTTAGTGAGATTAAAGGTACCACTGACTCTCCTGCTTATCAAGGTAAGAATATTCTAATTCTGGGAGATTCTCAGGTAAGATATATGGACCATGCTTTTTATAACAGAGATAGAAAGGTTAGAAGAGGGTGTCTCTCCAAGGAGCTGGTGAGGGTGACATAGTCAGCAGGTTGGATAATATTATGTCAGGCAATGGGAACAAGCCCATTATCTGTCTTAGTGCTGGTGGAAATGACATAGGGAATGGCAGGAGACAGGAGCTGCTGGATAAGTATAGGTCAGCCATAGAAGTAGTTAGGTCTAAGGGAGGGATCCCAATCATATGTAGCATCTTGCCTAGAAAGGGAGTGGGCAATGAATGGATGTCTAGGGCAAATGATATAAATTGCTGACTAGACAGGTAATGCAAGTAACTTGCAATCCCATTCATTGATAACAGGGACATATTCTATGGCAAATGTGATATGTATGCAAGAGATGGGGTTCATCTCTCTGGGGATGGAGTGGTTGCATTAGCCAGTTCAATTGAGGGGGTTATTGGTGACATGTCTAGGACTTTAAACTGATAGATTATAGAGGTATGGGTGTCTGTGGGAAACAATCAGGCTGCAGTACTAGGGTTGAAAACAGCAGATATAACCAGGATACCTCAGGTATATGTTTCAAAGACAATATTCAAAATAAAGTTGCTAGTAAAGGCAGAGCAATTGATCAACAAACAAAGAGAGATAGCAGAGGGCAACGAGTGATTAGCTCCCTTAAGGTTTACTATAAGAATAGTAGGAGTCTAAGAAATAAGATAGATGAGCTAAGATTACTTGCAAGTGCAGGTAATATAGATATTATTGATATAACAGAGACCTGGTTCAACTTGAAGATAGAGAAATGGCTTCTGAATGTAACATACAGGGTTATAAACTATTCCATACTGATAGGGTCAACATGAAGGGTGGTGGAGTGGCGATGTATGTCAGAGATAATTTAAATTGTTGTTAGACATGATATAAGATTGGAAACATTAGGCACAGAATCTGTTTGGCTACAGTTTCTCGAGGGTCGTGAAAAGTTAATTTTGGGTGTGATTTATAGGCCCCCAAACTTTGAAAGTGCAATAAGCTGCTATGGGACGAAATTCATAAGGCATCTAGATATGAAAATGTTGTGTTAATGGGAGATTTTAACTTTAGACGAATTGATTGGAACAATGTGACAGAAGATCTTGAGTTTAGTGACTTTTTTTATATGGTTCAGGATTGCTTTTTAAAACAGTTTGTGACAGAACCAACTGGAGGAAACAATCTGTTTGACTTAGTTCTTGCCAACAAAGAGTCACTAATTAATAATCTTGAGGTTAATGGTGAGCTTGGGGAAAGCGATCACAAATCACTTAGTTTCAATATATCACGGAATTACCCAGATAACAGTCCTCAAGTTTCTGTCCCAGTCTTCCGCTTGGCTGATTTCATGGGACTGAGAAATTACCTGGGTGGGCTAAATTGGAATGACCTGACTATGTGTCAGGTAGGTGGTGTTGGTTGACAATATAACGTTTTTCAGAGCATAGTGCTGGCTGCCCAGACAACTTTTGTTCCGAGTAGGAAAATTAGATCTAACAAAAATGATCCCAAATGGATGAACAATAGATTAAAACATCACATTGGTCAAAAGAGTGGCATATATAGGCGTATCAAAAGAGGGGATGGGCAGTTAAGAAATCAATATATTCAATTAAAGAGAGAAATAACAAAAGGAATAAGAAAAGCTAAAAGGGATTATGAGGCTAAGGTCGCAAGGGACTCAAAGATATAGAAGCTAAGACGTTGTTTAATTTTAAAAATAGGTTAGTTGGACCTGACTAACTGCTGCTACTGGGTCAGATGCCGTGCTCCTTCCTTAAGTGGAGGTGACCTGACTGGGTGGGCCATAGGTCTAAGCCCGGCTTTGACATGTACCTGCCCTGCATGGGCCAATAGGCCTGCTACAGTGTTCCTTCTTTCATATGTTCTTATATTCTTATGTGTGTGTGTGTGTGTACACTCACCTAATTGTGGTTGCAAGGGTCGAGACTTAACTCCTGGCCCCACCTCATCACTGATCGCTACTAGGTCCTCTCTCTCTCTGCTTCCTGAGCTTTGCCATAACTCCTCTTAAAGCTATGTATGGTTCCTGCCTCCACTTCCACTTCCTGACGACTCTGTGACTGAAGAAATACTTCCTAACATCCCTGTGACTCGTCTGAGTCTTCAGCTTCCAATTGCGACTCCTTGTTTCTGTGTCCCATCACTGGAACATCCTGTCTCTGTCCACCTTATATATTCCATACAGTATCTTGTATGTCGTTATCATGTCTCCCCTGACCCTTCTGTCCTCCAGTGTCGTCAGTTCTATTTCCCTCTACCTTTCATCGTAGGACATTCCCCTGAGCTCTGGAACTAGCATTGTTGCAAACCTTTGTACTTTCTCTAATTTCTTGACGTGCTTGACCAGGTGTGGGTTCCAAAGTGGTGCTGCATACTCCAGTATGGGCTTGACGTACACAGTGTACAGTGTCTTGAACGATTCCTTATTAAGGTATCGGAATGATATTCTCAGGTTTGCCAGGCGCCCATATGCTGCATTAGTTATCTGGTTGATGTGTGCTTCCGGAGACGTGCTCGGTATTATACTCACAGCAAGATCTTTCTCCTTGAGTGAGGTTTGCAGTCTTTGTCCACCTAGCCTATACTCTGCGGTCTTCTTTGCCCTTCCCCGATCTTCATGACTTTGCATTTGGCAGGGTTGAATTCGAGAAGCCAGTTTCTGGACCACGTGTCCAGTTTGTCCAGGTCTCTTTGTAATCCTGCCTGATCCTCATTCGCTTTAATTCTTCTCATCAGCTTCACATCATCTGCAAACAGGGACACTTCAGAGTCTATACCTTCAATCATGTCATTCACATATATCAAAAATAGCACTGGTCCTAGAACTGACCCCTGTGGGACCCCTCTCGTGACAGGCACCCACTGTGATACCTCTTCACGTACCATGACTCGTCGTTGCCTCCCTGTCAGGTATTCTCTGATCCATTGCAGTGCCCTCCCTGTTATACGTGCCTGATCCTCCAGCTTCTGCACTAATCTCTTGTGAGGAACTGTGTCGAAGGCCTTCCTGCAGTCCAGGAAAATGCAATCCACCCGCCTCTCTCGTGTCTTACTTCTGTTACCTTGTCATAAAACTCCAGAAGGTTTGGGACACAGGATTTGCCTTCCATGAATCCGTGCTGGATGTCATTTATAATCTTGTTCCGTTCCAGGTGTTCCACCACTCTCCTCCTGATAATCTTCTCCATGACTTTGCGTACTATACACGTCAGAGACACTGGTCTGTAGTTTTGTGCCTTGTTTCTGTCTCCTTTCTTTAAAATGGGGACTACATTTGCCATCTTCCTCATCTCAGGTAGTTGCCCAGTTTCAAGGGATGTATTGAAGACTGTGGTTAGGGGCATGCACAGCATCTCTGCTCCTTCTCTAAGGACCCATGGGGAGATGTCCGGTCACATCGCCTTTAAGGTATCAAGTTCACTTAGCAGCTTCTGCACCTCCTCCTCCATTGTTCGTATGTCATCCAGCACTTGTTGGTATATTCCTTGTTGATGCTCCCCTCTGTGCTGTCTTCCCAGAGCCCTTCCTGTCTCTACTGCAAAAACTTCCTTAAATCTCCTGTTTAGCTCCTCACATACCTCCTGATCATTTCTTGTGAGTTCTCCACCTTCTGTCCTCAGCCTGATCACCTGGTCTTTCACTGTTGTCTTCCTCCTGATGTGGCTATACAACAGTTTAGGGTCAGACTTGACTTTCAATGCCATGTTGTTTTAATACTGTCGCTGGGCTTCCCTCCTTACCTGTGCAAACTCGTTTCTGGCATCTGACTAATCTCCCTATTTTCATGTGTTCTTTTTCCATTCTCTATTGCACTTAGTTTTTGCCTCCTTACACCGTCGGGTAAACCAGGGGCTCGTTCTGGTCTTCCCATTATTTCTGTTGCACTTGGGAACTAACTTTTCCTCTGAATCCTTGCATTTTGTTGTTACATATTCCATCATGTGTGTGTGTGTGTGTGTGTGTATTTGTCTGTGTTTTGTGTGTTTATGTGTGTGTGTATGTGTGTGTGTGTTTACTCACCTAATTGTGGCTGCAGGAGTCGAGACTCAGCTCCTGTCCCCACCTGTTCACTGAGTACTACTAGGTCCTCTCTCTCCCTTCTCCATCAACTTCATCATACCTCATCTTAAAGCTCTGTATGATGTTGCATGTTACATTCTTACACTCCACCGTGCACGAAAAAAAATAAAGAAAAAGGTCTGACTATAATACGTCATGCAATATATTGCGAAGTACTTTATTATTGGCTAGATAAAGATGGTTCGACTATATATTATTATTTGGTATCACATGAATAAAGGTCACTCTCGAGTATGGTTGTAATTAATAAGGTTTATGTTGTTGGTTACGTAATTCTTCTTGTATTGTATGCATATTATAGTAAGTTTGGTTACTCTGTAATATTAAGTGTTAGTGTTGTGAAGTGGGGAACCACTAGTTTGAGGCCAGGTTGATAGTTCTGGTGTTAGTGCCTCACGCAGTCACCTGACCAACCTGACGTCAGGATACTATGCATTGGTATAGTTAGTCAGCTTGTAGCACTGACTCTGATTAGGTTCTCAACCCAGGGCGTATAGTCCCTTCAGCGCTCTAATTCATTGCTGCTGTTTTAAAGTTGCTGTTAATCTATAAAGTTCAAAACCTCGTTGTAGGAGAAGATAAACTATTGGAGAGATTACTAGCTAGAGTAATCCCTAGAGACTGATTTCCGAAAGTAACTAAATACATTGTCTAGCCACACAAGTTTGTTATTATTGGTAAATTATTTATGGTGTCGATTTTTATAATTTAGAGGAACTTGAACATAGTTATGTTCTTCGCTGTATAGTGCCACATCCACGAGAATAATGGATTGTAATTTTAACTTACTTACTGCATACCAAAAGAGACTTGATATATTAAATAAAAATTGGAAGGAACACGAGTCATTATTTCCCTGTTACGACATAAGGCTAGTTGTAACAATGGTTCCTGCCTCCACTACATAACTTGTTAGGCTATTTCACTTCCTGACGACTCTATGACTGAAGAAATACTTCCTAACATCACTTTGACTCGTCTGAGTCTTCAGCTTCCAATTGTGACCTCTTGTTTCTGTGTCCCCTCTCTGGAACATCCTGTCTCTGTCCACCTTATCTATTCTACGCAGTATTTTGTATGTCGTTATCATGTCTTCCCTGACCCTCCTCTCCTCCAGTGTGGTCAGGCCAATTTCCCTCCACCTTTCTTCGTAGGACATTCCCCTGAGCTCTGGAACTAGTCTTCTTGCAAACCTTTGCACTTTCTCTAATTTCTTGACGTGCTTGACCAGGTGTGGGTTCCAAACAGGTGCTGCATACTCCAATATGGGCCTGACTTACACAGTGTACAGTGTCTTGAGCGATTCATTACTAAGGTATCGGAATGCTATTCTCAGGTTTGCCAGGCGCCCATATACTGCAGCAGTTATCTGGTTGATGTGTGCCTCCGGAGGCATGCTCGGTGTTATAGTCACCCCGAGGTCTTTCTCCTTGAGTGAGGTTTGCAGTCTTTGTCCACCTAGCCTATACTCTGGGTACGGTCTTCTTTGCTCTTCCCCAAGCTTCATGACTTTGCATTTGGCAGGTTTGAATTCAGGAAGCCAGTTGCCGGACCACGTTTCCAGCCTGTCCAGGTCTTTGTAGTCCTGCCTGATCCTCATCTGATTTTCCTCATTAACTTCACATCGTCTGCGAACAGGGACACTTCAGAGTATATCCCTTCTATTATGGCATTCATATATACCAAAAATAGCACTGGTCCTAGGACTGACCCCTGTGGGACCCCGCTCGTCACAGGCGCCCACTGTGATACCTCATCACATACCATGACTCGTTGTTGCCTCTCTGTCAGGTATTCTCTAATCCATTGGAGTGCTCTTCGTGTTATACGCGCCTGATTCTCTGGCTTCTGCACAAATCTCTTGTGAGGAACTGTGTCAAAGGCCTTTCTGTAGTCGAGGAAAATGCAATCCACCCGCCTCTCTCTCTCGTGTCTTACTTCTGTTACTTTGTCATAAAACTCCAGAAGGTTTGAGACACAGGATGTGTGTGTGTGTGTTTGTGTGTTTGTACTCGCCTAATTGTACTCACCTAATTGTGGTTGCAGGGGTCGAGACTCTGCTCCTAGCCCCGCCTCTTCACTGATCGCTACTAGGTCTCTCCTCTCTCTGCTTCCTGAGCTTTGTCATACCTCATCTTAAAGCTATGTATGGTTCCTACATCACTTGCTAGGCTATTCCACTTCCTGACGACTCTATGACTGAAGAAATACTTCCTAACATCCATTTGATTCATCTGAGTCTTCAACTTCCAATGGTGACCCCTTGTTTCTGTGTCCCCTCTCTGGAACATCCTGTCTCTGTCCACTTTATCTATTCCACGCAGTATTTTGTATGTCATTATTATATCTCCCCTAACCCTCCTGTCCTCCAGTGTCGTTAGGCCGATTTCCCTTAACATTTCTTTGTAAAACATTCCCCTTAGCTCTGGAACTAGTCTTCTTGCAAACCTTTGCACTTTCTCTAATTTCTTGATGTGCTTGACCAGGTGCGGGTTCCAAACTGGTGTTGCATACTCCAGTATGGGCCTGACGTACACAGTGTACAGTGTCTTGAACGATTCCTTTCTGAGGAATCGGAATGCTATTCTAAGGTTTACCAGGCGCCCATATGCTGCAGCAGTTTTCTGGTTGATGTGCGCCTCAGGAGATGTACTTGGTATTATTCTCATCCCAAGATCCTTTTCCTTGAGTGAGGTTTGCGGTATTTTGCCACCTAGCCTATACTCCGTCTGCGGTCTTCTTTGCGCTTCCCCGATCTTCATGACTTTGCATTTGGCGTGGTTAAATTCGAGGAGCCAGTTATTGGATCAGGCTTGCAACCTGTCCAGGTCTGTTTCAAGTCCTGCCTGATCCTCATCCGATTTAATTCCCCTCATTGACTTCATATCTGCAAACAGGGACACTTCTGAGTCTATCTCTTCCGTCATCTTATTCACATATACCAAAAACATCACTGGTCCTAGGACTGACCCCTGTGGAACCCTGCTCGTCACAGACGCCCACTGTGGCACCTCATCACGTAGCATGACTTGTTGTTGCCTCCCTGTCAAGTATTCTTTGATCCATTGCAGTGCCCTTCCTGTTATGCGTGCCTGATCCTCTAGCTTTTGCACTAATCTCTTGTGAGGAACTGTGTCGAAGGCCTTCCTGCAGTCCAGGAAAATGCAGTCTATCCACCCGTCTCTCTAGTGTCTTACGTCCGGCACCTTGTCATAAAACTCCAGTAGATTTGTGTCGCAGGATTTTCCTTCCCTGAATCCATGCTGGTTGTCGTTTATAAGGCTGTAATGTTTATAAGGTTGAGTGTGTGTGTGTGTGTGTGTGTGTGTGTGTGTGTGCACTTACCTATTTGTACTCACCTGTTAGTGGTTACAAGGGTCGATTCACAGCTCCTGGCACCACCTATTCGCTGGTCACTACTAGGTCCACTCTCTCCCTGCTTCATGAACTTTGTTTTCCTCTTCTTAAAGCTGTGTATAGAACCTGCCTCCACTACATCATTTTACAGATTGTTCCACTTCTTGACAACTTTATTACTGAAGAAACACTTCCTAGCATTCCTATGACTCATCTGAATTTTCAACTTCCAGCTGTGACCGCTTGTTGCTGTGTCCCATCTTTGAGCCATCCAGTTTCTATCCACCTTGTCAATTCCTCTCAGTATTTTATATGCTGTTATCATGTCCCCCATTATCATACCCAAGAGTTGCACATGTGTCTAATTTCTTTACATGCTTGACTAGGTGTGGGTTCCAAACTGGTGCTGCATACTCCAATATGGGCCTAACGTACACGGTGTACAGGGTCCTGAACGATTCCTTATTAAGATGTCGGAATGCTGTTCTGAGGTTTGCTAGGCGCCCATATGCTGCAGCAGTTATTTGGTTGATGTGCGCTTCAGGAGATGTGCCTGGTGTTATACTCATCCCAAGATCTTTTTCCTTGAGTGAAGTTTGTAGTCTCTGGCCCCCCTAGACTGTACTCCGTCTGCGGTCTTCTTTGCCCTTCCCCAATCTTCATGACTTTGCAATTGGTGGGATTGAACTCCAGGAGCCAATTGCTGGACCAGGTCTGCGGCCTGTCCAGATCCCTTTGTGGTTCTGCCTGGTCTTCGATCGAATGAATTCTTCTCATCAACTTCATGTCATCTGCAAACAGGGACACCTCGGAGTTTATTCCTTCCGTCAAGTCGTTCACAAATACCAGAAACAGTACTGGTCCTAGGATTGACCCCCTATGGGACCCCGCTGGTCACAGGTGCCCACTCTGACACCTCGCCACGTACCATGACTCGCTGCTGTCTTCCTGACAAGTATTCCCTGATCCATTGTAGTGCCTTCCCTGTTATCCCTGTTTGGTCCTCCAGTTTTTGCACTAATCTCTTGTGTGGTACTGTGTCAAACGCCTTCTTGTAGTCCAAAAAAATGCAATCCACCCACCCCTCTCTCTCTTGTCTTACTGCTGTCACCATGTCATAGAACTCCAGTGGGTTTGTGACACAGGATTTCCCATCCCTGAAACCATGTTGGCTGCTGTTGATGAGATCATTCCTTTCTAGGTTTTCCATCACTCTTCTCCTAATAATCTTCTCCATGACTTCGCATACTATACATGTCAGTGACACTGGTCTGTCGTTTAGTGCTTCATGTTTGTCTCCTTTTTTAAAGATTGGGACTACATTTGCTGTCTTCCATGCCTCAGGCAATCTCCCTGTTTCGATTGATGTATTGAATATTGTTAGGGGTACACATAGCACCTCTGCTCCCTCTCTCAGGACCCATGGAGAGATGTTATCTGGCCCCATTGCCTTTGAGGCATCTAGCTCACTCAGAAGCCTCTTCGCTTCTTCCTCGGTTGTGTGTACTGTGTCCAGCACCTGGTGGTGTGCCCCACCTCTCCGTCTTTCTGGAGCCCCTTCTGCCTCCTCTGTGAACACTTCTTTGAACCTCTTGTTGAGTTCCTCACATACTTCACGGTCATTTCATGTTGTCTCTCCTCCTTCCTTTCTTAGCCTGATTACCTGGTCCTTGACTGTTGTTTTCCTCCTGATGTGGTTGTATAACAGCTTCGGGTCAGATTTGGCTTTCGCTGCTATGTCGTTTTCATATTGTCGTTGGGCCTCCCTTCTTATCTGTGCATATTCGTTTCTGGCTCTACGAATGCTCTCCATATTCTCCTGGGTCCTTTGCCTTCTATATTTCTTCCATTCCCTAGCACACTTGGTTTTTGCCTCCTTGCATCTTTGGGTGAACCATGGGCTCATCCTGGCTTTTTCATTATTCCTGTTTCCCTTGGGAACAAACCTCTCCTCAGCCTCCTTGCACATTGTTGCTACATATTCCATCATCTCATTAACTGGCTTCCCTGCCAGTTCTCTGTCCCACTGAACCTCGTTCAGGAAGTTCCTCATTTCCGTGTAGTCCCCTTTCCTGTAGTTTGGCTTCATTTGTCCTGGCCTTCCTGCTTCCCCCTCCACTTGTAGCTCTACTGTGTATTCGAAGCTCAAAACCACATGATCGCTGGCCCCAAGGGGTCTTTCATATGTGATGTCCTCAATATCTGCACTACTCAAAGTGAATACTAAGTCCAGTCTTGCTGGTTCATCCTCTCCTCTCTCTCTCTTGTAGTGTCCCTTACGTGTTGGTACATGAAGTTTTCCAGTACCACCTCCATCATCTTAGCCCTCCATGTATCTTGGCCCCCATGTGACTCCAAGTTCTCCCAGTCGATCTCCTTGTGGTTAAAGTCACCCATAATCAGGAGCTTTGCCCTGCATGCGTGAGCTCCTCTGGCCACTGCAGCCAGCGTGTCAACCATCGCTCTATTGCTCTCGTCATACTCTTGTCCTGGCCTCCTGCTGTTCTGTGGTGGGTTCTGTGTGTACTCACCTAATTGTACTCGCCTAATTGTGGTTGCAGGGGTCGAGACTCAGCTCCTGGCCCCGTCTCTTCACTGATTGCTACTAGGTCCTCTCTCTGCTTCCTGAGCTTTATCATACCTCTTCTTAAAACTATGTATGGTTCCTGCCTCCACTACTTCACTTGCTTGGCTATTCCACTTGCTGACGACTCTATGACTGAAGAAATACTTCCTAACATCCCTGTGACTCGTCTGAGTCTTCAGCTTCCAGTTTTGACCCCTTGATTCTGTGTCCCCTCTCTGGAACATCCTATCTCTGTCCACCTTGTCTATTCCCCGCAGTATCTTGTATGTCGTCAGTCCGCAGTATCTTGTATGTCATCAGTCCGATTTCCCTCAACCTTTCCTCATACGACATCCCCCTGAGCTCTGGGACTAGCCTTGTTGCAAACCTTTGTACTTTCTCTAACTTCTTGACGTGCTTGACCAGGTGTGGATTCCAGACTGGTGCTGCATACTCCAGTATGGGCCTAACATACACAGTGTACAGTGTCTTGAACGATTCCTTATTAAGGTATCGGAACGCTATTCTTAGGTTTGCCACGCGCCCGTATGCTGCAGCAGTTATTTAGTTGATGTGTGCCTCCGGTGACGTGCTCGGTGTTATGGTCACCCCGAGGTCTTTCTCCCTGAGTGAGGTCTGTAGTCTTTGTCCACCTAGCCTATACTCTGCGGTCTTCTTTGCCCCTCCCCAATCTTCATGACTTTGCATTTGGCAGGGTTGAATTCGAGAAGCCAGTTTCTGGACCACATGTCCAGCCTTTCCAGGTTTCTTTGCAGTCCTGCCTCATCCTCATCCTATTTAATTCTTCTCATCAACTTCACATCATCTGCGAATAGGGACACTTCAGAGTCTATTCCTTCCATCATGTCGTTCGCATATATCAAAAATAGCACTGGCCCTAGAACTGACCCCTGTGGGACCCCGCTCGTCACATGCACCCACTGTGATACCTCTTCACGTACCATGACTCGTTGCTGCCTCCCTGTCAGGTATTCCCTTATCGATTGCAGTGCCCTCCCTGTTACATGAGCCTGATCCTCCAGCTTCTGCACTAATCTCTTGTGGGGAACTGTGTCAAAGGCCTTCCTGCAGTCTAGGAAAACGCAATCAACCCACCCCTCTCTCTTGTGTCTTACTTCTGTTACCTTGTCATAAAACTCCAGGAGGTTTGTGATACAAGATTTGCCTTCCATGAACCCATGCTGGTTTTCAGTTATAATCTTATTTCGTTCCAGGTGTTCGACCACTCTCCTCCTGATAATCTTCTCCATGACTTTGCACACAATACATGTCAGAGACACAGGTCTGTAGTTTAGCGCCTCGTTTCTGTTTCCTTTCTTAAATATGGGGACTACATTTGCTGTCTTCCATTTCTCAGGTAGTTGTGTGTGTGTGTGTGTGTGTGTGTGTGTGTGTGTGTGTGTGTGTGTGTGTGTGTGCACTCACCTATATGTATGTGGTTGCATAGGTTGAGTCTCAGCTCCAGGACCCACTATTACCACTGTTCCTTGGCTTTGATACCCTCTATCGTACCTCTTCCTATAACTATCGTACCTCTTCATAAGGCAATCGTATCTCTTCATACAGCTGTCGTACCTCTTCATAAAACTATCGTACCCCCATGTCTACCACTTTGCTCTCTATTTTGTTCCACCTCCTGGGCACTCTACGGCAGAAGAAATATTTCCCAAAATCCCTGTGACTTGGTGTGTTTTTATCTTCCAACTATTACCCCGTTTTTCTGTTTCCTGTCTCACGATCAGCCTATCCGTGTTCTCCCAATCTCTTCTCATTATTTTTCATGTTATCATCCTATCACTCCTGGAAATAGACACTGGTAGCAGAAAATTCTTTTAATACAATGTTTCACTCAAGGCTGGGCTTTATCAATTGTGCAGGTCACTTATGAGGTCTCGAAAATACGAGGTGAAGTACAGGCAAGGTCAAGGTCAAAGTGAGGTGAGATCTGGCACTGGTGACGTGATTATATGAATCACTGACAATGTGTACAATAGGTCTAGTCAACATGCGTTCTTCTGTTATGCCTAAAGGTATTGGTGAAGTGGATCATTGCTGCTTTCAAACCTGTCGTACTACTGCTGTGCTCTTCCCTAGGCTATGATGTGAGAACATAGTCTGAAATTGACTACTTGTGCGTTATTGATTTTATCCCTCCAGTAGGTATTATGTTCCCAAGGGCTTGTCTGAAGGTTTCAGCCGGGTTTCCCATCCACTAAATGGTATGTTATTCACCCTGCTGTTCTCGGTTTAGGGCTTCTGGCGATCTCTGATAGTTTTGATAGTTTTGGTGGTAATTCACATTGGACTTGCAGAGAATCAAGGCGATGGTGATTGTAGTCTCTAAAGTGAGGACAACCAGTTGTCTGTTCATGTCGGAATTCTCTAGGTACAGTGTGAATGAGAAATACTTTCTATTTGCAGGAGTGAACAATGTGTGTTAGGAGTTTTGAGTTAGTAAATACCTGCTAAATGTATTTTTGATATGAAAAAAATGCTCATCGTTTCAATTGTGTTTGGAGAAAGAAACTTACAACTCCATACTTTGTTTTGAGGTAATAGTGAGAGAAGTAGTGTACTAGGATATTCTTACTGGTCAGTTATTTGGAAATTTTATTCTTCTCAGTGACTCATTTGTATACTCTATCCTTTATGAGTAAAGCATGTGGTATAATTCATCTAACCAAACTATGGTTAAATAAACTTGTAAAGTTAACAAAGATACACTTAGTTTTGTCGCTGTCTGCCTAACGCAGCCTCTCCCAGTAAACACCTTCGATGGGAGACACAGCTCTACTACCACGCTGGGTTGTAATAAAGATTAATGGTAAGTATAATTACCCCTAGGGGATGTGTCAGTATATCTCAGAAACTGATTGCTGACTGGAATCTATACTCACGTGTGTTGGGCTAAAAAGCCCACCCATAACCGGGTTTATGGTAAGTTACTAGATCGTATCTTGGTTCTCAACTGTGCAGTCAATTGAACTACAATATGTCATAGTACACTTGCCTGGGTATATGTATCGGACTCTTATTAATAACCTGGGTATCGGTGTCTTGATTGAAGCAGACGTGTTCTTTGAAGAATGTTGCACTCTTACTCTCCGTCAGAATCGCAACACTTGTTGTTACACACTGTTAATCAAGTATTGTTTATCATTCACAATCTTATGATTAAAGAAGCTGATCACACTTCTCTGTGTTTTGCTGTGTCCTTTGAGATACTTTTATTCACAAAAACGCACAAATCAGAGTTTTTTGTTCGTTATCCCGGCGTTAATGTTTCCTTTGGCAGGGTTAACAGTAATATGAGCTATAACACCCCTCGCCGCACTTCACTTGCC
Organism: Cherax quadricarinatus; assembly: GCF_026875155.1. Taxonomy (NCBI): domain Eukaryota; kingdom Metazoa; phylum Arthropoda; class Malacostraca; order Decapoda; family Parastacidae; genus Cherax; species Cherax quadricarinatus. The sequence continues at coordinate 1,407,670 of NC_069445.1, read as the reverse complement.
CACAGATACAAAGGAAAAGCTGACGTAGCATATTTTCCCTGCTTGCCAAACTTCCCCCAGGAAGCAAAGTAGAATGCTTGATTTCTTGATGTGTCTCAATCACTTAGAGTTCATTATGTCCCACTTGTCAATAAAGTGAGGTAGAAGTTTCCCTGTAGCTTTTCTGTTGTGGTACAGAGATTAATCACTCTCGTTATAACTCACATTGGTTGCAACCCTTTTCTCTTGCAAGCAGTCACATGACCTATGACTGGTACATGCTGGTTAAACATCTGCTTGGAATTACTTGATGTGGAAGTAAACAAGATGCTTGCCCCTTCTGAGAGGGCACTGCCCCTCAGGGCTGATACCCCCCACCTGGAGAAAATATCTCCACAAAGCATCCAGTGAGGGTAAGGAACTGTATGTAGGACTCAACCATGTCAAAGGAATCTCTCAACTGCGTGATAATGAGATACCTAGGAACAGTGGCCCAGTTCTTGTACACATAGCTAAGCCAAATATGCCGTGGGATATTTTTAAAATATTTATTCTCATGGTGCTCTAAATAGATGTTTGCTAGAACTGCACTGACGTCACCCCATAGCCATTCTAAATCATTATTTGTAAATATTATTGGCGAAGTTGAAGAGTTTGATGAAATCCTGTATAGGAAAAGGCAAGATGAGTTCTGCAGTGACTAAACTGTGAAGAAAATTGACTTAATGATCGATGGGGACCTGGGTGAATATAGAGATGACATTATGTCCCGGCACCTTGCTAAGGACAGCAGAAAATGAACGGCTAACAAGAACAACTGACAGAAAAAATAAACATGACCGCATTCCATGTATTCTTTCTAACAGAATATCTTGGAAGAATGCAGACCTATCTTCCATTATTTCCAACCTACATAGTCACCCATAAGGCAAGTACAGGTGTGGCAGGAAGGTGCACGTTAGTAGGTTTTTAGAACGATTTCCATGTTTGGTCTCCGAGAGAGATCTGGGTTCCGGAGAGTATCTGCTGTCAGGGAGCAGACATATCCGGAGAGTATCTGCTGTCAGGGAGCAGACATATCCGGAGAGTATCTGCTGTCAGGGAGCAGACATATCCGGAGAGTATCTGCTGTCAGGGAGCAGACATATCCGGAGAGTATCTGCTGTCAGGGAGCAGACATAGTATACAGTTGACTCCCAGGAGATTACATCTTTCTTATACTGTATATATATATATATATATATATATATATATATATATATATATATATATATATAATATATATATATATATATATATATATATATATATATATATTAATATATATATATAGTTTTATATATATATATATATATAGTATTATATATATATATTATATATATATATATATATATATATATATATATATATATATATATATATATATATATATATGAGTTGGTATAAACCTTGGTAATAAATACCGACAAGTTGGTTTAGAAAGACACGTAAGCAAACACTATAACATATTTATTAGAAAACGTTTCGGTCCTGGGACCTTGATCACTTCTAACATACAGAGGTAGAAAGACATTATATATATAGGCGGAGAGTGAGATGTGACGCACGTGACCTGAGGAATGTCATAAGAACATAAGAATGGAGGAACACTGTAGAAGGCCTACTGGCCCATGCGAGGCAGGTCCTTATCAAAACAACCTCTGCCTATGATGAGGACGGGTAGACGATGAAATTATGTGACTCCTGTGTTGTTGGGTTGGTGCTGCTTAAGTATCATGTATGCCAATGTTTTTGAAATTTTGTAGTTTCCAGTGTTGCGGTCTATAGTGTCGGTGACGGCGATTAGTGAGGCTTCTAGGCACCGTCGGCGTCTGAGGTCTGATTCGGTGAGAACGAGTTGTGCCTCGTTCCAGTTCATCAAATGCCCCGTGGAGTCTCTGTGGAGGACACAGGCGTACCTTACATCGTCTCTGTTAGAGGCATTTCGATGCTCATTCAGGCGGACTGCAAGATCTCTGCCTGTCTCGCCTACATATTTCTTGGGACAGAACCCACAGGGGATAGTGTAGACGCCTGCTGTAGTAGTTAGAGGTGTGGGGCTGCGTTTCGTAGTGAGATCTTTTATAGAGGATGTGTTTATGGTGGAAACGTTGATGTTACTCATAACAAGTGCCCGGCGAGTATTCGTGGCAACATCGCCATATGGGATTACTATGAACTGTTTGGGGGGCTGTTCCAGGGGGCGGTTTTTTTGAGGATAGTTTTGTCCCTTGAGTCTCCCAATCCGGAGGGAAGAAAGAGGGAACTGAAGACTGTAAAAGGTTTGGGGTTATGTAAGTGCTTTTCTTCTTCTAGAAAACGGGCTGGAGATCGAAAAAGGCTCTCAAAAGGGAACCCAAATGGGGGGACTCCTCTTTTGGGCGGTGTTTTTTGGTGTGAAAAAAAGTGTATAAGATGCCTTGTTGGGTGGGTTTTTTCTATACACTTTGAAGAAAAATTTGTCACTTTTTTCAGAATCCCCCACGACTAGGGTGCTTTTCGCACCCCCCTGGGTTTGGGGACTGATTCCCTCATTTTCGTACATGTTTTATTCTTAAAGGGTTATGTCCTAGAATTTTTTAATTTGATAAACCCACTGGATGGCGAAACTTTCTAAATAAAGATACCCAAGAGTTGCAAAATGTTTTTTTAATCCCAGACGTTTTTTTTGAAAAGGGACCTGCCTCGCATGGGCCAGTGGGCCTTTTTACAGTTTTCCCCCCTTTCTTTTTGTTTTTTTAAAGGGACATTTCCCAGGTCACGTGCGTCACATCTCACTCCCCGCCTATTTTAAAAAAATTCTTTTTTTACCTCGAAATTTTTTGTAAAAACCTTCGCCCAGTGAGAAGCGATCAAGCGACTTACTCGAGGGGTTTGACGTTTTCCCTTACCTAACACATCGACGATTCGCCTCCTCAAAATTAAATCCCGGTTGAGGGGGGGCCCTTTGAGTAGTGCTTGCGGGAACCTTCGTTTTCCCTTTCTCCACCATCAGGATTGGTGGTCGGGGGTTTTGCCGACCGAAGGGCAGGCCCCCTTGCTGCTAAATTTTCTCTTCCCCGGGTTTGACGGGCACGCCATACAGCCAGTCTCGCCACCCTCAGGAAATACAGTGCTCCATCAAGCTACAGTTCACCTCCTCATGTCCTGCGCCGGGCAAGTACGTTGTCATTACACGTACTTGCCAGCGAGAAATCTCATTTTTTGGGGGCCGATTGTCCCCTCCAATTCTTTTTTTTCTTTTCGTAATTAGACATGCCTTCGTTGCCCTTCCCAACCTCCCACCCCCCCCTCTCCCCCCCAAACTCCCACCCCTGCCTCTGTTTCTACTAAATCCAATTCCTTCTCCCCCCCCCCCCCCCCCAAACCTAAATTCTCTAATCCTGATCCCAACTATCTGTGGGAAAATTTATTATATCAGATCACTGGTGCACCTCAATTTTAAAGTCTTAAAAATCAACTCGGGTTTCAAACCCCTTTCCTTGAAAACATTCTAGGGAAGCGTACACCTCAAGGGGATACCAGACAAAACTTCTCAAGGGCAGGCTTCACCTTTTTTGGGACCCCAAAAACCCGTCCCAAAAAAGCACAGCTTTTGTTTAAACACTAAAATACTTTTCTCCTGACAGCCTATGACACGGGACAAAGAAGACTTAAAAAAAAAGAAAATCAGTCTAAAACAAAGTCTTTTTGGAGGGAATTTACAGACCAAAAACTTACCTTTCCCCCAAAATTACGCTTTTTCTACTTCTGCTAAACGCCTCTACACTCTTCAGTGAAGGAATTTTTCCCAAAGACCATCCCCCATTCCCCCAAAAACGCCTCTTCACCCCGAACTTCCCCAACCCAATGTTTAAAGGCTAAAAAATTCGGCCACGACAAAAACAAAAAGCACATCTAAAAACAATCGGGTCCCAGATGTTTCAGAAAAGGGGGCCCACTTCGGGGAATTTATTTTCAACTTCCCCCCTTAAATGTTCTAACTGCGGGGGGGTTCACACACTGCATTTGGGAAAATTTCCCTTGCCCTTCTAAAAGAAACCATTTCCCCCCTCCCTCAGAGAAAAACCCAACCCCCCCTCCCCCCAAACCCCCTTTCCCCGGGCCCTCCCCCTTTTTCCCTTACCTCCCTCCCCTTCCAACCTCCCCCCCCTTACCCCCAATCCTGGCCCCACCCAATTTTGGCCCTCCTTTTTCTACTCTACAAAATTTCAAACACCAACAACAGACTACAAGCACTTCCCCTTTCCCTACCCCCCACTAAAATAAAAAAACTAACTGTCAACTTGCCACTGCGCCCCCTGCGATTGGGGAATTCAAAAAGCTTACCCAACAGACTACTCAAAATGTCCCTTTAAACCTTTAAACTTTTCTGGGTAACAATTTTTTTCCCTCTTTAAATTTTCCCTCCTTCCTGCTTCTCTTTTCCCGGTCCTACAAAACCCCTTTTCCCCTCCTTCCTCCTCCCACCCCCCCACTTCCTCTCCCACCAGCTCTCCTCCTCCACTACCCCTCTTTAACTTTACACCCCCCACCAACCCCCTTCTGCTACGACCACCCCTCCCCCATTTCCCTTTCCCACTTCAACCCCTTTCCCAAAACTTCCCCTTCCTCACAGCTTACCAAAACTTCCAAATTCCTCTGCTCCACCTTTGCCCACTCCCCCACAACCCAAACCTATCCAGGTCCCAATCCACCTCCTCCAGACAAAATCCCCTTTAAAAAAAAACCCACCCCAACTTCTAAACGGACAGACCAAAGAACATAAAAACGATCCCTCTCTTCCTCCCCCTCCAGGAAAGGGTCCGTAGCACCTACAAACAACACCACGATGGGACCACTATACGGGCTTTAAACCCCAAAATCCTCCCCCCCCACCCTTAACTTTGCTAAAACGAAAAACCCTTAAACACGTTTAAGGCGATTCATTCAACGTACCGTTTTTTTCTTTACAAATTTTAACCCCCTACTGGCCGAGCCCTTGAAAACAGAAAAGGCCAGATTTTTGTTTTTTGCTAAACAGTTTCCCCCGCCCCAAAGCCCCCCAAAATATCCGCCATTTTGGTTTAACTGGGACTACATCCCCCTTTTGAAACCCCACGAAAGGGGTTTTCCATCCTTTTCAAAACCCAAAATAAAACATGAATTTCCCCCCAATCCCTTTAATTCACCAACACTGTCTTGCGGTTTAGAATAAACACCCACCTTGGCCCCCTTTATTTTTTCCCCCCCTATGGGTCGCCCAAACACTCCTCAAAATACACGCCCCCTCCTTAGTCTTCAACACCAACACCCCCAATTAAACCCACTAGTGACATGAATCCCCAAACACACTTTCCTTTCCCTCACACCAGTAACAACCAAATTTGGGCACCAATTACCAAATTTACAAACCATAAAACCAATTCATCTTGGTCCAGACTTCAATTTCCTTTTTCAACCACACGGGGCCCCAAAAAAAAACCAACATCATTCTGGGGAAACCGAGCCAGCTCTCTATTTCAACATTACATTCCTCCCTGGCCCCTTTTACAAAGGGTCTAACACATCCCAGTCATCTTAAACATCTCCTCCCCAAACCCCATCCTCATTCCCAAACCCACCTTCATTCCCTTTCAAAACCGCTGATGGGATGCTTTTTAAAAAACACATAGACAATATTAACCTCCCATGACTACAAAAACAAACCCATTCTGACATCGATACTCAAATTGATCTCATCCAGGCACCATTCCCAAGCACCAAATCGCAAACCAAAAAAAACTCACACCACTCCCTTATTCCTTCAAACCGTTTACTCAGAACAAAAGACTAACTATCTGCTTTAAAAACCGTTCCTCTACAACCACAAGATTTAATCAAGTCCATTGATTCCCCTTACCTTAGGGAAAAAACATTTTACACAGCCCAGACCCCGACCACAAAAAATCACTTTCCCCGAATTTAAAACAACAAGCGGACAGCACGTGTTAAAAAACACTAAAAAACTTCTGGAACTTTTTCAAAAAATCAGAGGGGCTACTCCCACCCCAAAAAATTCAAACACATCACCCACCAAAAACCCACACATCTCAAACCCCCAGTCGGGTAAACCCAAAATCCCCTTTAAAACCCCTTTTGGGGGAAAAATTTTTCCCCGCTCACCCCCCTCACCCCCAACGTTTTTCAACACATTCAGAACATAGAACACTGGAAAACGGGACACCACACAAAACAAAAACCAGACAGCCACCTAAAATCTAGGGCCCTTTCCCCCTCCCCAAAAACTCGACACTCCCCTTTTACCAAAAACAGACATTAAAACCTCCCCAGACACCTTCCTCCCAAAGGTTTCCCGGGGGCCCCTGGCCTAAACCATATTATCCTGAAACACCCTTTCCCGACTAAACATTAAATGCCCTACACAAACCTTTTCCCCCCCAATGCCCCCCTTGCCTTTAGAAAACTTCCCTTCCCCCCTTCAAAGCTGCCCACTGCTAACCTCCTTTCCCAAACCCCCAAAAAAGGGCCACTCTGACCCAAAAAACTATGCCCTATTTAGCCTCCCCCGAAAAATTTAGGGAAAACTCTTTGAAAAAAACCCTTAATCATCGCTTTTTGCAGTACCCGGGCTTTAAATTTTCCCACTTTTAGAAGGCCAGTTTTTTGGTTCAGAACACACAGATCCACACAGGGTGCCCTTAACTTTATTCCAATACATTTCCCCAAAAAACAAAAAAACAAAAACAGGACAGCCCCTGGTTGCAAAAAAAAAGTTGAAAAGCCCTTTTTACCCCCTGTGTGCACGAGGGGCCCAAGTACAAAACTCGCACAAAATTCAACCTGCCCCTTTTAAAACTCGTAAACTCCTCCCAACTTCCTAGACGGGCCCTACCATGAGAATCAAATTCCCAAGGCTGTTACTCTGCTACTTCACCTAAATTTCGGAAATTTCCCCCGGGATCCCGTCCCCTTTTCCCCCACCCTCTTAAATTTTTTACACTAAAAGACATTCCAACACCCATATACCAAAAACTTCCCTCCCCAAAACCCATCAGAACATTACACAACTTATCACTCATGCCAATATAGATACACCTTTACACACAAAACACAAAAGAGGTTTTACGGATAGCCATCTTGGGGAAAAAAAATGGGGGGATCAAAACCAATGCGCAAACCCGCAATTTCGTTTTTTTTAACTACAGGGAAAAGTGACCTCCCTTACCTGTTTGAACTCAGAACAGCTGACACCCCACTTACTTTCCCTTCACACAAACTGTCCTGTCCTTGGCGTTTAACTTGCCAAACCCTTTTTCGTTTACACCCGGGCACATTTTACTCAAGGCCCTGCAAAAGCTAGTAAGGGCCCCTTTCGGGCCTCTACAACTAAAAACATCCCTCTCAACGCACCAAACTACACCTCTACAAATCCCTAATACGTCCTCTGATAACTTACTCTCCTCTAGCCCTATCTCTTGCAGCAAAAACAAACTTACTTAAACTGCAGCGTGTCCAGAACAAGGCGCTGCGCTGGGTGCTTGATGTCAGATGGGAGGACTCGCCACAAGCGATCTCTCATGCCCAGTTAGACGTCCCTGGGGCTGAATCTGTACTGGAAGAGGCTCAGTGACAGACAGATAGACAAACTTGAGACACGACATGACTACTGGACCTCTCTCCTTGACGAAGACATTCGCAGACCCACAAACCAACACAACCTTTTCTACTCCTTGCATGATCCTGCTCCTAACCCTACTTACAAATAACCTTGGATCCGCTGACAGGTACCTTCTAAGACAGGTACCATTCTCTGACCCACGTTCGCCTTAGCTTTTTTGGGTTAAGACATGACTCAGTTCTGCACTCCTCTCTAGCTCTAAAGGTCGCAAGTCCCTTACTCCCAGCTCACCCCACCGGAGTCCCAACAGAAGAACCGGAATTTCTCTTTTCAATATCTGTCCCACGATCGCCTTTGCTGCTGGGTTAAGCCCTGGCTCTATTTCTACGACTAAGAACACTCCTCTCCAGCACTATTCTTAGTCTGTCCCGTCTTCCCCGCTCATCCCATTTGGGATCTTACCTGAACTTTCGTTCGTTCGTTCTGTATGTTAGAAGTGATCAAGGTCCCAGGACCGAAACGTTTTCTAATAAATATGTTATAGTGTTTACTTACGTGTCTTTCTAAACCATATACTGAGTTACCTGGGTTAGACTGACATCATGACCTATAATAAAGGGAGTAAGAGATGTGATCCTTTTTTTCAGCTGGATCCTCAAGCAAGGATTCTGCTAAGATCTCCGTCCTGCTCTTAGCAGTGTCAGTAATTTCTTTCTATCAGAATGCTGACTCTTCCTCATTATTCGTTGAGTTTGTGCAGATAACTTATGGTTGGCAGGTATTTCAAAGCGTCTTGTAACTCTCCATCATGTGTGCAACTTAAGGTTACTTAATGTTTACCTAGAGTTTACCTGGAGAAGGTTTCGGAAGTCAACGCCCCCGCCGCTCGGTCTGAGACCAGGCCTCACGGTGGATCAGGATCTGATCAACTAGGCTGTTACTGCTGGCCGCACGCAAACTGAAATACGAACCACAGTCCGGTTGGTCATGTGCTTAGTATTTAAGGTTTTTAGGATATAATCCACAGGAGCTGTGAGTGAAAAGTTTAACAGATAGGAGTAGCGATCGGATATATGGTGACGATAGTTTGATTGTCAGTCTGCTTGTTAAGGTGGTGTTAGTGTCTAGCTCCCGCTATCCCCCCCAGCTCCCGCTATCCCCCCCCCAGCTCCCGCTATCCCCCCCCCCAGCTCCCGCTATCCCCCCCCCCCCCAGCTCCCGCTATCCCCCCCCCCACCTTCCTCCACACTGAAAGATGACGTGTGGGACTCCGACCAAATAATCACTTGACTCGCAGCTGCCAACACATCTGTAAGTAAAATGCCTCTGCTCCTGTTTTATTTGATATATTAGTTAAAAACTTCAGTTTTATCTAATCTTGAGACTTAGTTCATCCTGCCTTGACTTTCATGTTTAACAATCTTGCCTTTAAATCCTCACCATTCTTTTAAATACCTTACACTTGTCATGGAGAGTGATTTAGCGAGTAGTGGTTAACTTTTGTCTCTTTCTAGCTTGGACTGCCAGCTAGGGTCATCTGGCAACTACATTATTATTATTATAATAAAAAAGAAGCGCTAAGCCACAAGGGCTATACAGCTCTGGCGACTACAGAGACAGTTTGAAGGAGAGGAACCTAACCAGGTTAAGAGACGTCACCCACGATCTACGCACCATATTGTAGCTACACCCAGGCAGTGACATTGTAGCTACACCCAGGCAGCTACACCCAGGCAGCTACACCCAGGCAGCTACACCCAGGCAGCTACACCCAGGCAGTGACCTCTCATCTCTGCAGTAGTGAAACATCTGCGCTCCTGTCATCTTGACGGATCATTCAAGGCTAGACACGAAAATAAATGGTATAAAATACCGACACAATAGAAACATAAACACATATGCAGTTTAATGTGATCCTTTATTGACAACGTTTCGCCCACACAGTGGGCTTTTTCAAGTCACAAACAGATCTACCTGGGGTGGAAGGTACGTGACTATAAATACGTACCTTCCACCCCAGGTAGATCTGTTTGTGACTTGAAAAAGCCCACTGTGTGGGCGAAACGTTGTCAATAAAGGATCACATTAAACTGCATATGTGTTTGTTTCCAAGGCTAGACATCCTCTGACTGAACACTCGTTGGGTCGTCATTCAACAGCTGTGACCCCCCCCAGCTGTGACCCCCCAGCTGTGACCCCCCCCCACATCATCAACAACGGCTACTGTTTCTACAATGTGTCAACAACATCGACATGATCTACCATTACACCTGTACAAATTAGCCTTCAATTCAATTATCATTTTTTTTCTGTTTCATTTTTCTTTTAAATAGGATAAAAGCTCCTGTTTACGTGTTTTACATTTTCAATTCTTACAGTAGTGTTTATATTTGTATGTTATTGTTATTTTTCCTATTATTTCTTTTCCTAAGGAGTAGCTAACCTTGGTAATACTAACGTAAGATCTTACAGGGCTGAGTAAGCCTTCAGAGATGCGTTCATTGAGAATGTTACGCCACTTGAGGAATATATCATTGACTCGCTGATACTCGACTTTAGCGTTAACTCTGCGCTCGACTGTTCTGGATAGTTGAGCTCTAGCTCTTCAGTATCCCTGATAGATCCCTAAACATTTCTAAATATTTCGAATTCATACCTGTCTCACTGCAAGGGATATCAGTAGCATTTATAATGGCAGACCTGCAAGTACGTCGTAATATTACCACCTGCAAACAGGTCGTAATATTACCACTTGCAAGCAAGTCGTAATATTACCACCTGCAAACAGGTCGTAATATTACCACCTGCAAACAGGTCGTAATATTACCACCTGCAAACAGGTCGTAATATTACCACCTGCAAACAGGTCGTAATATTACCACTTGCAAGCAAGTCGTAATATTACCACCTGCAAACAGGTCGTAATATTACCACCTGCAAACAGGTCGTAATATTACCACCTGCAAACAGGTCGTAATATTACCACCTGCAAACAGGTCGTAATATTACCACCTGCAAACAGGTCGTAATATTACCACCTGCAAACAGGTCGTAATATTACCACCTGCAAACAGGTCGTAATATTACCACCTACAAGCAGGTCGTAATATGGATGTCAACATCTGCCTTCTGGAAAGTTTTACATCAACTGTGAATCTGAATCTCTTATAATTACAATAATATGCTCAGGGAGGAGAAATATCTGGTATGAAAGTTACTTAATATTTGTTTATTGTCTATAGGAAATAAGCACCTTAGTAGTTTATCATTGTTTATCATATCTCTGGTAATATATTAAGTGAGATTATAAACATTTGATGACATCAATGATCTTTAACGTTTCTTACACTGTTTAGGAACATATATTGTGCACTTATATTGTAGAATTAAGTAATACATTAGCCAAACATCAACGGCAACCTAAATCAATGCAAGATATATATGTCACTGTAAAACAGTTGGCAACACCATGACATGAGCGCAAATATGGGACACCAGTACCGACCATACAAGTCTCAGTACCACAACAAAGTACCAAATGCAATACTAGGCAAGCAACAGGGTACAGATAACGAACGTCCTGTAATAACCACAAGATAGCATAACATCCACGGTAAACCCAGGAGAAGACAACACCAGTACACACTGACTCGCCACCAGGGATGCGTAAGGACTAACAAAACCAAGAAAAAATAGTCAGACGTGTAGTAACAGCCGGAAGACGACAGCATCACATCCACCCAGGAACAGATTCAACCTCCGGCTTCCCTGGAAGCATGGAAGGCACGGCTGACGCAACTCAAGGTCCCAGAAGCTTCAGAAAGGCTGGTATGTTTAATGATATACGTGCATTTCACTCTTACACAAAAGCCTTCCAGTGGTGAACATGTACTCATGACTCACTGACGCGCTGGCCTGGAGTTTTACGACTCACTCGCCATGAGCTCAACCCCGCCCTTAGTATGGTTTGTGAGCATGTTATGATGCAGTCATCACACCCTCGCTAGTGTACAGCTGAGCGTGGGAAGCACCCAGACAACTACCTACAGCTTGTTGGGGCTTCCGTGTATACTCGCAAGCTGCACATTACCTAAAAAAACTGGAAGAGCTCAGTTAAAAACAATATAATAAATGAAACAGCAGCACCAGTAAAATATCACACAGTAAATAATAGCTTCAGTAACAACAGCAAACATTGCATTAATAGAGCGGGAACAGTAAGTGGTGCTTTCAGCAGCTCTAAAAAACGTCACACAATGCACAATTCTAGGTGACGCCTAGAACAGACTATAATTATTATAATCATGGGGAACGTTAAACCCGTGGGATCATACAGCACACGGGGGGGGGAGGGGATGGAAGATATTCAGGCTTAATTCAGGGAACTGGAGCAAGAGCCCCTCACCAGAGTCAGGGAACCTCCCTTGAGGGGCGCCTAGAACAGAAACTGCAAAATTAATACACACACAATAAAAGTAAATTACTTGAGGCTAAGTAGCACTGCCGCAGTGCTACTTAGCCTCAAGACAGCAGGTGGGGGGGAGGAGGAGGGGGGGATATCCAGGTGGCGGAGCAAGCCACAGCAGCAAGTGTTTGTTGTGGTGGCAACGCCACCCGTTGGCAGCTGAGGAAAACACCAGCACCCTTATGTGTAGAGGCAGAGGGACAAACGGCTTTTTCAACGAACTATAATGACATCACCAGGGAGAAGACATCTGACATCGAGTAGATCTTCACCTTGTTCCTCTCTGTAATGAAATTAACTTGCGACTTCACTGCAATCAGATGTGTTTTACAGATTTTGCAAAGGCGTTTTAACAAATGCAATGTAGAAGTGGAGACAGTTATTCTGGCTTAAGAGCCATTCGCTACCTGGAAGAGGTAGAGTGCGGTCGTGCTTTGCACCCCTCTACTGTTTACCCAGACGAGCTACTCGGAAAACAATATGACGCTAGGTGTGCGCCGGAGAGTGAATACTGTGGGCATTGAACTCATTAGTGGAGCTTTAACGCCTACATCAGTCGAGGTACTATTGCCCAAAATTGTAAGAGAAACATACGGCATCAGAGACGAGGATTTATATGGAGTGGCACTAAATGGTGTTTATAGAATCTTCGTGAAAGTGCTAACTGCTCAAGTGTACGAGGCATTGGTGGATCGTTATCAAGATGCCAGCATTAATGTAACACCGGCAGTGAGGGTAAGGTTGACGGATGTATCAAGACATTATTCGTGGGTCAAGCTCCGCAACGTGCCTTTTGAGGCTGATGAAGTAGATATCAGAAGTATTTTTGAAAGATATGGGACTGTACATCTAGCCCAACCTGGAAAATGGGTAAAAGGAGCGTATGCTGGATTTCCTGAGGGTACTTTCAATCTTAAGATGACACTGAAACATCCCATACCCTCGTATGTATATCTCGAGGAGTTTAAAACCCAGGTAATGGTGGCGTATGCTGGGCAGAGGCGTACATGCCGACTGTGTGGCGAATGTGACCATATGGCGGCAGATTGTGGCAAGCGGAATATGGCTCCTGGGCCGGCAAGAGGCGGAGCACCGGCGCATGAGACAACGATGCCTGAGAAAGAACGAAGGCAAGGAGGAGGGCATGGTCGCTTGAGGAGTGAAGAGGTGGCGGCTCCTCCTGTGGAATCTGAACGGGACGTGGTGATTCATGAATCACCCAGCCCATTGACAGTACAGTTGATAAATCAGACACATGTGCAACTTATGGGTATCTTTATATCTTTATTAAGGAAACGTTTCGCCACACAGTGGCTTCATCAGTCCATACTGTGAAGGCTTACTCAGCCCTGTAACAACTTCAGACAGTATTACCCAGGCTGGCTCCTCCTCAGGAAAATTAATGAATAGAAAAAGAAACAATAACAGACAAACATAAACACTTTATTATAAAGAAAATATAAAATATAATACGCTTAAATATGAAATATTAATCCTACATTAAAGAAAATGAAAAATGAAAAATATAAATAACTGAATTCAACGCTAATTTAAAACTTGGGTGTCTGGTGTTGTTGAAATTGTAGCCATTGCTGATGATAGGGGAGGGGGTCGCAGGCGTTGGTTACAACCCATCGGTTCGTTCTTCACAGTATAGCCGTGAGTATTATATCCCGATGACAGGAAAGCAGGTTCTTTACCACTGCAATGATGAGGGGTTACATCCTGCAATTTCATACAGGTGCACAGGCAATTAAATCCAAAAAGGGGAAGTCTCAGGACGTTAGTCCATCTCCATCAGTTCTGCTCGTTGATTGGCAGGTGACCCTCTCTGTCGTCCAAGAGTAGTGCTGGGGGCTGTGAGTCTAGTGATTACTGTTTGGACCGGAGCCCCACATGTCACCTTGGGGGGGGGAAGAAGGAGGGGAAGGGATAGTGGGAGCTAGACTGACCCTACCTTAACAAGCAGCCGGCAGTCAAACTATCACTTTCAGGTGGGGGAAAAAAGGCGGGAATAGCAGGAGCTTGACTTACCCTACCTTAACAAGTAGCCAGCAATGAAACTATTGTTACTATATACTCCCCCTCTACTCCTATTTATTGAACTTTTCCCTCACACTCCCCCATACCAAGACTTATAGTCAAGGAGTATAAGAAGAATAGGCGAGGAAAAAGTTCTAACATATGGAAGTCGCGTAAGGCAAGAAATTTTCTACTGACTGTCACGACTTAACCAGTCAGAGAAATAATTGGATGAACCATTGATATACACAATATGGAACTTAAAAGCCTGGAGTGCCAATGTCCATCTCAAGAGGCGACTGTTGGTTCCCTTAAAAGTTTCTAGGTATATCAAAGGTTTGTGGTCCATTTCTAAAATGAATTCTTTTCCCAGCAAATAAAATTTAAGTTTGGAGATTCCCCACACAAGGCCAAACATTCCTTTTCTATAGTGGAGTATCTCGTTTCTGTGGGAAGGAGTTTCCGGCTTAGGAAGCATACAGGGAAGGGAGTACCATCATGGTATTGTAGTAGCACTGCACCTAAGCCAGTATTGGAGGCATCAGTTCTTAAAATGTTTTATTAATATCTGGAATCTTAAGTACAGGGTCTTTGGAAAAGATACTTTTAATCTCATTAAACTTTTCCCAAGCTACGTCGGAAAGTTCAAGAGGTTCCTTCACAGACTTTTTAAGGAAGTCGGATAAGATGCCTGTAAGATCAGTAAGGTTCAGGATAAACTGTGCATAAAAAGTTACAGAACCAAGAAAGCTACGCATGAGCTTCTTGGTTTTGGGGAATTTAAATTCTAATAAAGCTTTGATCTTACTGGGGAGAGGCTGCAGAGAGTTATTAGAAAGTATCAGTCCAAGATATCTAATCTTGTTATACCCAAGGAAGCATTTCTTCGGCTTGGCAGTGAGGCCATGTGAGCGTAACCTACACAAAACTGATGTTAATGTTTGGATATGTTCGCCCCACGTGGATGTCATTACGTAAATGTTATCAAAATAAACTGAAGCATTTGGCATATTACCCAAGACCTTTCTCATCAGTCTCACGTAGGTAGCACAGGCAGTTACCAAACCAAAGGGCATAGTTCTATATTGCATCAGTCCTTGGTGTGTAGGAAAAGTGGTGTACTGCTTAGAAGAAGGATCTAACATTACTTGATGATATGCCTGCGCAATATCAATCTCTGAAAAGAAGGAAGTGTCATAAAATTTGTGTAGATCGCTATCTATTAAGGGTATAGGCTCAGCATCCCACCGAGTTATAGCATTAAGGCCTCTGAAGTCAATAGCAAAGTCTATGTGAATTATCCTCCTGCTTAACCATGACTACTGGTGAACAATATGAAGATACTGAAGGTTCAATGATCTTTAGTTTTAATAATTTGTCTACCTCTCGGTCAAATGCATCCCTAATGTGAACTGGAACTGGGTATAATTTTCGTTTGATAGGATTGTCCGTCACTAATTCAATCTTATGGACTACCGTGGAGGTAACACCTGGAATATCAGTAAAGACGTCTGAAAAGTTACTCACACATTGAAGTAGTTCATGTCTCTTATGGTCATCCAAAGATTCATTAATATTAATGTTGGTTGCGCCCGAGTGGTCAAGAGTCACCAAGTCATGTAGTTCTTCATCATAGTCTAAGTTAGAGGTGTCAATTACGCACACTTTACATTCTTCAGTTGTCATATCAAGATCGTGTGGAAAAACTAAGTCAAAGTTATTAAGGCAGTTAACCGAATTTCTTCGGTAATAATTCTTAAGGAGGTTGATATGATAAAGCTTAGGTTTCCCCTTGACTTCTATGAGGTAGTCAACTTTCCCACAAATTTTTAATACTTTATATGGACCTTTCCATGCTACTAATAATTTATTTGACTTGATAGGCAAAAGTACAAGAACTTCACCCCCTACTTTAAAACTTCTCCTCTGACTTTTGGAATCAAAATAGGTTTTGTACTGGTTCATTGACAAGCTTAGGTTTTTCGAAACTATGTCAGAGGTCTCCTCAAGTTTGGATCTAAGGTCAAGGAGAATCTGGAAAGAAGACTGAACCTCAGCACTCACCTCCTCATTAGTCCATAAGTCATGAAGGATGGACAATGGGCCTCTGGCCTGTCTACCATAGAGAAGTTCAAAAGGTGAAAACCCCAAAGAGTAACTGGGAACTTCCCTCATGGCAAACAAAGCACAGGGTAGGTAACGTTGCCACTCCTTAGGTTTAAGGGAGCAAAGTTTCCTTAAAATGGACTTGAGAATCGAATGCTGGCGCTCAATCCTCCCATTACAGCTGGGATGATAGGGTGTGGTGAAGAGAGGCTTCACTCCCAGAAGTTGGTATAGATGTTGCATTAAGTCAGATGTGAATTGTGTCCCACGGTCAGACAAAATTTCTCTAGGGATGCCCACTCTGGAGAAGATGGACAAAAGGGCTTCAGCCACCTCTGTAGTAGTTATGGTCTTTAAGGGTATGGTTTCAGGGAAACTCGAAGCATAATCAACTAATGTTAATATATATCTATGCCCCCTAGATGACAGTGGAGATAAAGGGCCAACGATGTCAATAGCTACTCTTTCAAAAGGTACCGTAAAGACTTGCATTTTGACCATAGGTACTCGCCTGGTACCTCGGGAGGATGACAGTTGGCAAACTTTACACGATCTACAATAGGTAGTGATATCTGAGGACATTTTTGGCCAAAAATAGGTTTCCCTAATTTTATTTAAGGTTTTACGATGCGAGAAATGTCCGGCCGCTGGCAGGTCATGAGCCATTTTAAGAACAGTCTCTCTGCATTGACTTGGAACAACTAAGATGGAATAGTCTGTCTCGTCTGAATTTAATTTGAATACCGACTTTTACAAGATACCTCTTATATATTAAAATTTATATGAAAAGTTTTTCCTTTGGATAACTTGATTTTGTTTAGCGGCATTATGGCAATTCTGAAGAGAAGGGCAATTACGTTGTAAATTGACAAAGGAGTCCTTCGATATATCTAAAGGCTTAAAGTCAGGGAAAATCAAAGGATGGATAGTAGGAGAAACCTGGGCTTTGGTCTGAGCCCTAGTCAAGACATTTATGGTATCGGAGGTGATATCTTCACTTTCATCTAACAAGTGAACCGGTGATCCTACTACCTCGCTTTCGAGAGTAGCATCACTGGTTTTTAATCCCACATGAATCTCACGAGACATTGTCTCATCTGAACTTTCGAGGGGCTTCTCTGACTCTACAGAAAGAGGATCTGAAACACCTATGTCCATCTTTGGTGATAAAAGGTCAACCTCAGAAGGAAGAATGGCACCTTTTACATTACCTATTAGTACGGAGCAAGAAGTGATGGGAGCTAGTACGGCTTCAGACCAACCTGTGAACCATTTAGACCTAATGTAACAACGGATGGTAGGAAAAGTGTCCGTACGGCCCAAGTAGTCTGAAAGTATAGCAGAGGAATGAGTTTCTTTAAGGTTAGGGAACAGCTTATCAGAAATGACTATACATGTGCATCCAGTGTCTCGTAAAATGGTAGATACATTAAGTCCATTAACTGTTCCTGAACAGAAGGGTGCTTGGTCATTACAGTCTTTAAAACATCTACCAACTTTTTGGACCTTCTTAGAAGGACAATCTGGACGTTTATGTCCCTTAACACCACACAAATGACAAACAGGAATAAAAGAAGTCATTTTACTTTCCACTAGAGGCTTTGATTTCTTAAGGTCTGATGAACCCTTGCCCTTAGGGTTCGATCCCTTTAGGTCTTTATAGGAATTGTGAGCCTCAGCATACAGGTCAGCAGCCTCAGCAACTTCCTCAGCTTTAATCAGGTTACGTTCTCTGATGAATGTTCGTATCTGATGGGGAAGAGCTGCCAGGAACTGGTCAGCAACCATGAAGTCTCTAAGAGATTCATAACTGCGATAAATTCCTGAACTCTCTATCCAAAAGTCGAACAAACGGAAGAGTGTTACCTGTAACTGCTGAAAGTTCTGGCCAGGCTGTAAGATGGCATACCTGAAATCTTTCCTGTAAGAATTTGTGGTTTTTTGATATGCTTTAAAGATTGCCTTCTTCAGTAGGTTATAATTACATATGATATCCTGCGACAAAGTTGCATAGATATTCAAAGCTGTACCAGAAAATAACATTCCTAACCTGGTAGCCCACGTGTCAGCAGGCCATTCACAGAGGGTAGCGGTATTTTCAAACCTGATAATGTATGAAGTTATGTCTTCCCCCTCTGTGAAGGGAGGTAAATTAGATGTTGGAATATGTGCACTGACTGCACGTTGTTCCATTACTCCTTCCTCTAATTGTTGTTGTGCAAAAGTCCACTTTTTATTCTCTAATTCAAGGCGAGATTTTTCAAGCTCGCGATCCTTTTCTCTCTCTATTAACTCATGTTCTCTAGCTTTTTCCTCAATTTCTCTATCCTTTGCTCTTTCCTCAAGTTCTCTTAATTTACTCTGTTCCTCACATATCTTAGCTTGTTCCTCACGTATTTTAGCTTGTTCCTCACGTTCCCTATCCTTTGCTCTTTCCTCAAGTTCTCTTAATTTAACTTGTTCTTCATGTACTCTAGCTCTCTCCTCATGATCAAGTCTATCACTCTCCTTTTTGTCTTCTCTCTCTCTTTCTAACTGTCTTTCTTGGATTTCTCTCTCATTTCTCTCTCTTTCCTTTTTCTCTTCTCTTTTGATTCTCACTCTCTCCTTTTCTTCTTCTCTTTCCCTTTCTAACTGTCTTTCTTCTCTCTCAATTCCCTCTCTTTCAAGTATTTCCTGGATCTTAGCACTAATGAAAGATTCTAAATTTTTCCGTTATTCCTAACTTACTTCCAGCGTTCATCCAAAACTGGTATTCATCCATACTTGCAAGAATAACTTAAACTATCAGGGGAAATGAAACGGGTATTAAAGAAAACGGAGGGTTCAATTCCTGCTCCACTCAAACTGTAAATAAACCAGAGGGCTCGATCCCTACTTCAATTAAACAATATGTATTAATTAAAATGAAGGGTTCTATGCCGGCTCCGAGCAAACAGTAAGTAGAATGGGGCCACTTGACCATCCAATCTTCTCACCAACAAATCAAGAATGCCCTATGACAGTTCCCTTGATATAATTGTCACTGGAAAATCTCGGGTCCCTAGAGTCTAATCCTCTAAAGTGTTTCAAGCTCACACAAAAATAGATGGCAGAATTAACTAGTATTCCTGCCTTGACTTGACTTACAATAAATTGAGACTAACAATCACCAAATCTTTTAAATACCTGTACTGTAGTCCTACCATAGAGAATGATTACTCATGGCTGGTGGTAACCATCTGTGGTATGCGGCGTTGAAGTTCCAGTGGTAGATTCGAGATGGAGTTGAATCTTGATTCAGTCGAGTTGATCCTGTGAAGGATTACTCAGCCCTGTAACAACTTCAGACAGTATTACCCAGGCTGGCTCCTCCTCAGGAAAATTAATGAATAGAAAAAGAAATAATAACAGACAAACATAAACACTTTATTATATAGAAAATATAAAATATAAAACACTTAAATATGAAATATTAATCCTACATTAAAGAAAATGAAAAATGAAAAATATAAATAACTGAATTCAACGCTAATTTAAAACTTGGGTGTCTGGTGTTGGTGACACTGTGTTGTTGAAATTGTAGCCGTTGCTGATGATAGGGGAGGGGGTCGCAGGTGTTGGTTACAACCCACCGGTTCGTTCTTCACAGTATAGCCGTGAGTATTATATCCCGATGACAGGAAAGCAGGTTCTTTACCACTGCAATGATGAGGGGTTACGTCCTGCAATTTCATACAGGTGTACAGGCAATTAAATCCGAAAAGGGGAAGTCTCAGGACGTTAGTCCATCTCCATCAGTTCTGCTCGTTGATTGGCAGGTGACCCTCACAGCTGGGAGCTGTGAGTCTAGTGATTACTGTTTGGACCGGAGCCCCACACGTCACCTTTCGGGGGGGGAAGAAGGAGGGGAAGGGATAGCGGGAGCTAGACTGACCCTACCTTAACAAGCAGCCGGCAGTCAAACTATCACTTTCAAGGTGGGGGAAAAAAGGTGGGAATAGTGGGAGCTTGACTTACCCTACCTTAACAAGTAGCCTGCAATGAAAAACTATTGTTACTAATCCCCCTTCACCCCTATTTATTGAACTTTTCCCTACAATAACGGAGAAACTTGAGAACAGGAGGAGAATGGGGGGTTTAAACACCCCTCAACTTAAGTCGATGTGGTCAGTCCATCAATTTTGAAAAAAAATACAGATACGAGCGGAAAAAGCATTTTAAACCGTGGCAGGAGAGGGGGCATTTTGTAGGTGGTGTCACATTTCCCCAATGGGGAAAGTGGGTCGTGCCCAAGGGTTGGAAGAAAGAATTCCCCAAGATTAAGATCCAGAAGTTGCAACTTTTTGGGATCCAAAGGGTTTTTTGGTTTTTTGGTCCCAAAAGGGTTTTAAAAAAAAGCCATTTCGTTGCTTTGTGCTGATTATAAACTGTTAGGAAAATTTTGGGAATGGGCTTAAATGTTTGTGGGGAGGTCGTGTTTGGGAGTCTGAGTTTGGTTGCAGGTAGGTAAAGGTCGAGGAAACGGATCAAAAAGGGGGTTTCCTTGAGGACAGGGAAAAGGGAAAGGGGGGGTTTTTGGGCCCTGGTTGGAAAGGGGCTTATGACAGGGGGAAAGAGGGCTTTGGGTTTTTCCCCTCAGCAGGGGGATGGTGAAGAAATGGGGGTGGGTGGTCGTTGTATCAAGCGGGAAAAGGGAAGGGGGCAAATCAATGGGTTTTGTGGGGGAGGGAGTAAAAAAAGGAGCAGGGTCTTCGGCGGGATTTTCCATTATCACAACTTTTTTTTGCATGTGTTTTAGGATCCTTTTTATGGATGGTGGAGGATCGTCTAAGGGCGGGGGGGGGGGAATTGGGGGAGAAGCCTTGCCTGGTTTGGGGGGCTTTGTTGTATACTATTCTGGTGAGTGGGAGCACGGTTAGGACCTTTTGGGGGAAGTTTTACACTTTTTTGGGGGAGTACTGGGATGTAGGTAAATCTGGGGAATCATTTTAAAGGGGGGTGGGAGAAAAGGGGAGAGAGATTTGTGGGAATGTGAGTCGTGCGCTCAGACTGGAGTCTGAAAATCTGTGGTGTATATTTGAGGTGACCTACGCTGCAAAAGGGAAAAAAAATTCAAATGGGGGTGGGAAAAGGGACAGGACTTTTTGGGGGGTGCTGGACCCCACCCTTTAACCCTTAGGCCGAGCAATTTTCTCAATGTTTTATATATAAAGTCTGATTTGTTTCGGCAGTGTTGCCGTTAACAGGAAGGCGATCACGAGTATTTTTTTAGAATGGTGTTTAAAAATGCTTGTGGGGTTTTAGGGTGCAATGTTTTCGAAGGGAGGTAGTGACTTGCGGTATGTAAGGGAGGGTTGGGTTTGCTGGACTTGAGAAAGCGCTGAAATGTGTGTTCATTAAGGGGAAGTGATGCATGCAGGTGGATGGGAAGGGGGGAAGCAGCTGATAAGGGACATGATACCTGGGAAATGGGATGGGGGAGCGGAAAACGAAGGAATGTGAAAAAGTGTTTTTTGGCCCTTGTGTTAGCCAGGAACCGGGAAAAAATAAAAGGTCGGAAATGTGGGAAATTGGTTTTAGGGAGTTGTGGCCCGGGTTTAAAAGGGGTTTTTCCCCTTAGCTGGGATGTAAAATGGCAAAGATTTAGTAATTAAGGAAGACCCCAGGGCGGTTTAGGTTATGAGTTTCCCATGGTATTTGCCGTCGGGAGCGATGCTCCCGGGTAGGAAGTCATCGGGGGGTGGGTGTAGCAGAGCAGGGGGGGAAAGGGCTGCATTTCGTTGTCATTTTTTGTAAGGGGTTTTGGAAGGGATAGGGGGGGGGGGGTGATAGGGGATGGGAAGGGTGGGGGTCATAGGTGTCGGTATTTCGAGCGTTTAGTCTTGATAGGGGGATGGTGAGGGTGGGCAAGGGGTTTAGCATACTAATCGGGGGCTACATATTATTTTGTGGGGTATGAGGGGGGGGAGGGGGGGAAGTGCTGAGGGGGATTTTGGCGGCGACTTTTTATCAAATTTGTGTCGCAATAAACATAGGGGAAAAGGGGGGAGGGGGTTTTTTTCTGAATTATAGAGGACTAAAAATTGGGAATTTTTTGGCGTTTTAAACGGTTTTAACTGCCGGGGTGAGTATGTTGGTAAAGGGGGGGGGGGAAAATCAGGGGTTTTCAAGGGCTGCCCCCTTTGGGGGGGTGAAGTGAGGGGTGGATGGGGGTTTGTGCGGGGGTACACGTGGGAAGGGATGTGATGGTTGAAAGATCTATTTTGCTTAGTTCCCTTTTTGGGGGAAGGTATAAATGCAGTTTAAATATATAACTTTTATTAATGTATAACAATAAAATTTATAACATGAATATTTTTTTTGGGTTGGAATTATCCCCTGTTTGACTGGTTTCAAGGAATTTTAACTTCTTGAGGTTTTCCTTCACATATCCTTGAAGATTGATTTTTTGCTTTTTTGAAGTGTTCCTGCCGTCAGTTTTCCTTAATTACTTTTATGTACTAAGTGTGTTTAGAACCTAAATTAATATTATTTATATTTATTTGTAGTGATTTTGGTTGGCTGTGCTGAAGGGCCCGTGAAAAATTGTTTTGTGGAAAAGTGTGTTTAAATTTTGGTGTGTTTTGTATGTGGGGTTTAGATGTTAAAAAGGTGTTTGGTATGGTTTTTTTTTTTTATAAAACAAGTAAACCGTTTTGGGTAAAATTATTCAGTCATAAATTGGATTCTTTTTGAAATATTTATTTCCTGGGGATTTTGTGATAATGTTTTCATGTGGTGGGATTTTCTGGCATTTTTTTTAACGGGAAATTCCGTATGCATGTTATAAACATTTTGGTTTTCATTTGTTACTTACATTGATATTATAATCGTTTGTGTATTTTCTTTGCTTATAAAGGTGTATGTTTATAGGAATGAATGTTCATATCTGTTTTAGTCTGTATTTTATGTGTATTTGTGTTTTGGTTGTTTCATGCACCTCCAACGTTTTGATAAATACTCATTAAGTTTTTGATGAGGTCAAGGCAGATCCTAAATGTTAGGATAAATTAAGGTATGTTTCTTAGGAAGACGGTGAAAGTAAAACATTTTTTAGGGAGGGGGGGGGAAGTGTCAGCCGTGTGTCAGAGCACTGCACTAATAATTATTGTAAAGGTTGGGTTTGTAGGATATGTTGTGGTTTTGTATATGGTTGTAATATGGTCATTTATGTTCCCAGTTAAATAAATCATTTTTTTATCTCCTGTAGTGGTTTTGTTTTCTTACTGGGATTGTGTATTACAAAAGAGGTTTTTTGGTAATATCCAGCAAGTTTTTAATTATAATTATACTCTTTGTACATTCTTGTATTGGTTCTAGTTTTAAATAAAAAAACAATCTGGCTTAAGAGGCCGTGGGCTAGAACTGGGCAGGTACGACCTGGTAAAGTGGGGGAGCACAGTCAGCCTAAGAAAAACCCAGTGGCTACACTGGCTTAGAAGGTGACGCCCGCTTGCTGAAGCTGAGACGTTGATACAAGCAGTTAAGACTTACTTGAAGACCGATCCCCGTGTCAGGTGCTCGCCGTGATATTACAAGCTTAGCTTAGCGAGAAACCAGGACTGAGGAGCAGGAACACAGGTTGAAGCAGCCGCTCCCTGGGGTGGCCTATAGAACACAAGCACGAGAGCAGACACTCCTGGGGTGGCCATGGAACACACACTAGAGCAGACACTCCCCCTGGGGTGGCCATAGAACACAGCAAAGAGCAGACACTCCCTGGGGTGGCCATGGAACACAGCACGAGAGCAGCCGTCTCCCTGGGGTGCATGGAACACAGCACGAGAGCAGAACTGGACTCCCTGGGTGGCCTTGGAAACACAGCACGAAGCAGACACTCCCTGGGGTGGCCATAGAACACAGCACTAGAGCAGACACTCCATCTGGGGTGGCCATGAACACATCACGCAGAGCAGCCGCTCCTGGGTGAGCCATGGAACACAGCACGAGAGCAACACCTCCCTGGGGGGCCAATGGAACACAGCACGAGAGCAGACACTCCCTGGGATGGCCATGGAACACCCTTGAGAGCAGCCGCTCCTGGGGTGGCCATGGAACACATCATGAGAGCAACACTCCCTGGGGTGGCAATAGGAACATCAAACACGAGAGCAGACACTCCCCTGGGGTGGCCATGGAACACAGCACATGAGAGCAGGCCACTCCCTGGGGTGGGCCATGGAACACAGCATGAAGCAGTCTACTTCCCTGGGGTGGCCATGGAACACAGCATGAGAGCAGCCACTCCCTGGGGTTGGCGCATGGAAACACAGCATGAGAGCAGACACTCCCTGTGGTGGCCATGGAACACAGCATGAGAGCAGCTACTCCCTGGGGGGGCCATGACCACAGCAGAGAGGCAGCCACTCCTTGGGGTGGCCATGTAACACAGCATTAGAGCAGACACTTGTCCCTGGGGTTGCCATGGAAACACTGCAATGAGAGCAGCCTACTCCTGGGGTGCCATGGAAGGCTCAAGCATGAGAGCAGCCAATTGCCCTGGGGTGCCATGGAACACAGCATAGAGAGCAGCTACTCCCTGGGGTGGGCCATGGAACAACAGCATTGAAGCATCCACTCCCTGGGGTTGCCATGGAACACAGCATGAAGCAACACTCTCCCTGTGGTGCCATGGAACACAGCATGAGACAGACATCCCTGGGGTGGCCATGGAACACAGCATGAGAGCAGCCACTCCCTGGGGTGGCCATGGAACACAGCATGAGTACAGACACTCCCTGGGGTGGCCATGGAACACAGCATGAAGCAGGGCACTCCCTGGGGTGGCCATGAAACACAGCATGAGAGGCAGACACTCCCTGGGGTTGGCCATGGAAACACAGCAGAGAGCAGACCACAAGGCCCCTGGAGTGGCCAATGGAACACAGTATGGGGCAGCACTCCCGTGGTGGCCATGGAACACAGCATGAGAACAGGCATTCCCTGGGGAGGCCATGGAACACAGCATTGAGAGCAGACACTCCCTGGGGTGGCCATGGGAACACATCCTGAGACATGCATTCCCTGGGGTGGCCATGAAACACAGCATGAGAGCAGCCACTCTACCCTGGGGTGGCCATGCAAATTCCAAGACGAACGCCTGACTCTTGCGGTAATTTCCGCACACTCCGTCGCTGGACATACTTCTAGCATGCAACTGCCATGACCAAAGTCAGAATTCAACTGGCAAGTAACGAATAACAGCAACAACACACACAGCACGAGGATTCTTGAGCTTCCCCAGCGCTCGAGCTTTAATACCCAAAGCTGGGGTGTGGCTGCAAAAAGGATCCTGTCGTGCTTGCTGTCACCCGCGCTTGCACCTCCTGACATCGCCTGCTGCTTTGGCAGCTGCCACACCCTCGAGAACCAGTGTGGCGGAGTTTATGGCCGCCCAAGGTGCCTAGCTTTCTTCTCCCTCCGAGCCCCGTGGGGGAGGGAAATGGGGTTGGGCCTGGGGATAGGTAGTCCCAAAAAATGAGGAGAATTACTTGTGTCCCTCCTACCCATGGCAGACACTGTCTGGAGGCACTCCCACGTAACAGGGAGATAAGACTGGGCCACCTCTTGGTAAGGGCCGATAGCGGGTGAATTTTTACCGGCGATCTACAAAGAAGGAAATGCCCCAAGGCTTCTGGATATTTAACTGGTTACAACCAGAGAGAAAAATATCCAGTCTATCTCAGTTTCTACTTTTATTGTAAAGAGATTCGTACATGTCTTGCCACTAGACTGCACATACTGCACCTCAACTAGGTATATATATATATATATAATATATAGATATATATATAATATTATATATATATATATATAAAATATATAATATATATATATATATGATATATATATATATATATATATATATATTATATATATGTACAATATGATATATATAGATATATATATATTATATATAATATATATATTATATATAATATATATATATATATATATATATAATATATTATATATATGTACATATATATATATAGGGGGGGACACACACTACACTCTCAAACACACACACACCACACGACCACACACACACAACACACAGCACACACACATCCCACTTTACACCGGCACCCTCCTAACCCCCCACACACACACCCACACAGTACTTACTAGTCATCAATTGAAAAGGGAAACAGAAGTTATATATATCACCACACTGGTACACAACATAGACCTTATCAAACTATCAAGTAGTCGGATTGTTCCATATTATATTGCCATGAGGTCTCCAGCTCCCGGCGACGATGAAGCCCCAGCGGGTAAATAGTCAACGATAAAATAAGACACCACCTGTGCAAGCTTGGGTATGTGTTCTCCGAGAATGTTTGGCAAGCCATTACTTCCTCAGTCCACTTGCAGAGCAACCGGTGACGAGGAAGAAGAAAGTTTGAGGTAATCATGTCCCTCAAGCCTGGGAGCCGATGTCTTCAGCCATCCCTCGATCAAGGCTGAGGGACAGATTACCTTAAACACGTCCTCATCTTCCACCGTTGCTCTACATTGGACTGAAGAAGCCACTGGCTGACTACACAGTTTTCGGAATAAAGATACCCAAGTGTTGCACAAGTGTTGCACAAGTATTGCACAAGTGTTTCACAAGTATTGCACAAGTGTTGCACAAGTATTGCACAAGTGTTTCACAAGTATTGCACAAGTGTTGCACAAGTATTGCACAAGTATTGCACAAGTGTTGCACAAGTATTGCACAAGTGTTTCACAAGTATTGCACAAGTGTTTCACAAGTATTGCACAAGTATTGCACAAGTGTTTCACAAGTGTTGCACAAGTATTGCAACAAGTATGCACATGTGTTTCACAAGTTATTGCAACAAGTATGCACAAGTGTTGCACAAGTATTGCACAAGTGTTTCACAAGTATTGCACAAGTATTGCACAAGTGTTGCACAAGTATTGCACAAGTGTTGCACAAGTGTTGCACAAGTGTTGCACAAGTGTCGCGACAATGTTCACAAGTGTTGCACAAGTGTCCGCACAAGTGTCGCACAAGTGTCGCACAAGTGTTGGCACAAGTGTTGCACAAGTGGTTGCACAAGTTTCGCACAAGTGTCGCACAAGTGTCGGCTCAAGTTTTTGCAACAAGTGTTTGGCACAAAGTGTATCAGCAAGTGTTGGCAAATTGTCGCACAATGTCGCACAAGTGTCGCACAAGTGGTTTGCACAAGTGTTGCACAAGTGTTGCACAAGTGTTGCACAAGTGTCGCACAAGTGTCGCCAAGTTGCGACACAAGTTTTGCACAAGTGTCGCACAAGTTTGCACAAGGTGGGGGGGTTTTTTTTTTGCAAAAGTGTTTGCACAAGTGTCGCACAAGTGTTGCACAGTGTTGCACAAGTGTCGCCATGTGTCCGCACAGAGTCCGCACAAGTTTGCACAAGTGTCGCACAAGTGTTTGCAACAAAGTGTTGCACAAGTGTGCACAGGTGTCGCACAAGTGTTGCACAAGTGTTGGCACAAGTGTCGCACAATTGTCGCACAAGTGTCGCACAAGTGTTGCACAAGTGTTCACAAGTGTTTCACAAGTATTGTACACAAGGTGTTGCACAAGTGTCGCACAAGTGTGCACAAGTGTTTCACAAGGATTGCGGCAAGTGTTGCACAAGTGTTACACAAGTGTTGCGCAAGTGTTGGCACAAGTGTTTGCACAAAGTGTTGCACAAGTATTGCGTAAGTGTTGCACAAGTGTTGGCACAAGTGTTACCAACATAAGTGTTGCACAAGTGTTGCACAAGTATTGCACAAGGTTTGCACAAGTGGGTTGCACAAGTGTTGCACAAGTGTTAACAAGTCGTTAGCACAAGTGTTTGCAACAAGTGTTGCACAAGTATTGCCAAGGTTCAGCAAGTGTTTCACAAGGTTACAACAAGTGTTGGCACAAGTGTTGCACAAGATGTTGGCACAAGTGGGGGGGGGGGGGGGGGGGGGGGGGGTGGGGGGGGGGGGGGGGGGGGGGGGGGGGGGGGGGGGGGGGGGTTGTTTGCTCAAGTATTGCGCAAGTGTGCAAAGTATTGCACAAGTGTTCACAAGTTGTTTTCACATGTGTTACACAAAGTGGTTGCCTCAAGTTTGCACAGTGTTGCACAATGGTTACACAATGTTGCATCAAGTTTTACAACAAGGAGGTTTGCACAAGTGTTGCACAAGTGTTACACAAGTGTTGCACAAGTGTTGCACAAAGTGTCGCAACAAGTGTTTCCACAATATGCACAAGTGTTGCCAAGTGGTCGCACAAGTGTCGCACAAGTGTTCACAAAGTATTGCCAGTGTTGCACAAGTGTTTACAACAAGCCTGCGCAAGTGTTGCAACAGTGTTGCCACAAGTGTAGCACAAGTATTGCGTAAGTGTTGCACAAGTGTTGCAAAAGTGTTACACAAGTGTTGCACAAGTGTGTAGCACAGTGTTGCACAAGTATTGCACAAGTATTGCACAAGTGTTGCACAAGTGTTTGCACAAGTGTTGTCACAATGTGTGGCACAAGTGTTTGCGGCAAGTGTTTTGCCAGCAAGTGTTACACAAGTGTTGCACAAGTGTTGGCACAAGTGTTGCAACAAGTATTGCGCAAGTGTTGCACAAGTGTTTTCACAAGTGTTTACACAAGTGTTTGCACAAGTGTTGCCTCAAGTGTTGCAACAAGTTGTTCACAATTGTTGCACAGGTGTTGCACAAGTGTTGCACAAGTGTTACACAAGTGTTGCACAAGTGTTGCACAAGTGTTGCACAAGTTTTGCACAAGTGTTGCACAAGTGTTACACAAGTGTCGCACAAGTGTTTGCACAAGTGTTACACAAGTGTTGCACAAGTGTTGCACAAGTGTTGCACAAGTGTTGCACTTAGTGTAAGTCATAAGACGGAGTCTAATTTGTGATGTATTAAGAACAAACATTGTAAACACTAACAGGACACACTAGTGACATGACACTAGTGACATGACACTGGCAGCATGACACTAGTGACATGACACTAGTGACATGACACTAGTGACATGACACTAGTGACATGACACTGACAACATGACACTAGTGACATGACACTGACAACATGACACTAGTGATATGACACTGACATGACACTAGTGACATGACACTGGCAGCATGACACTAGTGACATGACACTGACATGACACTAGTGGCATGACCCTGACAACATGACACTGACAATATGACACTAGTGACATGACACTGACAACATGACACTGACAATATGACACTAGTGACAAGACACTGACATTACACTAGTGACATGACACTGACAACATGACACTAGTGACATGACACTGACAATATGACACTGACAACACGACACTAGTGACATGAAACTGACAACATGACACTACTGACATGACACTGACATGACACTAGTGACATGACACTGACAACGTGACACTAGTGACATGACACTGACAACATGACACTAGTGACATGACACTGACAACATGACACTAGTGACATGGCACTGACAACATGACACTAGTGACATGACACTGACAACATGACGCTAGTGACATGACACTGACAACATGACACTAGTGACATGACACTGACAATATAACACTAGTGACATGACACTGACAACATGACACTAGTGATATGACACTGACATGACACTAGTGACATGACACTGACAGCATGACACTAGTGACATGACACTGACAATATGACACTAGTGACATGACACTGACAACATGACACTGACAATATGACACTAGTGACATGACACTGACAACATGACACTAGTGACATGACACTGACAACATATCACTGGTGGCCCCACCTCCCACATGACACTGACAATATGACACTGACAACATGACGCTAGTGACATGACACTGACAACATGACACTACTGACATGACACTGACATGACACTAGTGACATGACACTGACAACATGACACTAGTGACATAACACTGACAAAAGACACTAGTGGAAATTTAGGCATGACACTGACACTACATGACAACATGACACTAGTGACATGACACTGACAACATGACACTAGTGACATGACACTGACAACATGACATTAGTGACATGACACTGACATGACACTGACATGACACTAGTGACATGGCACTGACAACATGACACTAGTGACATGACGCTGACAACTTGACACTAGTGACATAACACTGACATGATACTAGTGGCATGACACTGACATGACACTAATGACATGATACTGACAACATGACACTGACAACATGACACTGACAACATAACACTGGCAACATGGCACTGATAACATGACACTGATAACATGACACTGACAACATGACACTGACATGACAATGACATGACACTAATAACATGACACTGACAACATGACACTGGCAACATGACACTGTCAACATGGGACATGAAACTGACAACATGACACTGACAACATTACACTGACATGACACTGACAACATGACACTGACAACATGACACTGACATGACATTAACAACATGACACTAAGAATATGACACTGACATGACACCGACATGACATTAGCAACATGATACTAACAATATGACACTGACAATATGACACTGACAACATGACACTGACAACACGGCACTGACCACATGACACTGACATCACACTGACATGACACTGACAACGTGACACTGACAACATGACACTGACATGGCACTGACAACATGACACTGACATGACACTGACAGCATTACACTGACAACATGACACTGATAACATGACACTGATAACATGACACTGACAACATGACACTGACAACAGGATATTGACAACACTAACAACATGACGCTGACATGACACTGACATGACGCTAACAACACGACACTGACATGACACTAACAACACGACACTAACATGACACTAACAACATGACACTGACAACATGACATTGACATGACACTAACAACATGGCACTGACAACATGACATTGACAACATGGCAATGACATGACACTGACAACATGACACTGACAACATGACATTGACAACATGGCAATGACATGACACTAACAACATGGCGCTAACATGGCACTAACAACATGACACTGACAACATGGCACTGACATGACACTAACAACATGGCACTGACGTGACACTAACAACATGACATTGACAACATGGCACTGACGTGACACTAACAACATGACACTAACAACATGACACTGACATGACATTAACAGCATGACACTGGCATGACAACATGACAATGAAAACATGGCACCGACATGACACTAACAACATGACATTGACAACATGGCACTGACATGACACTAACAACGACACTAACAACGACACTAACAACATGTGGAGAAAAATCTCCAGTTTATGAAGGTGGTGATATCCCTATCTTGAAGAGGGAGTAAAGGCCCTCTCAGAAAGGTCAAAGCCCTCCCTCTCTGAGAAGTTGTGAACAATCTTGCTTTCCTCCCTCCCACAACAGAGTCATCAAAACCACATGTTTGGAGAGGCGTCACGCGACACATGGCTGTCTTTACCAGAATATCTGGCCACTTGCACATTCCAGTGGACGCCGGAGGGCAACTGCTGTTTCCTCATCGATAAAAAAAATGGCGTAAGAAAATGCCTCCTCAACTTGACAATCAAGTCGAGGTATTAACTGCTCCTTCAAGTCACCGAGAATACAAGAACAGGGATTCTAGAAAAGAGTCTTTTGCAAAGCTAGTAATGTCTGAGAAGCTGAAGTCAGAGCGTTTTCCTTCGTGGGGGGGCGTGGTACCCGCGGCACCAACACATCCGAGTGCTACAAGGATAGAACGGGAACGTGTGTCACGAAGAACATCGCAAGTGTGTAGTTTCTCCCACTAAACAAAGAAACAATAACCGCACGTTCAAGAACCTCTTGATCTGACAATCTCAGAAAAACTAGTAAAGTTGACTAGTTTCACCTTAGACAAATCAGGAAATACAGTGGTAGAACTAAACACGGTATATAGCATATATCCTATATACCTATATGTTAGGTATAGCTATATACCTAAGCAACGCTATAAAAAGCGTTTATTAGCGTCTCCGTAGCCTTTCTCCGAATGTAAACTGGCAGAACGAGATAAAATAACAGTGCAGTCTAACTTTCTCCATACTGTGGATACAGTATGGTGATACAGTTGCATCATACTCTCACCTGGCAGATACAGTAACATCACACACTCACCTGGCAGATACAGTAACATCACACACTCACCTGGCAGATACAGTAACATCACACACTCACCTGGCAGATACAGTAACATCCCACACTCACCTGCAGATACAGTAAACATACACACTCCACCTGGCAATACAGTAACATACACACACTCCACCTGGCAGATACAGTAACATCACTAGAGCACTCACCTGGCAGCTACAGTAACATCACACACTCACGCTGCAGATACAGTAACTCACACACACTTTCACCTGGCGAGATACGTAACATCACCTCTCACCCTGGCAAGATACAGTAACAATCACACACTCACCTGGCAGATACAGTAACATCACACACTCACCTGGCAGATACAGTAACATCACACACTCACCTGGCAGATACAGTAACATCACACACTCACCCTGCCAGATACAGTAACATCACACACTCACCTGGCAGATACAGTAACATCCCCACACATCACTGTCCAGATACAGTAACATCACACACTCGCCTGGCCAGATAGCTTAACTTCACACACTCCCTGGCAGATACAGTAACATCACACACTCACCTGGCAGATAACAGTAAACATCACACAACTCACCTGGCAGATACAGTAACATCACACACTCACTGGCAGATACGAGTAACATCACACACTCACCGTGGCAGATACAGTAACAATCACACACTCAACTGGCAGATACAGTAACATCACACACTCACCTGGCAGATACAGTAACATCACACACTCCACCTGGCAGATATCAGTAACAACACACAACTCACCTGGCTATACAGTCACAGCTTTGGCGGCACACCGCCTTGGCAGATTAGCAGAAACATCACACGCTCACCTGGCAGACACAGTAACATCACACACTCACCTGGCAGATACAGTAACATCACACACTCACCCTGGCAGTTTACAGTGACATCAACACCACTCGCCTGGCAGATGGCAGTAACATCACACTCCCACCTGCAAATACAGTAACATCCACACACTCACCTGGCAGATGCGTAACATCACACACTCACCTGTGCGATACAGTAAACATCACACACTCGACCTGGCAGATACAGTAGCATCATACACTCGCCTGGCAGATGCAGTAACATCAGCACACAGTCGACCTGCCCAGAATGCAGTAAACCGTCACACACTCACCTGGCAGATACAAATAACACCACACACTCACCTGGCAGATACAGTTTACCTGGAGTTTACCTGGAGAGAGTTTCGGGGGTCAACGCCCCCGCGGCCCGGTCTGTGACCAGGCCTTCCTGGTGGATCAAGCGCCTATCAACCAGGCTGTTGCTGCTGGCCTGCACGCAAACCAACGTACGAGCCACAGCCCGGCTGATTCAGGAACTACTTTAGGTGCTTGTCCAGTGCCAGCTTGAAGACGCCAGGGGTCTGTTGGTAATATCCCCCTTATGTGTGCTGGAGGCAGTTGAACAGTCTCGGGCCCCTGACACTTATTGTATGGGTCTCTTAAACGAGCTAGTGAACACCCCTGCTTTTCATTGGGGGGATGGTGCATCCCGTCTGGCCAAGATCTTTTGCTTTCGTAGTGAGTGATTTTCGTGTGCAAGTTCGGTACTAGTCCCTCTAGGATTTCAGGTGTAATATATTCATGTATCTCTCCCCTCCTGCGTTCCAGGGAATACAGGTTAGAAACCTCAAGCGCTCCCAGTAATTGAGGTGTTTTTTAATCTCCGTTATGCGCGCCGTGAAAGTTCTCTGTACATTTTTCTAGGTCGGCAATTTCACCTGCCTTGAAAGGATCTGTAGAGTGCAGCAATAATTCCAGCCTAATAGAACAAGTGACCTGAAGAGTGTCATCATGGGCTTGCCTCCCTAGTTTTGAAGGTTCTCATTATCCATCCTGTCATTTTTCTAGGCAGATTGCGATTGATACAATGTTATGTCCTTTGAAAGGTGGCAGATCCCTCCGACATAATCACTCCCCCAGGTCTTGGACGTTGGTGTTTCGCTCTTTATTCTTGGGCCAGAATTTGTTTTGTAACATCACACAATCACCGGGTCAGATACATTAACATTCACACCTCACCTGGCAGATACAGTCACATCACACACGATCGGGATGCGCCTGGCAGATGCGGTAACATCACACACTCACACTGGCAGATACAGTAACATCACACACTCACCGCTGGCAGATGCAGTAACATAACACACTCACCTGGCAGATACAGTAACATCACACACTCACCTTGGCAGATACATACATCACCACACTCGCCTAGCAAGAGCAGAAAGACACACACGCTCACATATGGCAGACACAGTAACATCACACACTCACCTGGCAGATACAGTAACATCACACAACTCACCTGGCAGGTACAGTGACATCCACTCTCACCTGTCAATACAGTAAACATCACACACTCACTTGGCAGGTACAGTGGCATCACACTCTCACCTGGCAGATACAGTAACATCACACACTCACCTGGCAGATACAGTGACATCACACACTCACCTGGCAGATACAGTAATATCACACACACACCTGGCAGATACAGTGACATCACACTCTTACCTGGCAGATACAGTGACATCACACTCTTACCTGGCAGATACAGTAACATCACACACTCACCTGGCAGATACAGTAACATCACACACTCACCTGGCAGATACAGTAACATCACACTCTTACCTGGTGTGAAGACTTACTCAGCCCTGTAACAACTTCAGTCAGAATTACTAAGGCTGGCTCCTCCTCAGGAAAATTAATGAATAGAAAAAGAACAAAAACTGACAAATATAAACACTTTATTATTTAGGAAATATGAAATATAAAACACTTAAATATGAAATACTGATCTTACATGAAAGAAAATGAAAAATTAAAAATATAAATGATATCTGAATTCAACGCTAAAAACTTGGGTGTCTGGTGTTGGTGACAGTGCGTATTGTTGCAATAGAAGCTGTTGCTGATGATGGGGGGGGGTTGCAGTTTGTTGAGACAACCCACTCACTCGTTCAGTGGCTGTAAGTAATCTTTCCCTATGACAGGAGACAGGTTCTTGACCGCTGTAATGATGAGGGTTTTATGTCCTGATTCTTCAACAAGTGCACTGGCAAGTAAATCCAATATGGACGTCTCAGGACGTTTAGTACCGTCTCCTTCAGTTTTTCCTCGTTGATTGACAGGTGACCCTCTCTGACATTCCAAGAGATAGTATTGTGAGTCTGTGAGTCGAGTGATTTACTGTTTGACCAGAGCCCCAACGTCACGTTTCGGGGGGGGGGAAGTGTGGAGGGGGAAGGAAAGTGGGAGCTATTCCTTGAACCCTACATTAACAAGCAGGCCGGCAGTCAAACTAATCACTTCGGGGTGGGGGAAAAAAGGTGGGAGCTTGACCTTCACTAACCTTAACCAAAGTACCGGCAATGAAACTATTGTTACTATATACTCCATCTCTACTCCTATCTACTGACTATGTCCTCACAACACCCCCATCCAGACTTATAGTCAAGAGTATAAGAAAATAGGCGAGGAAAAAGTTCTAACATGTGGAAGTCGCGTAAGCAAGAAATCTTCTTACTGACTGTCACGACTCCAACCATCAGAGAAAATAATTGGATGAACCATTGATATACAACAGAATATGAACGAAAAGCCAGAATGCCAATGTCCCCCTCAAGAGGCGACTGTTGGTTCTCTTAAAAGTTTCTAGTGTATCAAAGGTTTGTGGACCGTTTCTTAAATGAATTCTTTTCCCAGCAAATAAAATTTAAGTTTGGAATAACACCCACACAGGGACCAAACATTCTTTTCTATGGAGGAGTATCTTCTGTTACTGCAGGAAGGAGTTTCCGGCTTAGGAATGCAAACAGGGAAGGGAGTACCATCATGGTATTGTAGTAGCCTGCACTAAGCCAGTAATTGGAAGGCATCAGTTTCTTAAAACAAAAAATGTTTTATTAATATCTCGAATCTTAAGTATAAAGTCTTTCGAAAAGATACTTTTAATCTCATTAAACTTTTCCAAGCTACATCGGAAAGTTCAAGAGGTTCCTTCACAGACATTTTAAAAGGAATCTGATAAGATGCCTGTAAGATCCAGTAAGGTTTCGGGATAAACCGTGCATAAAAAAAATTTACAAAGAACCAAGAAAGCTTCGCATGAGCTTCTTGGTTCTGGGATTTAAAATCTAATAAAGCTTTGATCTTACTGGGAGAGGCTGCAGAAGTTATTTAGAAAGTATCAGTCCAAGATATCTAATCTTGTTATAACCCAAGGAAGCATTTCTTCGGCTTGGCACAGTGAGGCCATGTGAACGTAACCTACGCAAAAACTGATGTTAAAGTTTTGGATATGTTCCGCCCACAATGGATGTCCCTACGTAATGTTATCAAAATAAACTGAAACATTTGCATATTAACCCCACGACCTTTCAATCTGTCTCACTAGTAGCATAGGCAGTTACCAAACCGAAGGGCATAGGTCTATACTGCATCAGTCCTTGGTTTGTAGGAAAAGTGTGGTACTGCTTTAGAAGAAGGATCTAACATTACTGAATGTATGCCGGCGCAATATCAATCTCAGAAAAGAAGGTAGCGTCATAAAATTTGTGTAAGATCGCTATTTATTAAGGGCATAGGCTCAGCATCTCCCACCGAGTTATAGTATTAAGAAGG
Organism: Cherax quadricarinatus; assembly: GCF_026875155.1. Classification (NCBI taxonomy): domain Eukaryota; kingdom Metazoa; phylum Arthropoda; class Malacostraca; order Decapoda; family Parastacidae; genus Cherax; species Cherax quadricarinatus. The sequence continues at coordinate 1,370,587 of NC_069445.1, read as the reverse complement.
CCTCTGCAGTCAATAGCATTGTCTATATGAATTTATCCTCCTTCTTAACCATGACTACTGGTGAACAATATGCAGATACTGAAGGTTTCAATGATCTTTGTTTTAATAATTTGTCTACCTCTCGGTCAATGCATCCCTAAGGTGAAACTGGAACTGGGTATAATTTTCGTTTGATGGGTTTGTCCCCCATAATAAATCTTATGGACTCCGTGGAGGTAACACCGGGGAATATCGTAAGACGCTGAAAATTACTCACACATTGAAGTAGTTCATGTCTCTTTGGGATCCAAAGATTCTTTAATATTAATTTTGGGTTGCGTCCGAGTGGCAAGAGTAAACAATCATGTGTTTTTTCACATGCAAAATTAGGGGTGTCAAACACACACTTACTTCTTCTTTGTTTTATAAATTTCGTGTGGAAAAACTAAGTCAAATTTATTAAGGATTTAACCGAATTTTTTCGAAAATATTTCTTGGGATTTTGATAGATAAAGCTTGGTTTTCCCCTTGATTCTATGAGGTATCAACTTCCCACAAATTTTTTAATACTTTTATAGGATTTTTTTTCCCAGCTATAAAATTTTATTTGACTTAAAGGGCAAAAGTACAAAACTTCATCCCTATTTTAAAAAAACCCCTCTGATTTTTTGGAATCAAAAAGTTTTCACGGTCCTTTTGACAACTTAGGTTTTTCGAAACTATGTCAGGGGTCTCCTCAAATTTGATCTAAGGTCAAGGGGAAGCTGGGAAGAAGCTGAACCCACCCCTCATCTCCTCATTATCCATAAGTCAGAAGGAGGGCAATGGGCCCTGGGCCCGTCTACCCCAAGAAGTTTAAAGGGGAAAACCCCCAAAGAGTCACTGGGGAAATTCCTCTGGGAAACAAAGCACAGGGTAGGTAACGATGCCCCTCCTTAGGTTTAAGGGGGCAAAGTTCCTTAAAAAAGGGCTTGAAATCGAATGTTGGCGCCAAACCTCCCCTTAAAGCTGGGGGTGATAGGGTGTGGTGAAGAAGGCTTCACTCCCAGAATTGGATAGATTTGCATTGTCAGATGTGAATTGTTCCCCGGCAGACAAAATTTTTCTAGGGATGCCACTCGGAGAAGATGGACAAAAGGGGTTTAGCCACCTCTGTAGTATTTTGGTCTTTAAGGGATGGCTTTAGGGAAACTCAAGCATAATCAAATAATGTTAATATAATCTAGTCCCCAGATGACAGTGGGGGTAAGGGGCCCAAATGTCAATAGCTACTCTTTCAAAAGGTATCAAATACTGGCATTTTGACCAAGGTACTCGCCCGGGGACCTAGGAAGGATGAAAGATGGGAAACTTTCACGATCAAGTAGGTAGTGATATCTGAGGGCATTTTTTGGCCAAAAAAAGGTTTTCCCTAATTTTATTAAAAAATTTTTCGATGCGGAAATGTCCCGGCCATGGGGGCATACCATTTTAAGACAGTCTCTCTGCATTATTGGAACAACAAAGATGGAATAGTCTATTTTCGAATTTAATTGATCGACTTGTACAAAATACCTTTTATATTTCAAATTTTTTATGAAAAATTTTTTTCCTTGGATAATTGATTTTGTTTGCGGCATTTTGGCAATTCGAAGAGAAGGGCAATTACGTTGTAACTTGACAAAGGGGTC